>JAMJFZ010000107.1:0-150000 GCA_026225945.1 Cricetomys ansorgei
CCAATAAATATAATCTGTGGGCTTTTCTGGAACAGGAGCCAAGAAGAGGTGAGGATGATGGAACCATGAACCCAACCGAGGGAAACAGAGACCAAGCATTATGGTGCAGATTCCAGTTCATTGTGCAGCACAGGAACCAATGGGAATTCAACACGGAGCACAGTTAGCCAATCACTTGAACAGCCTAACTGCATTCTGGGAAAAAGGCAGAGCCAGCCTACCATCAGCAGGGACTTCCGAGGAGAAGGAGGAAGCAGCCAACGCCCAGGTCACGAGTCCTTCCTGGGGATCTGCAGGGAGCAGGGTCCACCATCTTAGACCACATGGTGAGAGGATTAGGGGTCAGGACCCCTGGAGAAGCCTGAGGAGCCTCTCTCTCCTTTCCCCTTCCATCTCACGAGGCTCACTTGAACTTCTCCCACTGTAAGCTTTCATATCCCAAAGACATTTGAATCCCTGCTGAACTGGACCCAGAGAGAGATTCTGAGCCCTGGCCAGAGAGCCCCGGGAGTCTCGGTGGCAGCTGCTGCTCAGGGCTGCTAGCAGCACAGGCCACAGGGACACACCCAGAGAGCACAGAACACAGAGCGCTCATACATTTGAGAAGACTCCAAAGACTCCATCAAGAGGCTTCTCTGCTTCCTTGTCCCTGAAAGAGAACGGGGAGTGCAATGTCAGCTAGAAAGCTAAACTTGGTTGCAGCTCCTCGCAGTCTCTCCCCTCCCCTAGGGAACATGGAGCCCAGTGCTGCTGCTCCCCACATTGCAGCAGCTTGTCAGGGACTTCCCAACCTCTCTGTGCATATTCTTGGTTTTCCCGCCTCTTCTCCCCTCCCTTGTGGTGGTGGCTGCTGGGCCCAGTCAATGCCTAGCAGTCATTTTGGAGGTCTTACCTCAGATGCCTGCTTACCTGAGATGCTGGCTGCTTTTCTCAGCATGGCTGTTCACTCCAATATTCCAAGACTGAAGGCAGCCTCAGAGCCTTGGAACATCTCAGGGCATGGGTGTCCTGAGGCAGCCCCTTAGCCACAGAATTCTAGAACACAGGCCCTGCTTGAGATTTTTAAGGGGAGGTCTGAAGCTCCCTGGAGGAGGGCCTCGGGACCTCTGGAGCTGCCTTGTGAAGGTGGCATCTCCCTGAGCCCAGTATGACCAGGATTTCAGGGCCTACTTCCTCCCCAGCACAGCCCTCTGTGATAGCCAGGGCCCTGCTGAAAACTCGGTCAAAACCAGAAAGAGCAACACAGGCGGCTGCCTAGCCACCTAGGAACAGACCACATCCAAACACCACTTTCAGAACAAAGTGTAGGCAGGTACAGCTTTCCCATTTACGTGTGGGCGTTTCGACTTGGGCCTAGGTGTTTGTTGGGGACCAGAGGAATAGGCCTTATGTGGTCATGTTGGAAGGGTTTACTTGCAACTCCAGATAAACTGTTCTGCCAGACCCCTCCCCTTTGGAGGGGCGGTTCTCTTGCTGTGGCTTGTGGCCTGTGAGCTGCTAGGGAAGGGAGGGGCCAATTTCCTACCTCTCTCTGAGCAAGAGTCCTGGGTTTCAGTTCCCTTGGAGCGACTTCAGCTGCCAGAGCGTCCGAGAGTTAGCGACATATCCACATATCGACATATCGACATAAACCATATTAACACATTGCAACAGAAAAAAAGAACAGATATTCTGATGATGACGACAACGACGGCAATGAAGGTAATTATATTGATGATGATGATGATACTGATAATGAAAATGCTTTATAGCAGACTGGCTCTGGCCAGTTCTGCCTCCTCTTATCCGATTTGTTCAGCAACGGTTTTATCAAAATTTGCACGACTGATACGTTGTTACCTACAATCTAAATTCGATAAGATATTGCAGCAAAAAATAATAATACCGATGATGATGACGATGATTACCAAAATGGTGACGATGATTACCAAAATGGTGACAATGGTTACCAAAATGGTGACGATGATTACCACAATGATGAGAATGATTACCAAAATGGTAACGATGATCACCAAAATGGTGACAATGATCACCAAAATGGTGACGATGATTACCAAAATGGTGACGATGATTACCACAATGATGATGATTACCACAATGATGAAGAGGATTACCACAATGATGATGATGGTCATTATACTAATATTCCTACTAATATTTTGCAAGAAGCCTGACTATGGCCGATTCCGCCTGTCTGTACCCAAACTGTTCAGCAAGCTGCTGTGTTGTATTAAACGTCGCAATAATGCAAAATTGTCACAGAGTATCGAAATTGTTTAAGATTTCATTTTCTTTTTTTTTGATTATATTTCGATTTTTTACCTCAGTCATGGGACTTCCCCTAGGAAGTACCCCTGACTCAGGCCCGCTCGGACTTTCTACTCTCTCTGTCCTGGGGCTGAACACCAAGGCCCAGACATTAAAAGTCCTTGCTTGGGTATCTGGACCATCCTGCCCAGTCCTGCTGGAAAGGGTTTCTCCCTTTCCCCCTTCAAAGCTGCTCTTACAGAGCTCTTAGCTGCAGCTTCTGCAGACCCAGAAACAGCCACCTTGCTTCTGGGTCTCAATTAATAAAGGATCTGTTTGTGCTGAAAGTTGGTGTTTGTCTGTGGTCTGTTCGTAGCGGCCTAGAAAGCCACCTGTGCCACTGTTTTCTGGTTTTCACTGTGCTTTCAGCAGGGGTCTGGCCACCACAGAGGGCTGTGCTGGGGAGGAACTAGGCCCTGAAATCCTGGTCATACCGGGCTCAGGGAGATGCCACCTTCACAAGGCAGCTCCAGGGGTACCTGAGGCCCTCCTCCAGGGAGCTTCAGACCTCCACCTAAATTCTCAAGCAGGGCCTGTATTCTAGAATTCCATGGCTCAGGGGCTGCCTCAGGACCGCCATGCCTTGAGGTGTTCTAAGGCTCTGAGGCTGCCTTCAGTTCTTAGAATATTGGAGTGAACAGCCATGCTGAGAAGAGCAGCCCAGCATCTCAGGAGTCCTCATGGTGAGTCATAGTGTGGTTTCTGGCTAGCAGGCATCTGAGGTAAGTCTTGTGGAATTGTTTGACACAGCATGCTAATTCCAGATGAGGGTGACAGCTGGGATGTCACTGACCCTGTCTGTGGTCAGGCCCACTTGTAAATCAGCCTGGTCAGGCCTGGTCTTCTTGATGCTTACCCACCCGTGTCTTATGATTGCTAGTTTCTCTGTGTGTGTGTGTGTTTGCATTCCTGAAAAAAGGTTTTTTCTCCCTGATTTGTTGTCGCAAAGATTTCTGTTATGTATGTGCGGATGACTATGTTTTCTGCTGTGTCTGTAAGTTCTGCTGCAAACCTGAGAGCCTAGACTGAAGTAGGCGTGGCTCAGCTGAATGTATGAAGGTATGGTGGCCACTGGATGTTTTGTTTTTTGGCTGCTTTATCTCTGAATGTATGAGCGCTCTGTGCTCTGTGCTCTCTGGGTGTGTCCCTGTGGCCTGTGCTGCTAGCAGCCCTGAGGCAGCAGCAGGCTAGTCTCCCGGGGCTCTCTGGCCAGGGCTTAGAATCTCTCTCTGGGTCCAGTTCAGCAGGGATTCAAATGTCTTCGGGATATGAAAACTTACAGTGGGAGAAGTTCAAGTGAGACTCATGAGATGGAAGGGGAAAGGAGAGAGAGGCTCCTCAGACTTCTCCAGGGGCCTGACCGCTTCTCCTCTCACCATGTGGTCTAAGATGGTGGACCCTGCTCTCTACAGATCCCCAGGCAGGTCTCCAGAGCTGGGCGTTGGCTGCTTCCTCCTTCTCCTCGGAAGTCCCCGCTGATGGTAAGCTGGCTCTTCCCCTTCCCCAGAATGCATTTAAGCTGTCAAGTGATTGGCTAGCTGTGCTGCGTGGTGCATCCCCATTGGTTCCTGTGCTGCTGCACAATGAACTGGAATCTGCACCATAATGCTGGTCTCCGTTTCCCGGTTGGGTTCATGGTTCATCATCCTCACCCCCTCTTGGCCTCCTGTTCTAGAAAAGTCCCACAGATTATATTTATTGGAGATGGCTAAAATATCTGTAAAATCTGTGAGAAAAGTTAAAGCTTGTAACATGGGGCTGATGGTTACAAATCTACACGTGGGTAATCTCAGGGGAACCACGCGTGAACCCATTTTGGCACATGGACATGTGACTTGCCACCATCTTGGCTCCTTTCCCGCCAGTGCTCTTAACCCCTGACCCATCTCTCCAGCTCCAAGACTGTATGCTTATCCTCATGTCTTTGTTAAATTTGATAAGCCTTAGCTGTTCGGGTGAATGGAACAGTATAAGAAACTGTAATATTCTGCAATGGTACACTATGGGAGGAAAGGAAGGCTCTCTGTCTCTCTGTGGGTTGTATTTATGAGTTCAAAGTTTCCTTTTGATGCTAAGAGAGCTTCAATTCAGTAATTGTTATAGTTTATATTTTATTCCTAATAGGAATTAGCTACAAATTTTAATCGTATAAAAATGACCAACATACTGTAAATTGTAATTGATTAACTGATAATTAAAACTTGCCAGCTAATGGTCAGTTACCTTATAAATGATCATTCTTTACTGTGTTCAGAAATCTACTTACAGTCTCGGTAAGGACTAATGTAATGAATTACAGAAATAAGCCTGATTTAGCCTCCTGTATATGTTTTCCAGGTTCAGCCTGAGACAAGTAACTAAAAACAAGTAAAGTCTGTTGAACTCTGATATAGGTAAGAGATTATGGTCCTCAAATCCTTCGGAGATCTGCTAAATATGGCATTGAAAATGTATTTAAAATAACGTTTCCCATGATAGAGAGAAGTGCCAGCTCCTGGAGGCGACCCTTAGCCTTCCTCTGAAGTTGATGACAGGGCACAGAAGAACATCAGCAAGAGCTTGCTTTGAATGTGGCAAAGCCAGCCACTGGATGAGAATTGGCCTTCCACCTCCGCTGCGGTTGTCAGGACCAAACTGTGGACATGCAGGTCAGTGGAGAGTGTTTCCCCTGCTTTGTCTAGGCAAGGTAGGCCAGCTCCCCAAGTTTCTCCTCCACAGGAAAGCCTTTTAGTTCTTCTTGGCCTGGAAGCCAAAGACTGAAGTTTCCCTAGAAGCTCTGGCCCCAAGGAAATCAGGATTACCACCAAGGAAGCTAGGTTGCTCGTCCAGGTAGCTAGTAAGACATTTGAAATGATCGTGGGCTATTTGGAGTGTATTTCCTGCTATACCTTATTATTCCCAGATCGTGGACGGCATTGATGGCTAACTGTAGTCTTATTAGTTTAACAGCAGCAGGCAATCAGCTCCTCCCCCCAAGTCTCCAGCTACCTTATTAGTTCAATTCACAGAGCCACTAGGTCCTCTTGTGAGAAAGGCCAACAGGCTTGCCTTGCTGACAGGCTCCATGTTAAAGGACAAGCTGGTTTCAGATGTAACTTATTTGGAGAAACTTGCCTTGCAATGGCTGCTCTCCGTAAGAGCTACCATGTCTCTGGTTAAAAGTTAGATGGAAAGAAACATGTGGAAGGTCTGAGGATGTGAAAGCTTAAGTAAGTTCTATGGGTCTGGGAAGGTGAGATGTGTGGATGGAAGCTGTGAAGGTATAAGACAGTGATTGAGGTGTGTCAGAGATGGAGATGTTTGCGATTTCTTTCCCCCTTATGCTCCTGTTACCCTAAGATCTCAAAGGTTCAGGGTTGTATCGCAGATGCACTTCTGGATTCATATTCTTACAGACTTCTGACAAGCTGGTGCTACTATTATCAATCACAAGCTCAGGATCTGAAATTTCCTTTGGTGATCTTCTAAATATAGACTTTGAGGTGTTTCTCATTGGGCTAAAATTATATCCATCCAATTTATATAACTGCCTCTCTGGACAGAGGAAAAATGTTTATGCTTTTTAACCCAAAGCCACAGCTTTCAAGAGGACTTGAGGGCAGAAATCTACTGCACCTGATTACAGACGCCTTTTAAGTGCTTTTTCGACATGTGGATTTTAGCACTGAAAGTTCCAAATGTAAGATTCATAAACTTTAGCTTCTGTCCCTTGTCTTTATCTGTCTCAGCAGATTTCTACTTGGCTGACAGACACCATCCAAGTGCAGACACCAGATGCAGACTACAAACTGCTCATGGCTGAGAGCCCTGGACTTGCTGAAGATGATGTGGACCAGTCCAGCCAATGGGATTGCTTCCTGTTCCTTCTGCTGGGACAGCCAGTCAGATGCATGGGATGAAGGCCCCATTGTCTGAATCCCCTTCTAGCTTTTGACAAGCATCTCAGCCTTCCCCCCAACCCCCAACAGCATCCTAGTTTCAGCTGGAAGTAGCTACAGGAGAGACTGTGTTGCCCCATATCCCAAGCAGGATGGAATGTTGTATCCAAATAAAACTTTCTGGCCTAGGGAACAAAATGTCTACCTCTACTTCCTCTTGGTAAACCAGAAAAGTTACCCTTTATGCCCAATACACCCAGATCTATCAACAGGTAGATTGTTTACCTGAAATTGCTCTACCGTAGAATATGGCACTCTACCTACTTTATGCAGAACAAGAAATTAGTGTGTACCTTCCAGATAAAAAGTGTGCTTCTTTCATCAGTAAAGGTCATCTGTCTGTACTGAAAACATTGCACAAAAGGAGGAACTGAGATGAAATAAATGACTGGTCCCTATTTTCATTATTGGGCTCTTCCTAGATAATAACTCTGATGTCAGCCATCAGAGGTCTTTGGCCACTCTGTTTCTGCTAATTACTGTTGGCTATTGTATCATTAATGTCTTAACTAGATATATAAATTTCCATGTGGGTCCCATTAAACTGCTGGTTAATAGATCTCAATATAGACAGATATTCACCATCAAGCCAAGGATTTGGCTCAAGTTAAAATTCAAGAGGTGAATGTAAGAGCAAAAGTTGTGTTTTAGTTTTATTTACTGTGCCTAACATATCTCTAAAAGAACAAGACAGATAACCTCCAGGAATGTTGGGTGGGGTCTGTGTAGCTTGCATTCAGTTAATCCAAATGCACTGGATGTACTTATCACTTGTTGGCCTTAGAATCTGACAGGAAGTGTGTCAGGGTATGTGCTTCCCCTGATTGGATCTGGTAGGAAGAATGGAGCCTTATGGGTTCTGCCTTTGCTAGACTGTGTGGCAAGTGACTCTGCACCGTTTTCTGGGAGCGTGGACCAGGCCAGAGTCCATTATTCCTGACCAGAATGTAATTAATTTGATTAAATCTTTGTTCAAACTTTGCTCAAGATTGTGGTGGTAGTCTTATTCTTGGCCAGTGGGATTTACAGGACTCTGCAGCCTATCCAGTGGTTTTCCCAGCAGTCCACCAGAGCCCCACAGCCACAGTGCCTACCCACCTTCAAGGCTCTTCTGGATCGGCTCACTGCTGTCAGACTTTAGCTCATTTTTGGCCAATGTGTCCATCTTTTTCTTTTCAGCAACAGCTTATGGTTTGGGGTTTAAAATTCGAGCTTAAGATCTTCATACCAGATGAGAGGTTTTTTTTTTTTTTTTTTTTTTCTTTTTCCATGTAAGCCAAAACCTTATATTCCAGCATGAACAACATCCAAAGGTTCGTCGAGGAAGTGTTGGAAGGTTTTGGTTTTTACTAAATTCTGTGGACTGTTTGATGCAACAGCTTCTCAGGCTGTTCCAAAAATAATTTTAGGTGGAAACTTCCAAGTAATCTAATCTTTATTGATTGCAGTTTTAATTAACTCTTTTTGGCCACTTGGAAATTTGAGAAGCCTGTGATTATGTTTGCAGCTTTTGGCCACCATAGTGTCTAGAAGAAAAATTTTAAAAACTATCTGAATTCTAATTACTTCTATTTTTCTTTTTAAATTCACATCAAGCCTGAATTGGTTTTTTTTAATGATTGTTTTTATGTCATACCAAATTACAAATTTAAAAACTGGAGTTTTAATAATTATTTCTGAGCACATCAAAGAATTTGATCATTTATGAGATGATTAACCATTAACTTGCCTGTACTGCTTATGTTTAAGAGTCTACACAAGTTATTAGCTTTTATAAGATTTGGATTTTATAGTCTTAGGTCTAGGTTCAAGACTTAAGTACCTGAATTGAAGATTTCTTAGCATCAGCATTACACCTTCAGCCATAAATATCATCACAAAGACAAAGAAAATGGCTAATACATCCTTCTAGCCTGAACAGACTTTAGGGATTTATCGATCTTATTTTTAAAAATGCCTTTCTTATGAAATAGATGTTGTTCCCTATTTAAAACTTTAGAAATCTGTCTTTGACTGCTGTGAGCAAAGACACAAGTGATTCAACACATTTTTTAAGTCAGCTTTTGTGACACTGGAATATAACTTCATCACCACAGGAATTTACTGTTATTCAAAAATCCATCCCCATCCAAAATTTCTTGGAGACCTGATGTTGCCTCCTCAGTCTAAAGAGAAGATAAAATAGCAAACAGAAGGCTTAGGAAGTCGAGGTTTTCAGAGTGCGGCTTTAGAGGGGTTTATGACACGCGGTCATTCTCATCAAGATGGTGATGACATCCGTGGCATGTATTCTTAACTGCAGCAAAGTTGGCGCCACCACATGGTCCTCTTTTTCCTGATGAAGTATCAGCCAAGATGGAGGCAAGCCCTGTGGCTGCCATTCTGAAACATCTGTCACACGCAGTATCATGTAGCAGACCTAGTTTCTAAACAAGGGTGGAATCGTAGCTGTAGTATGTATGGCAGATTTAAATTACCTATGTGCAGATTTAGTCATCAGCCTTTTATTGCAGGTTTTAAGATAAGCCAGGATTTGACTCAAGATACAGCTCAAGGGGTGAATGTAAGAGCAAAAGTTTTGTTTTAAATCTTAGCTAAATTTTAGTTACTGTGCCTAAGATATCTCTAACAGAGAAGAACACGGCACAACTGCTCATAATTGCATCTCTAGACTGAAATCAGCAAAATGAATTCTCAGGCTGTACGTGCTTTCTCCTTCTTACTCAGTGTGGGACCGACACCAACGGGATGGTGCCAACACATTCAGGACAGGTCTACTGCCTTAAGCAACACTTGTGTGGAAAAAAATCCTCATAGACCCTCTGAAAGGTATTCTCTCTCTCCCTCTCTCTCCCTCTCTCTGTCTCTCTCTCTCTCTCCTCTCTCTACTCTCTCTCTCCCTCTCTCCGTCTCTCTGTCTCTCTCCCTCTCTCTCTACCTCTCTCTCCCTCTCTCCGTCTCTCTGTCTCTCTCCCTCTCTCTGTCTCTCTGTCTCTCTGTCTTCTTTTTTGAAACTGGGTTTTGCTATGCAGTTCTGGAGTCCTGAAATTATGTAGAAAAGGCTTGCCCAGAACTCACAGAGATTCACCTGCCTCTTGCTTCCTAGTTCTTGAAGAAAAAAGCATGTTGTTCCCATGCCCGGCTGAAAGGTCTGCTTTCACTGTGATTCTGAATCTCGTCAAATTGACAACGAACTACTTCCACTGTACACTTTACCATATAATGTTTTCTAGCTCTATCCATTTAATTTGGACGCTGAAAAACAAATGTTGCAGCTTCTCTCTCATCTATGTTTCCTGGCTCCAACTCTTCAGAATGGTGTATATAACCTGGAGTAATCACAGAAGTCAGGAAAATGCAATGGGCCCAGAGGCGGAGGTGTGCTGAGAGGGGCAGAGCAGGAAACAGGTGGTATGCAGTGGGGGATGAAGAGGTGGGGCTTAGCTAGCAAGCTGGGAAGGAGTCAGTACAGAAGGAGGGAGAGAGGGGAGAAAAATAACACTAATGATGCTGGAAAAGGCCATAGAGAGTCCTAGTATTTTTTATTTACCTAAAATACCATATACATTGTGTATGTGTATATGTGCACATATACACACATATACTGGTGTTGACAATGGTACCTTCAAATAGACTAACAAAAACCCCCATAGGAGGCATGGAAAACACCCTTTAGAATTGATGACTGGGGAGTCCAAGAGACCCCCAAACAATAGACACTCTTTTGTCTCCCTTGGTGCATCTTAGAAGTTGAAGGTAGGTCCCTATTGTCAAAGACTCTAAGCACTTCAGACACAGAGGATCTGGGATGAGTCTGACCTCAAAGCCCCCTCCCTGAAGTACCTTTCATAGTACCAGATGTTACAAATCAAGCTGAAAGAGGAGAGAAATAACCAATAGTCCTGCGGAGCTGTGACGTCAGTCAATCACAACAATGACCAGCAGGGCAAGCTTTCCCTCAAGGTGCAGCTGTGGCATTCCCAATTTCGGGGTAACCAACAATGGTCTAATTGGACTTACGACCTGCTGGGCAGAAGGGAAATCATGCCTGGTACTAGAAACTGCCCAATGTCCTGGGGCTAGAGAAGTCATGGATGTTAGAGGAGAACTCTCTACCGCCAATTTACTAAGCCAGCACAATTCCTAACTGCATTGTAAATACTTATCCCTATGCCCACTCTTAAGTGTAGCTTTTACTCCTCATCAAAGAAGCTTCTCTTGCAGCCGGTGGAGGACATTACAAAAGAACACAACTGGTCACAATGCAAAGGAGAAGCGATAGTGGGGACAAGGACCCAGGGAATACATTTGCAACACAATTCTTGCACTTAAGATTCAGGGAACATGGAGGAAAGATCATAAGAGCCAGAGGACCTAGTCTGCTGTGAGATGGTGTCTCCGGAAATGATAGGGAAGCTACATGTGCGATACTTTGTTGGGGAAATGTATTTCCGTGTATGCTCATGTAACCTTAAGACAACTGGGCTTGTACACTGTTGGGGGAAGGGCTACCTAAGCCTTGGCTGCTTGTTTTTATCTGCAGATAAACAGCTGCAGAGCTGTTGGCTTGATGTAAATCTTTGATTCAGATGCTTGCTTCCTCATGACCTGCACCTGCTCATGGCTCTCTGGCAGAGTCATTGTGGGTCAAAGAACTTGCACTGTGAGATCTCCACATGAACAGCAAAATTGCTGTGGAGGAATTCTTGTAGTCCTTCTCCCACAGTCTCAGAAGACAAAGGGAGAACAATCCTCTAGGGCTTTATGCTCTCCCACCATAAAGGTGACATAGTTCCCATCCTAAAGGATTGTGGGATAGGACTAAGCTACAGGTTTCTTTCATTATGCAAATAAGCCTCTGGCAGAGAGGGTGGGGTTTTTGTATCAACAAAACATCCCAGGTGTCTTTGTATTAACCAAAACCTGCCACCAGACATTGGGGTTCCACTGTCCTGGACTGGGCTTACCATAATATGCTGTCCCTCCACTAACCTTTCTGGCAGGTTTGTGTCTATGAAAATGTCTCCTTGTCTTTCTTGCAGACTTACACAGTAGCAATTAGCTACACTATTTCAACAGTATGACTGCCTAATAGGACCCAAACAAACACACCACCAAGAAAATACAAATAGGAAATGGAGGAAATCTCACAGGACCCCACCCTTAGTCAAAGAACTATAGGCAGCTATCAACTGTTGAGAGGGAGAATTACTCATCCTCAGGATGAACTCTCTCAATTGGTTATCAAATTCCAAATGGTCAGCCCTGAAACCATATACATGCAGTCAACACTAAAGGACTCAGCAGGTTTTGCTTATATGTCTACGTACTTATGCATACATGTAATGATAAAAAAAAATTTAAAAAGAGGACAAAAATCATCAGATAAAGTAATTCTCAGAACATAGTCCTGTTCCTAAGCAACACCTGAATTTAGTTGAGATTGTTTCTCAACCACAGGGAACCTTCACAGCTGAACTGGAGACCAAAATGGTTTAAGAGAGAATCCCCTGGGTGACCGGAAGCTGGGGAGACAGAAATGTGTGAGTCCAGTGAATGATAGCTGAAATCTCCTAGATACTTCAATGTGAGGGAGGCTCGCAGGAGAGAGAATCAGCCTTGGCCACCAGTATTGTGTCCCCAAGTTCTGTACTCTGCTTCGTCAGGTCAGTTCACCTCTGCAGTCTTCGGGGCATCAAACAGCTCCTGAGGGGATTGCTGGCTGCTGCAAGAGGAATGTAAAAGGCATTGATTGGAAGGGAAGGCTTGAATGCTCATGTTCTGTACTCTGGGGTGGTGATTTCTTGAGACCGACACATACTCTCTGAATTTCCTGATAGCCTCCCTGCAAGGCCCAATCACGAAAGGGCACGCACCTATGCTTCTCTTGGTGCCATCTAATCACTGGGATACAGAAACCTCAGCCCTGTGTTTTAATTCTCTTCTGGTTAATTTAGTAGTGCTTCAATAAATCGGTGACATGATTGCTCCATGCTATGGTAAAGGGGAAGGCTTCAGTGAGACACATTGAGAACAGCCAGAGGCATCTGGGAGAGTTGAGAGAAGAGAGAGAAAGAAGTAGGCTGGACCTGGCCTGTAGACTAGACATGGCCAGTGCTATCTCGAGAGAGGGGAGAAGAACCAGGATAGAGAAGAGAGAGAAAGCACAGTGAGAACAGCAGCAGCCAGAGCAGGAGCAGGAGCAGGAGCCAAAACAGTGAGAATAGCTGGCTTATAAGAAGGGTCAGTAGCGCGGGGAAGAGAAGGGCCTGGAGACTGTCCTGGGGGCTTCTATAAACCGTGCTTGTGAGTTGGGGCTGAGGGAGTCTGACGGCTAGCACTGTCCTTCAAATTTGGATAGGATATCGTAATTGAGAACCATGTGCCCCTTTTGCTGGAGGAGAGGGAAATGACTCCTCTTGGCAGGCAGGACTTGGTTTCACAAGTTCCCAAGGAATGCTGGCTTTTATCTGCCCACCAGAAATCCTCCTTTAGACCCAGGTGAGCTCACTTCTGTACATCTGGACTGCCTTTCAGACTTAGGAGAACTGAAGTTTCCTTTGAACCTGGCAGTCCTATGCATACAGAAGCAAGCTGAGGGACACTGGAGTTGATTGCCTCAAGAGAAGAATTACTCATTGAAGTGGATCTACGCTTTGGTCCAACATTGGGGAAAATAGTGAAGTCTAATGCATTCTGGGATGGAGTGGTGTTGTAGAGGAGAAGGTGAAGGACTCCTAGACCAGAGGGAGGAGAGTTCCTCTGAGGGACGCTTGATAGACATAGACCTGCCCCATATGTGTGGCTGAGGGTTCATCTCAGGAAAGCTTGAATGCTCATTCTTGTTTTCTGTATATGAAGCCCCAGCTTCACTACTGAGTTACCTTTCTACATTCCAACTACTTTTTTGAGACTGCACCTCAGTGTGCAGCCCTGGCTGTCTTGGAACTCACTGTGTAGCCCTGCCTTTGCCTCTCACATGTCATGTCTGGCTCCTACTGTCTGACTTTATAAATGTTTTCTTTAAGAGTTGTTGGACTTTGCAGTAGAAAATGGATTTGAACCAGGCATGGTAGCATAATTATTGATTCCAGCACCCAGGAGTCAGAGATTGGTAGATATCTGTGAGTTCAAGGTCGGCTTGGTCTACATAGCAATTTCCAGGCCAGCCAGGGCTTCATAGAAAGACCATGTCTTGAACAAAAAACCCAACCCCAAAAGAACAGACTTTAGTTGAATTCCAAACCCGTAAAGCAGATTTGAAGTTAGGTACAGTCAAGGCGTCTATTTGGGTGATTCATATTCTTACCTACGCATGCATGTTTGACGGTCAGATGTCTCTATCTGAACCTGGATCTTGCTATTTCTGCTAGGCGCGCTGTGAGCTCTTAGAGTCCACCTCACTCACCCCCTCTTCCAGAAGGGTGGGGCTACACTGAAGCCACATCCTTAGTTGGGTGCTGGGGATATAAAGCCAGATCTTCTGGCTTTATCCATTCATGGGGGCAACTGCTCAGCCTGCAATCAAGGCTTCTAAACTTCAGTCTGAAGACTTTATGAAAAGATTTTTTTTCCTTACTCACTTAGCCTCATGCATTTAGTGGAAAAGTCAGATGCGTGGGTAGGCTACTTGATATGACAATGGGGAAAAAAGCAATTTACAACACTCTGTCTGTTTTGGAATTCCTTGTAGGTGATCGATTCTAAGATTTTTTTTTTTTAACCCAAAGTCATGTATCTGGTGAGGCCAGTGATATTAGTGTACCTTTGGAAAAAAATTGTGTGTCCAGTACAGAAAGATACATAAGAGGTTGTTTTGTTGGGTGAGCTCGATTATTGTAGCTGTTAGAGATGTGGTGTGTATGTGGCTAAGTGTATAGGACATTTCCAAGTACTGCAAATACCACAGACAGAAAAGCTAAACAGGACATGCTCAGGTTGTTGTGTAATGCAGCCTGGAAGGATTTTAGAAAGATAATCCCACACAGATAATTAATGCAAACATATTCTCCAAAGAGAATGCCCTCAAAGGAAAAGAATATCCTCAGCAATGTCCTGAAAGAATGAAAAAAGGACAAGGGAAAAAAAGTTATTTATCTTAATGCAAGACCTCAGAATACACTACCTTTTGTGACAGTCCCCACTGTTGTGGGTATCTCTACTCAGCTGTATATAAACTCTCCGTGTAACACACTTATTCAAGTGCTAATTTTCTTCTTTTTAAAGTTTTTTCTTTTCAATTTAAATTGCCATTGTTGATTTTGTCACACACTATGTCGAACATCCTGTTTTCATCTTCCAATATTGGAGATATCAAGTCATCTAAGACTTTTGAAAATTCTTTTTCTCATAAATGTTCCTATATAAGTATGATGAGATTGTTAGTCGTCTGTATTTGTGAAAAACAAAAATCAAGTGTCTTTATATTTGTCTCTTTGGGCATCTGCATATGCAATAGCAACCCACTGATAATTTTGAACAATCTCACCAAAAGGCTAAGATTGAGCCAGGTGAGGTAGTGCACACCGATAATGCCAGTGCTTGGGAAATGGAAACAGGAGAATCATGAAAATCCCGAGTTGAAGGCCAGCTTCAGCTGTCTAGCAAGTCTGAGGCCAGCTTGGGCTACATGAGTCCTTCTTTCAAACAAAAGCAAACCATCTTCGTGGTAGCAGACACTGGAAATCCCATCATCTGATAGACAGACAGCAGAGGCAAAGACCTGAACTTTGCAGTTAGCTGAGCTTCCTGGTGATACTCTGTCTGAAACAAAACACATTTCAGATGACCTTGCTTGCAAAGCTGAGTGTGACTCCCTGTGACTGACACTCTTATACATTTGGCTCTTTCCCTACTTCTTTAAGTGTTTTAAATGCAAACAAACAAACAAGCAAACATTTTTCTATATATTTAGAAAAAGTAGGCTTCAAACTTGATGTCATCTTCTCGTCGCTAATTTTAGCTAACCCCATCTGTGCTTCACTAACTGCTCCCCAACCCCCGATAACCACATCCTGGTGAGCAGAACATTCTACATGGCTGGACCTGCAGTTTCTAAAGGCCCACTGCTTTATAACATACCGCAAAGTTTTAAATCACCTGAAGCTTTTGAACCCTTGTTAACAGAAACTTCTCTGCCACCTCCTCCCCTAGCCTGTTCCTCCATGATGTAACTGGTGGTTTTGGGGCTTCATAAACCCTACCCTGCCTCTCTCCAGGTTCAAGGGCTTTTTGTGGTATGAGTCTGCTCTTAACCATTGGCAAAAAGTCCCTTAATCTGACTGTCACCAAGTGGCATTGTCCTGTGTCTGGTATGGGTACAGCCGTTAAACTTTCTCCCCCTTTCTTACTTTCTCTCTCTCTTATTTTCTCCCCGAAGTCCTCCCAGTGTATTCTCTGAACTTTTGGCACTTGTATAATATTCTCTCTCATTACTGTGGGAGCCACTCAGCTCTCTGATTATTGTTGAGGTTTGAAAAGGATTTACAAGAAGAGGGGAGATTGAAAGGTAGACTGTGAGACTCCAGAGGAGGAAGTAGCAAGGATCACTTGTTATTTCCCCTTCACATCTGAACCCCAGAAACACTGCATCCTCTCAGACCATCTGCTCCCATTTCGTGTGTAACGCTTTTCTTGTTCGTTTGAAAGAGGGGGGTTGACTTTACATCACAGATTCAGGGACTCTGTGGGGGTGTGCTCCTATGGACTTCTGCATATCATCCAGGCAGGGGGAATGTGTGGTGGAAGACATCTTCATGGCAACCAAAATCAGAGGGCAGGGTGCATGGGAAGATAAGGGTCCCAAGGACATGCTGCCAGGGGGCTGTGGACCTCCTCCAGCCAAGTCCCCGCCCCCTGTACCGTTTTGCACCACCTCTCAATAATGAAATCATACTATGAATCCATCTGGTTAGCAATCCTTTCGTTGATGATGGTCCTTGTGGTCTACTTGTTTCTGGAAATGCAGTTACAGATCCACCCACCTGTGGATCACCTAGTCATTTGTAAATCCAAACAAGTCCATAATGGAGGATCCCTCTCTGAGTGAGGCTCTCCTCCCACTTTCAATCAGGAGTAGCTCCTCTAATTCTAAATTCTTTAAATCACAATGCTTATTCCGATTTGAGGAGAGACTCAAACCAGCGTCTCTGTACAAATTTTCATGTCTATCCTTGGCCCATACCAGCTTAGGGCATCTTGTTATAACAACTCCTGCAAACTAAGACACTTGGTAACAAGGTCCTACCCTGTAGGAATTGCATTTTACTGGAGTCTGAAGTACAGTCCATGCAGACATTTATGCTGGGCAAGCTCCACCTGGGCAAGGTTCTGTAGCTGCCTGGAACTTTCTGATCTGGAGCTGCTGTTCTGAGACCCACCTTGGTATGAACTCAGAAGCTGCAAGAACGGAGATTTTCTTTTGACCCTTCCCCAATCCCTGCATTGTAGTCCTCTTCCTCTTCCTCTACCTCCTTCTCCCCTTTTACGTCTTCCCTTTTAAAAAGGTAACTCACAGGCCATTTAAAGGATATCTCTGGATGCTTTAATTCTGCCCTTTTCTGAAAGGCCACATTTCAGTTTAAAAAAAAAATGCTAGCAAGTGGGCTGGCTACTCAGCTTTCCTACCAACCCTGTTAGCATCCACACCTCCTCAAAGACCTCCTGCAGTGAATTCAGCCTAGAGCTCCCTGCTCTAGAGCCACATGCATACAATCTTGACTGGACCCCCTGAAAGCCAATTCCACAGTGGGTGAATAGGGGGAAAGCTTTAATCACCATGAACAATCTCAACCAGAACCATGACATTCTGTGTCGAGCTAAGAGATTTCTCAGCATATTATTAATGGTATGAAGAAGGCTTTTCTAACTGAAAAATCATTCAGAAGACCAGCAAAGTAAGGGACGATCACATCAAGGCTCCTGAATGTAGGACACAGTCCCAGAACCTCATCCTTCCCAGAATGAGGTGCCTGCTGGTGATTCTCTGGTTTCTTCCAGGGAAGGGATGAAGGATGCCCTGGTGGATACTGTCTGATCGCTTGAGCTTCTTTCCTTTCCAGGTTCCTTCCTGATATTAGCCATGGTTTTCAGCAGTTTCTGCGGCAACGTGGATTCTGGAGATACTGTGAACGTCTCTCTGCTGTGTAGATTTTGTCTTGTTCAGTCTGCTTCAGGGTCATTTGAGTCCCACTTCTGCAGCATCTCCTTCTAGACGCATCTGGGCCTTCTTTGCAGTTTCTGTTATTGGTTCCTCGACATTTTTTTTTTTTTTAAAGATTTATTTAATGTTAGTATTTTGCCTGCGTGTATGTGTGTGCATCACATGCATGCCCCCTGGTGGTGGAATCCTGAAATGGTCACCAGATGCCCTGGAACTGGAGTTACAGATATTCACAGGTGCCATGTGTGTGCTGGGAAGCAAACCAGGGTCCTCTGTGTTAGCAAGCAGTGCCCTTAAGCACTGAACCACCTTTCCAGCCATGACCTGAGTCTTGACAGTGGTTTTGTTCCCCCTAAACTTCAGCGACGGCTCCGTGCCATCGGCGGAGAGCAGCAGTGTGACTGCACTGGGGTTCTCACCCCTACAGTGTTGGATGTGCTGGCAGAAGTAGAGGCCATTGCAGCAAAGTTGCCCAGTGCCTGGACCCACAGCCATTCTGGGTTCTGATTGGATGGTGTGCGAAGCTCTGAATAGGCTTGCCTTGGAGCCAGCGATTGGGAGACTGACAGGCAGAGTGCCATGGCTTCATGTTTCTCTAAGTCCCTAGCTCCTCAACCCGCCTAGGCAAAGGGGTGAATGACCCAAGCTGCTGCTGAAGGCACCTTTCCATAGTGTTCTACTGTGGCGCTGCAGTCAGAGACCAAAATCTATTCATGTAGGAGTGCTTTCTGTTTATCGTTTTGAAGGTACCGCCAAATTCCTTGAATTTTGACTAACCAGGTAAACATGTGGAGGTTGAAGTAGGAGGAATTATCCAGTTCTTGGTAGTTTCCATTCACTATAGACAGTGTCCTCTTGTTTCGTGAATACCTAGATAATTTACATTACTCTGCCTGGCTCTTTTGCATTGCTTGGCTTTGGAGACCTCAGCGAGGCTGCAGCACAGTCTGAGACAGCCTGCTAATTCTTGCAGAGCTGAATCGCGAACCTAATTTAATTTATTATTTATTTACTTTTGTCTTCTGGGGACGAGATCCCGTTGTTTAACCCAGGCTGATCTTTGACTTGCCTTTGTGCTACCTCAGCCTGTCTTTTCTGGGTGTACAGGTCATCAGGCTTGGCAGCAAGCTCCTTAATTTACTAAGCCGTGCCTCTGGCCCTGGGATTGTACTTCTCCAATCTATGTCTGGATTAACTACACCAAGGGGACATTTAAATGTCGTATGATTTTCATATTTAAACAGGGAATGAGTTGAGTTGATGCCAAATTATTGACAGTGTTTGATAGTATTTTGATTATTTTTTAATGTAATTATAAAAGTTGTTAGTTATCACAATCTTAATCTGTTTTTTCCAATTCCCTTGAAGTTCTCCCATTAGTGTTTAAATGTTATTTAATTAAGACATATATGTATGTATGTGTTGAGATATAAGAAGCTCAGGCAAATGACAATGACCTTGTATTTCTGATCATTCTGCCTCCTCCCAAGGACTGGAATTACAAGCATTGACTACCATGTCCTGTTAATGAGGTGATGAGCTAAATCCAGCACTTCACAAATGCTAGGAAAGCTTCTACCAACTAAACCACACTCACAGGCCCCATTCATTAGTGCATTTTCTCTACTCACCTCCCTCCGTCCCTTCCTTCCTCCCTTCCTTCCTTCCTTCCTTCCTTCTTTCCTTCCTCCCTTCCTTCCTCCCTTCCTTCCTTCCTCTCTTCCTTCCTTCCTTCCTTCCTTCCTTCCTTCCTTCCTTCCTTCCTTCCTTCCTCTCTTTCTTCTTTCCTTTCTCCTCTCTCTCTTCTTTCTCTCCACAGTCTCATGTAACCCAAGCTGACCCCTAACACTCTATGTAGCTGAGCATGACCTTGAACTTTTAATTTTCCTTCCTCCATCTCCAGGATTTGGGTTTACAGGTGTGTGCCTCTTCATAGCACTGGGGATTAAACCTGGGGCACTGTGCGCTCTTGGGATTCATTCTGCCAAACTGAGCTGTTACTCAGTCCTGATTATCTTTTCATTTGATTGAAAATAGATTCTTTTCTCATATCATATATCCTGATTACAAGTTCCCCCTCCCTCTACTCTTTCTAGCTCCTCCCCACATCCCCTCCCCTCCAGATCCACTCCCTTTCTGTTTCTTATTAGAAAAGAACAGGCTTCTAAGAGATAACAACTAAGCACAACAAAATAAAATACAGTAAGATAAAGCAAAAAAACATCCCACTGAGGCTGGACACTACAGCCCATCAGAAGGAAAAGAGCCCAAGAGCAGGCACCAAATGAGAGACCCACTCGTTCACACACTCTGTAGCTGAAAGCTGTAATGTATACTCAGATGACCTGGTGCAGAAACCTGCAGGCCTGTGCTTGCTGCTTCAGTCTCCGTGAGTTCATGTGAGCCTCGCTTAGTTGATTCAGAAGGCCTGTTCTCCTGGAGTCCTCCATCCAACGCTCTGGCTCTCACACTCTTTCCAACTCCTCCTCGGAGGAGTTCCCTGAGCTCTGGGGTGGGGTGGGTATCTGCTGAGGACATCCCAGTTAGAGCTGAGTGTTCCAAGGCCTCTCTCTCCAGGTAGTGTCTGGCTGTGGGGCTCTGCTTCTGATCCTGTCTGCTGCAGGAGGAAGCTTCTCTGAGGATGACAGGATAAGGCACCTATCTATGAATATAGCAGGATATCACTAGGAGTCATTTGATTGATACTTTTTTTTTAGACCAGTAGTGTTTGGTTTGAACTTGGATCTCTGGAATTTGGTCACCCAAGAAATGTTGGGTATGGGTTCCATCTTGTGGAGTGGGCCTTAAGCCCAATCGGAAATTGGTTGGCTACTCACACAAATTCTGTGTCACCAAATCTTGCAGGAAGGACAGATTGTAGGTCAAAGGTTTTGTGACTGGGTTGGTGTTTACTTTTCTCCTTGGGTAACCCTCAGAGAACCTCCGTGCACCAAGGAGACTAGAATGGGAGTGTGGAGGTTCCATGTAGGCACCAGTTGGACCTTGCAATATTCATTGAGTTGTGTGTGTGTGTGTGTGTGTGTGTGTGTGTGTGTGTGTGTGTGTTATCCCCAGCAATGGGCCCTGCTGTCAGTTTGTGGAGAGCAGCCTATTGTCTTAGCCACAACCTGGGTTGCTTGGGGATTTCCGTGGAACCCTTTGACCAACGATTCAATTGAATGCAACCCACTGGAAATCTTGTTTGGAGACAAGAGATGGCCAGTTGGGATTATATATCCCCCAATATAAGAAGACCTCATTAGGATCTCCTTCATATATGTTAGGAAGTTTCCACTGCTTTCTACACCATCCTTCAAATGCCCCTCAATTCTGGCTGTCTCTCCCTGCATTCTGTCCATCAACCCTATCTTCCTTTCCTCTCCCCACCTTATCTTCCTGTTCCCTTCCTGACCAGCCTCCCTTAACATCTATTCTTCTTCCCCTCCCAGGGAGAACCATGCATTCTCTCCCTGCCCCCAGCCCTTCCTCCGTATGTCACCTCTGTGTGTCTATGTAGGTTGTTGTAAGTTGGTTATCCCTTATTTAACAGCTAATATCTGCATATTAGCGAATACATACCATATTTCCTTTCTGGCTATGGTTTATCTCACACAGGATGATTTCTACTAGCTCCATCCATTTGCCTGCAAATGTCATAATGTCATTTTTTATTTAACAGCTGAATAATACATCATTGTAAATGTACCACATATTCTTTATCCATTCTTCCAATGACAGACATGTAGGCTGTTTCCAGTTTCTGGATAGAATGAATAGAGCAGCAGTGAACATGGTTGGGCAAGGGTCCATGAGGTAAGACGGAGTGTCCTTTGGGTTTATGTCCAAGAGAGATATGGCTGGATCCTGTATTAGATCCATTCCTGGCATTCTGAGGATCCGCCATATTGATTTCCATAGTGGCTGCACAAGTTTGCAGTCCCACCAGCAATGGAGGAGTGTTCCCCTTGCTCCACATCCTCACCAGCAAGAGCTGTCACTTGAGTTACTGATCTCAGCCATTGTGCTGTTATGCTGGTGTCTAGGCATCTGGGATTGGGATGATTACAGGTCTGGGTGCTGATTTCTGGATCTGATTTGTTGTGTGTGTGTTTTGTTTCTTTGTTTCTGTTTCCTCTCTGGATTATCAGAGAGTTTGATGGCTGTGTGCTGCCTGGTAGGAAATTATCTTTGAACCTGATAGGTTTGGCCTCTGGTCGTTCCTGATAAAATGTGTTTCTAGGTATTGGGAGATGTTCCTTAGGAACGGGGAGAGGCTAGGGGTCTGAAGGGGTTCACAGGAGGGAGACAGCTGAGTATTCAATCAGGATCTGCTCATTTTGTCTCCTAGGAATGGGGGGAGACAGTGCAGAGAGGTTACTCCAGAGGGCCTGGTACAGCACTGAGGATGAGACTGGGGATTGGACCTAGAGGAAAGGAAGGAGAGCGAAGACTTACAGAGGGCCTGGCTACTCCATGGCAGGAGTGGCCTGTGGGTGAACAGGAAGTGCCTGCTGGATTTGGAGTCAGTGATAAAGTAACACATTGGGGGAGGGAGTTTAGGAGGGGAAGGTCTGTGGGACCCACAGGGGATGTGGGCAGAGGGGGAAGGAAGGCTGCTGCAGGTGCTCTGTGCAGAGCTAGGTCTGAGACTTCCAGGTTAGGCTTGGAGGAGACAATGGAGCAGGGAAGTCTTCACTTAGCTTCCCTCTTTGCCTGGCCTGCTCAGCTGATGTGTTCCCAGGGAATGCCTGCTGGTGTTGGAGGCTGGGATACTGTGGTGGGGAAGATTGGAGGGGAAGATGTTTGTGATCCCCTGGGGGTGGAGTCAGAGAGGAAAGGGAGGCCACAGACGTGTTCTGCTGCAGAGCTGGGGATGAGATTCCTGACAGTTTAATTTAAATGTGCATTTTTATACCAGCTAGTCTTTTATGATATGTTCTTGGGGTGCGTGTGCATAGATTTTCACTGTCTATAGAAAGCACCAGTTTGTTTTCTTTAAAAAAAAGTATAATTTTTATGTAAGTGTAAGTCTGTATATGAGTGTGAATGAATCCCATATGGGTGCTGGTATTCGTGGATGCCAGAAGAGAGTATCAGGTCCTTAGGAGCTCATGTTAGAGGAAGCATGAACTCCCTGGCATGGAGTTAGGTCCTCGGCCGAGCAGGAAGTGTGACTAACTGTCCAACCCCAGTTCATGGGTCCTGTTTATTAAGCTTTTTTTTTTTTTCACATTTGCAAGTTTAAATGTATGTGGGTATTTCATCTGCTGCTTTCAACTCTGTATATTTGCCTCTGGTGAGCATCCACTACCATTTCCGTCTCCGCTGTCCTGCAGTGGGTATTTAGTGCAACAGTAGTCCCTTAGGATATATAACAGTCCTGTGAGTGTTAAGAACTTGTGAGACACTTTTCTAGGGCATGTATTCATGAGTAGAACTGTGCCACCATGAAGGTTAATATCAGTTGTTAACTTGGCTGGATTAAGGAACTCGCAAGCGATCGGTTAAGCACATCTCTGCAAGGGTCAGTTAGACTGATTCCAGAGACGGTTTGAGATCATAAGGGCTGGCTTCATGAGATGTCCTCCTTATTGGGAAGTGGTGGTAGGCAGGAGGTGGGGCCTACTTTGGGAAAGTAGGTTACTGTAGGTAGGTCTTTGGGGACAGTTTCTTGCCCTGGTCTCTTCCTGTACCTCCTTTCCCCCCACTTTCAGTCTTACCATGATGTGAGCTGCCATTTTATCATGCCTTCCCCAACATAATGGATTGGACCTCTGGAAATGTGAGCCCAAATGAATCTTCCCTCCGTAAGTTGCTCCTGTCAGGTATGAGCAGAGCACCACAACGTAACTTGCACATTGACCACTTATCATCCCAGTTACTGTGAGCACTGCCAGGTCATCCTTCAGGGAGAACTGAGCACCTACTTCACAAGGGTAGTGCATGCGGAGTACTGTATGCATACACCCAGCAAACACTTGGAATGATCCAGAACTCAGACATTTTCAAGGAGCCTTGAGAGTCTCAATGGAGCAGCCATGGTGGTACCTGCCTCGCATAGTGTCTTCTGATGTCTTCTTCCGGTGAGCCAGACTGCAGTCTTGGTAAGGCAGTCGTCCTCTATTGATCAGTCTGAAAATCTCTGTTTGCCTTTCACTTTTTGATCAGAGTTTTACATTTTTTTGATCACCGAATAAAATCTCTGTGTTTAAAGCATGTGAGTCTGTTCACTTTCTGATCCCACAACAAAAGAAACTCACTGGCGACATCATGCTGCACGTCTACCTCAGGGTCACCCCCTTTCTTCTTGTTGTGATTGTCTGCCGTCTTGGGGATTGAACTCAGGGCTCTTTACACTTGCTAAACCTTTCATTTTCAACAACATGGAAATAATAATGTTACACTTACCTCTGGAATTATTTAAGTCTTTAATTTTCTTCGTTTAGGACTTTTTTTTAAAGATAGAATTTAAGTGTTGAGACTTGCAGGACGGCTCAGTGTGTCGGGGCTCCTTCCATCGAGCATGGTGAGCTGAATAAATATCTGGGACCCGTCAGGGTAGGGGAGACCAACATCTACGTATGGTTTCCTCACCTCCACGTGTGCACCAACACGCTCGCAACCACACCCCTGCCAATGTCATAGTCTGTTTGTTTTGTAGTACTAGAAATCATTAGATGGCAATAGAAGGTTAAGACAAAAAAATAAATTCCTTTCAATAGTTCATCTTGAAGTTGTAATCATTTTTTTATGATCTCTGTCATCAAGAAGTAGACAAGCAGAGAAAATAAATAGACAAGCTATGTACATTTATATTTTTCGTATGTCAGTTACATCAACACAGGGATCATGGGGCTGGAGCAGGAGCCTCATTGCTCACAGTCTTCTCAATCCCCTGGGAGGGAATTCAAGCTGGCTGGGGACTGCACTCTGAGCCGGCTCAGGGTCTGGCAGTGGAGGGAAAACCAGGATGTGCTTGTAGAGGGCTCAGACAACGTGGACCTCAGAATTGAGACGTACAAACAAGCTGACTTCGTCATCGTTCTATTGCTGTGGAGAGACAGCATGGCCAAGGGAAGGAAGCATTTAATTGGGGCTGGCTTACAGTTTCAGAGGGTGAGTCCATGATCTCCGTGGTAGGCAAGCATGGCGGCCAGCAGGCAGGCATGGTCCTGTAGCAGTAGCTGAGAGCTCACATCTAATCCATAATTTGCAGGCAGAGAGAGGGGCATGGGGATTGGGCTTACTGTGGGCTTGTGAATCCTCCAGGCCCACCCCCAGGGGCACACCTCCTCCCACAAGGTCACATCTTCTAGTCTTTCCCAAACAGTTCTACTCCCTGGTGACTAAGCATTCAATATATGACATTCAATATATGACCTATGGGGGCCATTCTCATTCAAACCAGGGCCCTCCAGCTTCCACTAACCCAACAGCTTAGAATGACACCAGGCAGCATCTGAGGCTGACAGTAGGGATGTCCTCATTTTGCTGTAACCAACCTACCCAGTGTTTCCACCATTCCGTTTGAAGAATGCCTTGACTTTCTTTTGTTCTTTAAAAAGTATGGAATCATCTTCATATTGGATCATGTAACGCGGGGTAACCTGAATCTGGGTTCCTGGGCCAGGACCGCTCAGATTTGGCTCCCTAATTATTATTTCCTTAATATAAGCTATTGCCTTATTCCCTTTTGTGAATGAGTGCTGTGTTTTGCGTAGGAATATACACCTCTCCTCTGTTCATCCCTAATGTACTCAGAACCCAAGTCACAGGGGAGGGCTGCCCACACTGCATTTTTACTTGGGAACAAAAATCCCCTCACTCTTTGCCTGAGCAGATGCTCATCTACTCTCAAGTTTGATGATGATGATGATGATAATAATAATAATAATAATAATAATAATAATAAAACAATAATATCATCAAGGCAAGGAAGTGACACATCATTCTCTGCAGTTGTGGGGCTCCAGGCATTTGACCAGTTCACCAATGCTACCCCCTGGTGGAACCAGCGGGACAGACCAGAGTCCTTAACTTCTGTAAGGCTGGCTAAGTATGCAATAGGAAACTGTGTGAACCAGAAAATAATTTACAAGAAGGCTCTAGAAAACATTCTCAGTGTGTTTAAAAGCATACAAAGCAGAAAAACCTCATTAATAAATGTGTATACTTTTTGAGTCTTTAGGTTTTGAGGTAGGATGATTTATTGATTTATTGAATATAAATTGTTTCAAGTTCTGTAAACAATTTTAAACTCTTATTTTGCTTAATTATATATCATCATTATTCTGTGTGTATGATGTGTGTCATGGTGCATGTAGAAGTCAGAAGACAACTTTGTGGAGTTGGTTTTCCCCTCCCACCTTTGCTGGGGTTCTTAGTTCTGGGGACCAAACTTGGGCTGACATTGTTGGGTGGCCAGCACCTTTATCTACTGAGTTCTCTTGCTGGCTGCACTTTTTGAAGGATTACTGCGTGTTGTTCCGTGTACTGGGATTTGGAGCTACAAGGACGAGCTGTACATCAAGCTGACTACAGGCAGCAGGAAAGGAAAGCTGCAGAAAAACTTCCAGTATAAAGACAAGGACATGACCTTCCTCTGGAGTGGGTTCCTTTGCCTCTGTTAGGCAGAGGCTGGAGTACAGGTCAAACCAAAATCGGGGCTGGGCTGCAGTTTCCCCCTCGATTTAACACGTTCTCAGAAGGCGCAGCTCACTCCATGTTTCTCATGGCAAACCATGTTGGTCTCCACCTCAGCCCCGAGACTCAAAATGGTGCAGGCCTTTCCTCCACAGGTTTTTATCCAGGCTCCAGAGCCCGGAGTTCTAGGTAGCCGCTATCAGTGGAGGGACCGGGAGATGACTGTGTGCTTGAGGCGTTCTTTCCTGCCTTGGGGTCCTGTTTCCTGAACACAGTAAGTCACTCTGCATTTCTGTCTGTCTACCTTCCTGGTCTTTGGGATGTCCTTACAACTTGTCAAATGTCAGTGGAGGAGAAAAGCCTGTCTGGGTGACTGACTTACACCCCAGTATCTCACATCCACACTTGAGCGTGTCTTCCAGACTAGCGAGTGTGTTGACTTTCTTTGTGAGTTCCCGCCCCCCTTTTACTAATCCCTGTGTTTAAGTTTATATTAAAATATATTTATAATACACTCAATTATCTTCATAACGAAAATGCTGAATGTGTGAGATACGAAATGTTTTCTGTTTGTTATTCTAAGACCCTAATTTTCCCTGCAGAGGTCCTGGATCCGCCCACATGGCTCCATTTTCTTGCTCGCTTCTATAGTTGATCCGTTCCCTGCATGCGCACATGAGTCTGCGCAGTGAGCAGCTGATATCCATAGCTCTCTGCAGAGCAGTTTGATTTTCCATTGACTTCTACCTCATCTTGTTCCTTCTCCAAATCCCCTAAATATATAATAGTTTTAAATTCCCAGATTTTTCTATCTTGTATAACAGAAATGTTGGTCTGGTTTAACTTCATTCTGTTTAAAAGAATCATCATATTAACTTGTAACGTATTCAAAGTCTATCCTACAAACCACACTGAATTGTATTACCCTCCAACTCTCCCATTTCTCTGGTATATTTCAACTCATTTTTGTAGATTTTCTTTTTAATTTTAGAAACAGGGTTTCTCCGTGTATTCCTGGATGTCTTAGAACTTCCTCTGTAGGCCAGATTGGCCTTGACTCTGAGACCCACCTGCCTCTCCTTAGTGCGGGGATTAAAGGCCTGGGCCACCAGGCTCACCTATGACTAATTTGTCTCTTAATGTTTAAAAAAATTTTAAATTAAAACAATTCATTTTATACGCATGTTTGTGAACCACATGTGTGCCTTGTGCCTGCAGAGGCCAGAAGAAGGCATCAGAGCTCCTGAAACTGAGGCTACAGATGGGTGTGAGCTGCCATGTGGGAGCTGGGAATTGAACTTGTGTCTTCTGGAAGAGCAGCCAGTGCGGTGCCTGCTGAGCCACCTCTGCGGGCTCACACGCCCTCTCTGCCTCACTTGACTCCTCAGCGGCCCTGAATCTATGAAGCACAGTGAGGCCAGTGTTGGACCACTCGGCTGCACCCCAGGCCTCTGCTTGCTTTCCTGTCTGCTCATGAGTCTGTCAGCTGTTACTCTCAACTTTAGGTCTAGATGCTGTAATCGGGCATTGCTCAGGACGCCGTCTCCAGTTCTTTCTGTTCCTCACTGTAGCAGTACGCCAATTTCTTATACTTTTTATCCCGAATAACACAAACGCGATGCCCTTTTCTGCACGCCCTGTACTGCTGAGCTGTTTCAGAACTGGTCCCCCCACGGCTTCTTCTTCCCATTAGACTCTGAAAGGGGCATTACAAGATGTGGCGCTATACAGAGACAGGTTCCAACTACATTCACTAGGAGTTTTCAAATGTGATCTCGCAGAATGCCGCTCAGTTTGGTCAGAAAATCAGAGAGAAGGCCTCTCCTGTAATCCTTGTCTGGAAGTTCACTTCTTCCTGGAACCTGGCTTCTAAGTCCCCGCCGCTACCAACAGGCAGTCCTTCATTACCTGTATGATATCTGTTCACCTCACAAGTGTTTACTCAATTCATATTAAGTGCCAGCTGTGTTTCAGGTGACGAGAGGGTAGAATTTAGTGATATGAATCTTTCCGAATGTCTCAGAGGTTGTGGTCCAGTGTGTATTAAGAACAACAACAGCAACAAATATATACTTATATGTCTATGTATGCATACATGTACACACACACACACACACACACACACATAGTGTTAGTAAAGAATGAAGGGAGACAGTAACAGGTAATAGGATGAAAAGAAGGCGGTGCTGGAAGAGTAATTCAGGGTGACCTCTCTGAACTGTATGCGGCATTGCAAGGAGTTTGCGTTCTGTCCACAGTATTGTGGAGGCCACTGAGGCGGGATGAGACGTGCTTGAACCATATCTTAAGAATATCTTCCAGTTTCTATCCAGAGACTGGAGCACTGAGGGGTAAAGGAAGATCCAGGGAACACAGTGTGGTGTTATGAATGAGAAATGTCCCCCACCGATTCAAATATCTGAACACTTACTCCAGTGTGGGTCTGGTTATTTGGGAGATTGTGGGACCCTTGGGAGGGGGAGCCTTGTGGGAGGAGTTTGTTTCCTCTCTGCTGTGTCTACAGCCTGTGGGAAGTGCCACCCACATCCCACGTGCTGGGATGGTCCTCTTTTTCACTCAGCCTCATCTGGAAATGTCCTTACTGACAAACCCACACAGAGTGAGTGCTTACTCTTAGACACTTCTCAACCCAGTGAAGTTGACAATCAAGATTGACCATTGGACCTACAAAGTAAAGTATGGGGGAGGATAGAACATCTCAAGTCCCTTTGTATCAACCTGTGATAACTTTTATTACAATGTATAAACATAGGAGTCTTGGTGTAAGTGGAGGTGTGGCTCTCTACTTTGGCTACACACAGAGGAGCTTTCCATAGACAACTGGGCCACAGCCATCATCCATCAGACATCCAGGTGAGTCTGAGAAGCTGCAGGAAAGCTGTGAGTCAGAATTCAGATGGCAGCAAGATCCCAGCTGTTTTCTATGACTCTGAGATAGCTGGCAATTGGAACTAGTGAGTTTGAGTTTTTCCGAAGCGGCGAAACCCATTTGCAACACTAGGTGGCGCGGAAGAGACGAATGTTGTAGAGAAACTGGTGTGTGGAGTCTTTGAAGGATGATGGAGGGAATGATTGAGCTCAGTGCCTTTCACAAAAGAGTAAATTGCAGACACAGGAGAATGTGGTTAATTTGCTCCTCTTGGAGAACACAATGAAAGTTGCTGGTGAAAGCATTTGGTTTCTTCCAATATATCCTTAGATTTAGCTTTCCGCAGACACATTTCCTTGCCAGTGCAACTCTTGGTATTGGAATACAGCAGAATTAGATGTGATTCAAGGGCTCTCTAAAAGAGAAATGGTTATGGGATATTCACTCAGTTGATTTTCACGATACAGGAAGTTTAAAAAAAGACTGATATTAACATTTGGCTTTTAAAAAAAATCAATATATAAAATTTGATAACTGTACGACAAACAAACACCAACTGAAACTCTACAAGGAAAGAAAGTAACAGACTACATCTTGAATTCTGGTAATAGTGTTCTGTAGATTGTGAATACTCTTTTATTTTGTAAATGATTTTTTGGTAGTGGAAACCATTCCCCCAAATACCCATAATTCCTACTTACAACAAACAAACAAACAAACAAAACTTGTTTTTCTGTTCTTCTTGAGTTGCTGGCAACACACCCTGGAGCATCTCCATCTCCTGTTGCTGTCCCCCACCTTAGGAACCCAGGCAGGGGCAACATGTTCACCCAGCATGGTGGCAGTGTGATGAGTTCACAGCTGTGTATGAGGCTTCAGAAGATTTGTGTGGAAGCTTCTATTTTCTTCACTTCTACTCTGGGGGTTTAAAAATGTGCAGCTTGTGTTGTAGGGTTAGCTCTGTGGCGATGTCAGCCATTTCTGTGCATGTGTACGTACGTAACCGATCCTGGAAAACACAATAAAAAATCTCTTGGGCCGATGTTGACATTTCAGCAGGTAAAGCAATTTGCCTCAGCATGCCTGATGACTGGGGGTATGATGGCTGGAACCTGCAGAAAGGTAGAAAGAGAGAATCGGTTCCTGAAACGTGTCCTCTGATCTCCACATGAGATCTGAGGCACAGATGCACCCCCCCATCGTGTACCTTTCCACAAAATTAATGAAAAAGAAAGCAGTCCTGTTGTTGACTAATTATTAAACCGTAGTGGTGTGATACCCATATGACAGGCAATGGTAGACCGCAAAGACAGGGCAGAATCTCATTTATAAAGTAGTTGAGCAGGCACTACCTGTTGTCATTGTCCTCCTCCTCCTCCTGCTCCTCCTGCTCATCCTCCTCCTCCCCCTCCTCCTTCTTATGTAGCAATAACTAGACAGTTCTTCAGCGAGAGGATTTTGCTCACACATCTCATCCTCTGTTAGTTAATTGGGCTCATGCAATGGAAAAACAAACTTCTCCCATCTCTATGACAGATGTGGGTTCACGCCTTGGAACTGAGACATCCACCAACACTGGGCTCCTAAGGTCCCAGGGGAACAGAAAGAACTGCGCCCTCTCCCTTGATGTTCACAGAGGGCTGTAGGGGCTTGAAAAGGACAGTCCCTGTGTCTTAAAGTTGGTAAAAAGCTTATTTAGTTTTTTAACTATGTAGCCAGGGCCAGTGAGTTGGCCCAGTGGGTGGAAGTGCTTCCCCCAAGTCTGAGTTGATCTTGGTGTAAGTGAATATCGACTCTTGCAGGTTGTCCTCTGACAAACCAATTAAAGAAAATACCAAACATTTAAGGAAGTGTGGGTACATTTCAAAGACACAAGAAACATGTGAAGGTCGTTCTTTCTAGTCAGTTGCCTGGGAAAAGGGAAGTGGTGAAATTCTCTGTCTTCAATAGCAACTGAGAATTTAGGCAGCTTAGATTTGTCCTTTCATTGCCAGTGGCCGTAAGGGGCTTTTGTAAGAATGTTTTGTCAGAAGGCTCTTAATTGATGGACAGCTTGTGCTCTTCCAGCCTTAGCAGTCTCCAAACTGACTAAATGACTGGAGAGCCTTCTGCAACTCCAGTGAAGTCTCCTCTCCTCTCCTCGGATTCTGAGGTTGGTAAGTTTCCTTGCAGAGATAAAACAGATCAGAGGCAGGGAGGGGAATATGAGCTTCACCTCCAGAACTGGGGTCCATGCTGATGCTCAGCTCTTCATTTGATCTGCTGTCTCCTCTGGGCTCAGACATGCTCAGTATACCACTGTCAGTTGTGCAAAGCCCCTTCTCTCAAAAGCCAGTCCCATGTATGACAGCAGTCACATCCTGCATCTACCATAAGCCACCGTTGATGAAGCAAGTTCATGCCTCTTGTCCTAGAAGCCAGGCCCCATGATGATACATCTACATCCTGCGTCTCCCACCCGACCTCCGTGATGAAGCACATCCATGCCTGTCCTTATTTCTCACTTCACAACAGTCATGATGCAAGTGTTATAATAATTACTTTCTGTAATAGCTGTAGTATCCATTGATAGTTTAAATACCATATGTACTAAGTTCTGAATTGTAGTTCATTTTCCACACAAGATTTTAAAAAATTACTTATTTATTAGACTTTTTCTTCCCTCATATATTGTAATCAACACCCTTCTATTCCTCCCTTCATTCCTCCCAGATCCCCCCATCTTCCATCTCCACCAGATCTACCCGTCTTCCCCGATTCCCACTCCTCCTCTCCCCAAGGAAGAGCAGTCTTCCCAGGGTTACTGCTCAATCAGGGCACAAAAAGATGGAACAGGGTTAGGCACATTTCGCTACTTCAGTGTTGGTCTAGGTGACCCATTACAGAGACACGGTATTCAAGGGCAGGCAAGAGGTTCGGGGACCCCCCACCCCATTCCAATCTGTATGTGTTCTGTAAGAGCACCGGACCAGGAAAAGTTAATACATATTTGGGGACCCAGTAGGTTCCATGTCTGCTGCTCCAGGCACTGTGATCCCCTAAGACTGTTGGTCAGTTGATTCCATGAGATTTGTTCTCCTAGTGTCCTCAACCCCTCTAGTTCCTATAATCCTTCCTCTACTTCCTCTTTGGGGTTCCCTGAGCTCTGCATTTGTTTGGCCCTGGGCCTCTGCAGCTACTCCCTTCAGCTGCCATAGGGATCCTCTCTGTTGAGGACTGGGCTAGGCATTAATCCACGAGGAGAACAAGATAACATTAGAAGTCCTCTCTGAGTGTCCAGACTCTGGTTCCTGGCCTGCCATACATCAGTCATGGTTTCCCTCCTTTAGCATGGCGTTCTGCCCTTCCATTGACCAAGTGGATCCTGCAGGAAGGATAGGCCACAAGTGGAAGTTTTTCTGGCTGAGGTGTAACCCAGTCCCACTACTGGAAGCCTTGCCTTGTTACAGGAAATGGCCTGTTTAGGCTCTCTGACCCCCATTTCTTTGTTTCATTATTCCAGTGAGTTTCCAGTACACTAGATCTGCTGGTTCTCCCTTAAATGCCCACCCATTCTGGTCATCTTTCCATATATTCTCTCCCTTCTCGCCTCTCTGCCTTCCTGGTCTCTTCTCTTCCCATTCCCATCATTCCCTGTCCCTCCTGCATCTTCTGTTCCAGTTCCCCTTTATCAGGGAGATCCCTGTGTCCCCATTGGGGCCCTCCTTGTTGCATAGTCTCTCTGGGTTTCCACACAAGATTTTATACTCCCCTGTCTGCCTTTCCTCTCTTGAGACAAGATCTCACTATGTAGCCCAGGCTGGCCTGGAAGTTGAGGTCCTCCTGCTTCAGCCTTTCTAGTGCTTAAAACAATACAGTCAAACTAAAAATTTGTTCAAGAAAATTTTAGAAAAAGGAAAGCATTCTTCTATTGCTTTAAAAAAAAAAACAATAACACCATTTTTACATAAAAAAGCAGAAGAAATAGTTTATTCTGGTGCCAAATAGGAGTGACCATGGCCTAGAAACTGATTCAGGTTACCCCAAATTTCCAGTTTCATGAAGGTTTAATTTTTTAAAAAATAACATATCAAAGAAAGTCATGAGACAAACAGTTTCAAATACATTGGCGGGAACATCAGGTAGACAGGCTACAGCAGTGTGGGAAGCTCCTGCTGTCGACCTTAGAAGCTGTTTGATCGGGTTTGGGTTGGTGGAAACTAGCAGCCAGTGGCCTGTTAATTCCATACAGTGCAGTCGGCTGTGTGTGATGAGTTTCCAAGGTTTTTAGACCAGAAACAGAAGTGGGAATCACTTCAGCTAAGGGGGCTGATGGTAATCCAAGGTAAACCATAATTAGGCTCAACCCTGCAGTGCTCCAGCCTCTCCTAACCTGTCAATCATCAGCCTTTGCAGAGGTTCAATGTAAAATGCAGCTTCTTTCTAAGGTTGTTCCAAAGTACATGCATGGCAGTCATTTGCTTCATGCCACAGCCATGGAATAGCATTCTCTTACTTGTGATTAAATAAGATGTATAAAATCAGAGATTGACATCGGCACCTGTGGCTTGAATGTCATGAATGAGTTAAATGTACTCTAACACTTGTTATTTAACATTAAATTTGTACATCAAAAGAAGCAGATGCTCCTCAAAGATTTGATAATCTTATTAGTATAAATTACTCTGTACTTACTACTTTAGAGCTGCAGAATTAGCTCCAAAGCAGCTGATGGGGTTGTTTTTCTTTCCCAATTAGAATCAACAGGCCTTTAGTCTTATCCAGAGTAATTTAAGCAAATGAAATACATCTATTTCTTTCTTCAAAATATATTTGTTAGTGATGTACTTCTAGAGTTGGAAGAATACAGGAATATTCGGCCCCTGAATATGAGGGCTCAAGTGTCCTCTTCTGATCCACAATGACTCTTGCTTTCTAGAGACTCAGCTCACAGGCGCTGCAGTCTCTGCTATCTATTCTGCATTTTGCTCTAACAGCCAAGCTGTATTCCTTATCAGAGATGAACACTGCTTCCCATTATCATGAACACGTATCTGTATTTTATTATCGCTGATCTACTGAACCAACAGGGGATTCAATTCCTTATAATCAAAGTCTCAGATCAAAGTTTGAGCTTTAAGCTTGTGAACCTGCAAGCAATAGTGTGAATCAGACTGTGAACCTGAAAGTGAACCTGACAGTGTGAACCACACAGTGTGAACCTGAGAGTGTGAACCACACAGTGTGAACCTGACAGTGTGAACCTGACAGTGAACCTGACAATGTGAAAATGAGAGTGTGAATCAGACAGTGTGAACCTGACAATGTGAACCTGACAGTGAACCTGAGAGTGTGAACCACCAGTGTGAACCTGAGAGTGTGAACCTGACAGTGTGAATCAGACAGTGTGAACCTGACAGTGAACTTGAGAGTGTGAACCTGACAGCGAACCTGACAGTGTGATCCAGACAGTGTGAACCTGACAGTGTGAACCTGATAGTGAACTTGACAGTGAACCTGACAGTGTGAACCAGACAGTGTGAATTAGACAGTGTGAACCTGTCAGTGTGAACATGAAAGCACAAAGGACTGAGGAAGAGAAGGGGAGCTTGCAAGAACAGGCAGGGGATTCTGTAACTCCAGTCTTTCACGTGGAGATTCTGTGTGTGTTGTTTGCTGAATTAGCCCAGCTGGGGTGATGCAGCATGAGGACAGGAGACACAGGCTGGAAACTGGCCATGAGCTGGGTGTGTAGCTCGGTGGAGGTCCTAGCAGAGCATGCATGAGATCCTGCATTCACCCCAACCTGTCCTAGTTAGGGTTTCTATGCTGTGAGGAAACACCGTGAGCAAGAAGCGAGTTGGGGAGGAAAGGGTCTCTTGCACTCAGACCCCCTCATTCTTGTCCTTTATGCAGTCTAGGACCCCACCCCATGGTGTACCCCGTTTCAGGGCGGGTCTTTTGACATTCGCTAAACAACTCTCTCTGAAAACACCCTGACAGGCACACCCCGAGATGTGTTCTAGGTTACCCTGAGCCAGGTAGGCTGACAGTGAGGCTGTAGCCTGACAGATTTTCTGCCAGAAGGGAAATTCAATTAGTGGAACAGAGAGGGGAAGGCAAGGCCTTTGCTGATCTGAAGGAAACCACAAATATGCAACAATACTTCTTAGTTTCAATTCCTGCTTTGTTCACTCAATGTTTTATACTCATCGCTTTTTCTGTCCTCGAACCTATGATCTCCCTGCGTCAGACTCAGGAGTCCTGGTGTTACAGGCGTGTACCACCACAGGGAGCTTGGAAATCTGGCATTTTATAACCAAATGGCAGTCTACTTCGTATGGAACCTCTATTGGATATTTATTATTGTGTAACTCATTATTCTTTCAAATCAGCAATCGACTTCAACAAGAAGCTGTGTTGTACAGTTTGGGTGTTAGTGTGTGAAATCTCACAGAGGTTTGCTGGGTATTCTGGCCCAGGGCTTGTTGTGAGACTCCAGTCAGTTGGAACACTGATGTTCCATCCAAGCCTCTTCTCACAGAAGCTCACAGCCGCTTCTCCTCAGCATGCTGACACGCTAGGAGTCTCTACATTAACCACCGCACACAGGGAAAGTAGAGCTTCATTGACCAAAGTGGGGGCATTATTTTTAATTGTCCCATGTACTAATTATATGCAATAATGGGTTGCATGACCACATTTTCATCCATGTGTGAACATACTTACCATCCTCATCCCGTTACCTTTTCTTGTTCCTCCTCTCAATAGTCCCCATCTACTTCCGTGCATTTAAAGACATCTAGATTGTGTCTAAGGGAAGAAATGGGTATTTGACTTTTGGCATCTGGTTTATTCCACAGGGCATACACCAAAGGGATGGCACAGGGAGGGGTTATGATGGGAGAGGTCTGTGGGTGCTCTCTTGGAAGCTGCTTGTCACAAGCACCCCTTCTTTACTGTCAGGCAATTCAGTTGGTTCTGATTTGTCAAGAGTTGAAATAAGGGCCGAGAAGACGGCCCAGCAAGTAAAGTACTTGCCATGCAAGCATGAGGATTCTGAGTTCAGATTCCAGGCACGCATATAACAAAACCGGTGTGGTGGCACAGGCCAGTGACCCCAGTGCTGGGAGGAGTAGAAAGAGAATGATCTCCAGGGCTTGTGGTCCTGCAGGTCTAGACAAAACGGCCAGTTCTAAGTTCAGTGAGAGACGATAAGGTGAACGATGACAGAGGCAGACTCCGGAAGTTGACCTCCGGCTTCCACATACAAGCAGAGACGACTGCATCCACACCCCACAGGTGTACCGCGCACAAGTGCTTAGGTAATACTGTAACGAACTCAGTTTTGTCAACATGTTCTTTTCGTATATGCTTTGAGTATTGAAGTATCCACCAAAGAGCAAACATCTATTAAAGCCTTTTAAAAAGCATTTATTCCTTTCTGTGCATGTGTATGTGCATGTGCATGTGCCTGTTTGTATGTGCATGTTCCTCTTTGTCCGTATGTGCACTGCATATATGCAGGTCCCGGAGAGGGTGTGGGTCTCCTGGACCTGGAGTTTCCAGCTGTTGTGAATCATCTGAATCAGGCACTGGGAGCCTAACTGGGGTCCTCTGCAAGAACAGGAAGTGCCCTTAACAGCTGAGCCATCTCTCCCACCCTTATAAAAACCTTTCCATGGTGTAATAGTTAACTGCTTTTTTCTGTAGAAGTTAAAGGCACTTTTTAAAATTTTTTTAAAAGTCCAAAAAAATTAAGAGTGAATAAGGGGAAACCTGATGGTTAACAGAAATAAAATCACATCCTGGCCAAAGGAACATTCGTTATTCACATAGAACGCTTAGTGAGTTTATTGTGCTGATGTTAGTGAAGGGTTAATGGATGGTTCACTCTGGCAATGTGCCTAAGGCCATTCATTCCTCATCCATCTGGAGTCCCCTCTGACCCTAGTCAGTTATGGCAGACAGGCTTGCCTCAAGCTGCTCCTGCCTATTGCCTTTCTGCATTCTTCTCTCGCTCATCTCTAATATTCTGAGAACTCCACTCTTTTTTGTAAGTGTAATTCAGAAGTCCTGGCCACACCCTTCAGTGAATGGCACCCGGGTAGAGTTATCTCTCAGAACCTGTGGGGAGAGGAGTTTTTTATACCACACTGACAAAATCCTCAGTTGTAGGGCTGGAGAGATGGCTCAGAGTTTGAGAGCCCTGGCTGGTCTTCCAGAGGACTGGGGCTGGATTCCCAGCACCCACATGGCAGCTCACAGCCATCTGTCACTCCAGTTCTAGGGGATCCAATGCCTTTTTCTTCAAGTACTGGACATACACTGGTATACAGATATCCATGCTGGCAACCATACAAGTAAAAATAGTATTTGAAAAAAATTAATAATCTACAGATGCTCAAGTTCTTTATTAAGAATTTGAATGGAACATTGAAATGCCTTCAAATGCCTTCAAATGTAATCTGCACACATCCTCCTGAGTCCTTTAATACTGGCTCATTGTCCATTACTGCAACAAAAAGTAGTACTGAGCTTTTACAAAGGAAAGCGGCTCGGTTAGCTCACAATTTGGGAGACTCAGTCCCCAAATGGCACAGCAACAGTTCTTGTAAAGAACCGCTTGGCTGTATCATCATGATTATGGTGGTGGCTCCACCATGGGAACATGTGTGAGAGGGAGAGAGATGGAATCATAAAATGGGAAGCCAAAGCTGGTTCGGGGCTTGGGACGCTCTTATAACAAAGAGTTCTTGTTAGAGCTCTGGCTCCCACGAGAATCACTTCAGCCTTCTGCATGCATCCCCAGTAATTAAAGACCTCCAGTAGACCCCATGTCTTAACATCAGTGCATTGAGGACCAAACCCATGAACCTTCTTGGGAAACAAATTCAAACCCAACCAAAGAACTAGATTACTTTGTACATCAGTGTGCTTGTTTTTTGAGTCAGGATCTCACTATCCAGCCCTGACTAGCCTGGTATTAACAGACTTCCACCTCCTCTGTCTCCAGAGTACTGGGATTAAAGATGTGCACTGCCATGCTGGGCTAGATTACTTGTAATACCCAATGCATTGTAAGCGTGGTGGAAGTAGCCATTATTGTGCTTTGTTAAGAGTAGAAAGGAAGTGTGTGTGTATGTCTCTCTCCCTCGCCCCCCTCTGTGTGTGTGTGTGTGTGTGTGTGTGTGTGTGTGTGTGTGTGTGTGTGTTCAGTGCACATTTTGTCCTTTTTTTTGTGGCAAGGTCTCACTCAGTGGTGTAGGTGTGGTTCTAACATTCCTCATACTCCTTCTCAAGTGTAGGGATTACTTGTGTGCACTACCATGCTTGTTCAAAATACTTCCCACCTGGGATTAGCTGACTCCGTGGTGTCGTGCATATGGAAAGCCAATTGCATTTGTAGTACCCTGTGTCTTTCTGTGAACCATTCAGGAAGTGTTCTTTATACTCTTCAGACATCCTAGCAGAATGGGGGATCTGAATCTGCTGTAAGCGGCTCAGTGATCAACCTTACATCAGCTCCTCTCTTCTGTCTCTGCAAGCTTTCTCTGTTCTGCTCTGCTGTTGCTTCTTTAAAAAAAATTGGGGGCTAAAGAGATGGCTCAGTAGTTAAGATCTAACTACTATAACTAGTAGTTAAGATATTCCTAATATCCACATGGTGAGCTCATAGCCATATGTACCTCCAGTTCCAGGGGGATCCTAGACCCTTTTCTGATCTCGGAGGGCACCAGACATTCACAAGAATAATAAAATTAAAAATGAATTTACGTCTTTTACTTATTTTGTGTGTGCTTATGTGTGTGTATGATTGAGCTTGTGGAGTCAGAGGACATTTTGCAGGAGCCTGTTCTCTCCATTTTAATTTTATTTCCATAAATTTTATTATAAAAGAACTTGAAAACAAAAACAATCACACACTCATAAATTCATTAGACCCAAAGTCTAAACATCTCAAGAATAAGGTCAGAATAGCCATTCAGAAGCTGTGGAGCTTCACATTGGGTTTTACACTTTCACTAATTTATATATTTTTATGCACTTACCCAACACCCCCCCCAAAAAAAACTGATGACCGACTTAGAATCAGAGAAAACAACTAGAACTGTTCTCCCCTTCTGCAATGCGGATCCTGGAGACTGTGTCGTCAGGCTTGGCCCTAGTCATACTTCCTAAGCTGTTTATACTAAACATGCGTTAGGGGCCGATTCCAAGGGAATAAAAGTACACCATCATGTTTTAAAGGGTTATTTAATGATCATTCTAATGATCATGAACTGTGAGGACTCAGAAAGACTAAGGGTCCTCAGAGCATCCGAAGTGACCGTGGCACTGTGCACTCTCTGTCTCCCTGTGCTTTGGGATCACTGCACAGCCTCAGTTTTCGTCCTTTGCTGAACAGGCCCAGTGAACTGCATGATAGATGCTAACCAATCATCGCTCTTCAGGTGCGCTTTCTCAGCCAGGTGGCCGCAGTTTAGAGAAATGTCTTGGCCTTTCGCCACTGCTTTCAAGGATTCTCTGAGTTCTGAAGATATCGATGAGTTTTAGTCCATTTCCTTTCTCTATACCAACATACATGACATTGGATTATTGATTGGTTATCTGGGGACTGAACCCTCAGGACTGCAAGGCAAAGGAGTGAAACATTTAGACAGCAGTAGAACAGGAAAGAGTGTGTTATAAACAGCGAGAGCCTGTGAGCTCAGAGCTCCCTGCTTCATCTTAGGAAGTCACAAGCGCCATCATGCGTGGCCCGCTGACAAGATTTCCAAGCCTCATTACTGCCCAGAGATTCTACTTGCAAATGTTATCAGTGTATGGAGTTGGGCACTATGCTCCTCCAATACATGGACTTCTGGGGACACAGCTGAATCATAGCCCACGTTAACATCTCTGCAGACTGCACATGTGCAGCCCGTACTGTTCCACAAGCATGTGCAACTCCAGAGAAGGAAACTAAAGAAACAGTGAACCGCTGAGTAGTCATTTCAGCCTTGCTTAAGAGCAGGGCACGTGACCCAAGAGCAAGGTCATGAAGCCCATGCCTACAAAGTGCTTTCTCCTTTCTGGTATCTAATATTTTCAGATGTAGGTTATCCTAAAAAAGAATTAACCATGGGTCAGCAAGTTCTCTTTCCTCATCTTCTCTTCATTTTCATCGAAAGAGCTAAATGTGTATCTTCTCTTTTTGACGAGCATTCTAAGTTTTAAATAGTTGCCTTTAGCCCTTAAAGAAGAAAGGAAGTTTCCCCCTCTTCTATTCTTCCCTCCATGAAACACTCAAATGTTTTATTTTTGTGTTTTGGATAGTTAACTTTAGGGTTATAATCATTCGAAACATGTGGGTGTGCGTGTTGGCCAACAAAGTTCAAGCTGGAATTGCAGAAAAAGCCTGTCAATGGCGCAGAGACCACCCGTAGCTTCTGTTCAGCCTGTTATCTTCATGGCTGTGGAAAAATGGGCGTATGTTGACTTTGTAGGGTTATCTTGCTTTCTTTGCTTGCTTTCCTTTTATATGGGGTCAGCACGCTATGCTGTCGGATCACCGCCATCACGAGGATCCTGTTCGCATCACGAGGATCCTGTTCGCATCCCAAGGGCAGTGCCCTTTCACCCTGTGCTTATCACCTGTGGGTGCTCTTGCTTCCTGCGTCCTCTGTGGCTAGGTCAAAGGCTTGAAATGGAATTTAACAAAACAGCCAGGAGGGGGCGCACTGATTTCCTCTGGCCTCGGATAGCCCTCCTGTGATCGGGAGTTTACCTAGTCTTGAATTATTAGGTCAGGAAGCTAATCAGTCTTCCCTTTTTCCTTCTTGGTAGTGTGTGTTTTCTCAAGGATTCAGACGTCTTTTAGCTCTTTTCAGTGATCTGAAATTCGGCTGCCAGCCACAGTTTAATCGATGATACTAGGAACCAGCATCAAGTGCTGATGGTGCTGGCAGCTCACACTGGTAATCTTACAAACTACCTCACTTCAAGGTCAGGAAAGCCTACGCAGTGCTATCTAAATTTCTGGGTGGTGTTGCCTGAGTTCTGGGAAGCTCAGCTGCTAGCTCAGGATTATCCAGGCATTAGAGCTTGGAGCTGAGTCAAGGCTTTTTAAATTCCAGTTTTGAAAGTTTGCATATTACAGGACATTGCAAGACTGGTTACCTTTCTCCAGAAATTTCAGGACGAGTATCTACGTGCAGTATATTGAAATAGAATACAGCACTGGGTTCAGCCTCAGTCCGTGTGGTATCTTGGGTGTGTCACAGGGCAAAGCTCCTAACCTTTTGGAGTCCCAGTGTCTGTCCTATCAGGTAAAATTTGGTTACACCTAAGGCCCTTTGATGCCAAGTCTTTGGTATGCTCTGATTCTAAATGAAGGAAAGTGGGAAGGGTTGAGCCCATTCGTCCATTGGCCCAAGGGTAGATTAACTCACGGAGGGAAGAGCTTCTCAGCGCCCTTGGAGACTTAGCCTGGCTCTGTCCAACTGCATATGCAGAGGAGTGATGTGTGGCTGGGGTAGGGAGTGTATCGCCTTTTGGTCTAGCCATCAGAGTGTGAGCTAGCTCACCCTCCTGTACTATTTTCTCTGTTTTGAACTCTTGTTGCAAATCCACCCTTTCACTCCATTCTCTCCATTTCTTTCTCTTACTTTGTTTTTTGTTTGCTTGTTTTAACCACACTTGGCCTTGACGGGAGGTCTCCAAAGCCTGCCCAACTCATATGACGTTCTCCAACATTTGGGGTAAGATGTAGTGGTGGAGAAAGCAAAGGATGGTCCCTGGATTCCACCCAAGTGGATTCTTCTCCTGGTTAGTGTAAGCCACGTCCTTCCACTATTTCAGAGCCCACACGCCTATATTATAGAGAACTTCTTCTTCTCAGTACTACTAGCTTTGACACCCGACTTTCCCAGCACAGTGCATGGGGCTTATCTACACCAAAGTTTTCTGTGTCCACCTATACAACCTTTTACTCCAGTTGATACCTAGAGGAACTTTTACCTAAAGCCAGTGTGCCATGCCTGTATAGCACGAAGTGTCCAGATAACAGTTGTTGTTTATCTATTAAAGTTTAGGCATTTAAAGTTCCTTTTATTCTATGTGTATGAGTGCTTTGTCTGCATGTAAGTGCACTGAGTGGGTGCCTGGTACCTGTGGCAATCAGAGGAAGGCACTGGATTCCCTAAAACTGGAGTGATGGACAGCTGTATGCTAGCCTGTGGGTGCTGGGAACCGAACCCAGGTCCTTGCATAAGAGGCAAGTGCTCCCAACTGCTGAGCTATCTCTCCAGTCAAAGTTTAGGCAGTTGTCTTAAATGAGCTGTCTACCTTAATGTTATTAGTGTGTTATTAGTTAGCTGTTACCCGTCCATTTGCTGAGGAGAAAATTGTTGCTTAGAGAGTGTAGGTCTACTGCCCACAGTTATTCATCTGGTAAAAGGCAGATGCAGAATTTATACTCAGTTTTCCCACTTGTCATTCCAAAGCTGTTTACCACAAGTATGTTTCATTAGCTAGGAATTAAAACACATGCTTTGATCAGATTCTTGATTGGATGGGGTTTGCTAACAGAATATTAGGTCTTAATGTCCTGGAAGATCTATTTATGAGCTTCTAATTCTAAATGGGCTTTTCTCATTGTACACCTCAGCCTGGTAGTTCTCCACTACCAGCCTGGTTTCTGTATTGTATTTCTTTTCCTCTGTGGTACCAGCAGTGATAGGCTTCACATTTTCCTGCCTTCTCTTCCACCGTTTGCATATGGAATTTTAGCCTATTAAAATGCTAACGTGACACCCTCTTCCCTTCTCTCTTCCCTTCTGAGACATTGTACTGCTCAGGCAGGCCTGGTGGATCCAACCCTCTTGAGTACTTAAATTTCGGCACCCTTTTCTTATAAGGAAAGTACCAAAGTCCTGATTTGTCTACCCCAGAGGTTCAAAAGCTGCTTTTGTTTGCACTCTTGCTGTGCAGCCTGCATGGTTGCCTGTTAACTTCTCTCTGCCCTTTAACAATAGGTTTCTTGTTTGCAGTAATTAGCTCCAAATAAGCATCTAATTGGTAAGGGTTCAGGATTTCTTCCTCTCTCAGTTATGCTCTACTTTGTACACAAGGATGGTTTATGAGCCCTTGGGAGTTTGAGATCCATGCTTATCAATTTCCTGTTTTCACCCCAGGGCCAGAACGTGATCTCAGGGTGGTGCTTCCTCCTCTGAGGTCTGAGGAAGAGGAAGGGTGACTCCCCAGAGAAAACAGAAACTTCTGCCAAACTTAGGGGGTTGGTTCATCCTGTCTCACTGGGATATGGGAGGATGGGGGGACATTTTGAGTAAGATTCTGGATCTTAAATGCTTGGGAACCTGGGGAAAGAAGGGGTGGCAGGAAAGATCTGGTAGCCAGGTTGTCATTTGGTAATCAGGGTTGGAGAGCCTGTGGGCCAGACCCAGGGAAGGCATGCAGAGGTGGTCTGTTGTAGCGCACTGGTCTGTCAGGGTACCCCTACACCTGCTGAGAGGGTTATTTAATTTTGTACAAAGGTACTAACTCCAGGTTAGTAGTAGAATCGATTCTACTTTTCTAAGTAATTTCTAATATTAACATATTTTGCCACAAGTGAGGAAAGGGCGTGAACGTAAGCCAAGACATATGTATGTATAGTCTCAAGACACCACCCAGCTCAGGTCGGTCCAGGCGATCTGCAGGAGCTTGGTCAAGTCTCTGATACTGAGAGAGAACAACTGCTCTCTCTGCTATAAGGCCATCGTGAGGGTTAAAATGTTTCTATTCATGCTTTCCATGGTTACCAAGAGTCTGCTCTGTGTTCCCTGTCTTGCAGGCTTCTCTGTGGACAAGATAGACAAGGAGTCTGCCATCAGGCACTTGCTTTGCAGTCTGTGTTTTCCCAGTTATAGTCTCACCTGGAAATCCAATAGGGAAAATAAAAAGCATGAGAGCAGGGGCTAAAGTTCTGCTTGCTTGTCCCGGTGGACTAAACTTCCCAGTGGACTCTGGATCCCAAGTTTGCAGGTCCTCCCTATGCTGGCTGCCGTGGGTGCTGCCCAGGCAGAGGTTCCTGGCTGGAGCAGCTGTGGTGAGGGTGTGGCACTAGCTCATAGCTGTCCTTGCATCTTGACCTTTGTCCCGGGCTCCGGAGGCTCTCCGTGTATACAGGTGGTTTGGCAACATCACAAAAAGGGATAAACCATAAAACTTGGTAGATGTGGCATCTGCCAGTTAAATTATAAAATGGAAGTCACCGACCTATGTGTTTGACAACGGAGTAAGCGCCACATGGTTGTGTGTGTGCACTTGTGTATACGCGTGTGGTTGTAGAGGTCGAAACAGGCCTGTGGCTGTGGGCCGGTGAAAGAGCCCTTGCCTAGCATGCACGAGGTCCTAGCTTTAATCCCCAGGGCTGTCAAACCAAAATGCAAACCCCAAAGCCACGGAAAAACAAAGCTGAGTAAGGGGCGAGGGTGGCCGGGTTCGCTCTCACAGGAGCTTACCTGCTTCTCAGCTCGGTGAATCTGTGTTACCCTGGGAGTTTGTGAGCACGGTGCTCCTGTCCAGGTGAGAGTGGCTCCTCCCCAGGGCTCTGTCACCTTGGTCTGGGAAACCCATTCTCTGTAGGTTGGTAGTTCTGTCAAAGCCCAGGCCTTGGGCAGTTTGGGCTTGGTGTGACTTTCAAAGCAGATTCAAAAACGTCACCCTACATTTTGTAGCTCAGTCTCAACCTGAAACTCCATATGGAGAATGAAGAATTGACATAAATTCTCAGCTGAAGGAAAGAAAGTGGGGAAAGAATGGGCTTTTGCAAAACAAGAATTTTGACATTCAAAAACCGGCAGAGAGAACAGATGTTCTCTGATAGCAAATGGCTAGTGGCTGTGCACAGAGCTTAATGGTGGAGCGCTTGCCCAGCATTTGTGAGGCCCCGGGCATCGACCGGAAAAAAGCTGAACTCAAACAAAAAATTCTGTAAGAGGTCAAGGTTCTGACTTGTGTTTTCTAAAAATTAGAAAAAAACTGTTATTCCACCGAGAAAGAAAGTATGGTTAATCAACTTTCTTTGAAGAATCGGTTCCTCAAAGTAAAAGGTCTGTCTAAACGAGGGACCAGTGTGTATGCACTCTATCAACAGTCAATGGTCTTCCCTGGAAATGTGGGAGGATCTACATGTCAATGGATTTCAAGGCAGAAAAACCTGCCGGAGATGACAGTTCTAAGTTCCTTTAAAGGGCAAGCAAGACAAGGGGATCTGTCAGGCATGGTGGAATACACCTGTAATCCCAGCCCTGGGGCTGAGGCAGGAGACTAGCGAATTCAAGGTCAATCTGTCTAAATCAAAAACCAAAAACCAAAAAACTGTCAAAAGGATCAGGGAGTTGTGCACTAGACAGACTGTTCCCGCGTCCCTCTGTCTTCAGAAGCCTCTGTGTCTCTGTTAGAAGATGTGCCTTGTACCTGTGTGCTGTAAACCCGTGCCCCGGCCGGCCGGGAGCTGGCAAACAATGAATCCGTACTTTCAACCTTTAACAAGTACACCCAGCTGGGCTCTAAGGACCTGGGACCTGATAAGGACTCCGCAGAGATCAAGAGTCAGTCAATGCACTTCCTAGCTTTCATTCTGGCAGCAGCATGCTGGAGGGAGTCGCACCTCATCCGTGGGAACCAGGGGCGTGACTAGAAAGAGAATCTCTCCATACTCAAGGACTATTTCAAAATCCCCAGCTGCAGCGTCTCTCCCTGAGTCAGCGGGTTGATGCCTTAACTCTTGCTGACTATTCCTCCAGATTGTGGAAATGATACTTTTTAAAAATGGGTGTGTGTTTTCTTGTTTTTGTTTTTTTTTAACTTTGAGAGGTTTTTTTAAATTAAAATTTGCACTTATTCTGTTTTTTCTCTCTCCTAATTTTTATTAGTGCTTTGAGAACCTCTCATAATACATTTTGATCAATTAACACTCCCCTCCTCCCAGATCCACAACTCTATCCACCCAACTTGTGTCCTTCCCTCTTTATAAAATTTATTTATTGGTGGTTTGAAGTGTAAGTTTTATCTATTTATTTATTTTCTCCTAATAACCTGAAAAGTTTATGAATTTTTTGTTTATGCATTTTTTAGTTTTTAATTAAGTGTAAGTATTATTAATGGAAAAAATGGATGGGAGAAAGCGTTTGGACTAAATGTGAAAACACAGCTCCCTTTTAGGTTCTCTTATGAATTAACTCATTTAGCTTCCGGAAGTTGAAAATGAGCCAAAGGAGACTTGGCTGGGCCTGCCAGAGGGGGAAGAAGCCGCTGCCTCCCCTCCCACCAGGGGAACAGGCAGGTGTGAGAGAGCAAGACAGGACTGGCCCAGCAGGAGGAGACTGGGGCCCTCCCGTCTTCCTGTTCCCTGTTGCCTTCACACAGTTACCCCACCATTAAACCACTAAGCCAGCCTCCTCCCTGGCTCAGGGTCTCTGTGACCTCCATGGCACGCAGATCAATCGATGATCTTCAGGAGTTCTTCAGAAGGCAGTTGGGTTCAAGTTTTGAGAGTCTGACCCTGAGTGGTTTATTTTAGGCATATGTAAGCACAGCACAGTTTTGTGAAAACTTATTCTGGTGTTAATAAACTCAATCCTGTGTGCACAGTAAAGTGTGCATAAATCTCTTTGAGCTGACGTAAGACCAGACTACTCTTTGTAAAGTGCATATGGCACCTTCCATAAAGATGGGTTCTATAGATTGGCTACATGTAACACTTCTCATTAAGACAGGTTCTATAGATGAACTGAAAAACCAGCTTAGGCTAAGTGTCTGGAGGAGGGTCTGGCATGGGCTCCAGCCACTGAGTGCAAAGGTCACCAGGTTAGAATGCATGGCTGCTCCCAGCCCTTTGGGTGGGCAACCGGTATGACATTCCTTCCCTTGGAAAAACAACCTGTGAGCTTCACATTCCAGGTCCCCCTGTTGTTTACCTGTGTGCACAAGGATCTTCGTACCACACAGCTCCTGTTTCTTTCCTCTCTGTAGCTGGCTTACACACCACCACGGAATGTTACCCTGGTTTGCCTGTTCCAGCAACTATGATCTTCAAGTTTCCCTCTGCAGATCTTAGATTTATTGACTGGGGCCCTGTGAATGCGATAGCGTAAAACAAGCACAAGTATTAACATGTACACTGTGCATTCACATACGTGTAGTTTATGGCCCCGAGGGGTGGTTAGAGCCTGAACTCATACAGAATCTTAGAAGAGAACCACGATCCTGTAGAGGAATGAGAAAAAGATGAAGCCAAGCTTCCCCGGGTGGCTTAAGCTGCAGGAAGGAATCATACCTGGGTGACTAATGGGAGATAAAGACAGCTAGGTAGGTCTGCTATGAAGATTCTTTTGTTCCCTTCTCTGAGCTGATAAAAACCTAGAGTTGTCCCCAGCCTTTGAAGAAACAAAACTAAATTAAAACTGTAAAAAAAAAAAAAGATGGGGATGCAGATGGGGAGGTCAGAGAATTTGACTTGTGTCTGCTTCTCTTCATTTTCTTCAGCCTACAAGATCAGTGTGTGAAAGTCGCATGTTTTGGGGTGGTGTATTCTGCTACTTCCCCTGAAAGAGAAAATTCCATAACTCCCTCGTCCTCTTACATGGACAAAGTAAACAATAATCGTCCCCAGGCATGCTGCGGACACTGGGGTAATTAATTAAGAGCACTTAGGACCAGTCTAGCAAACAGCGAGTGCTCAGGAAATGCTGACAGGTTTCCTACTTAGGAAATCCTTTGAATTTCCCTAATGGAGGAGGAGGAGGAGGGGGGGGGAGGAGAGGGGGAGGAGGAGGAGGAGAAGGAGGAGGGGGAGGAGGGAGAGGAGGAGGAGGAGGGGGGAGGAGGAGGAGGGAGAGGAGGAGGAGGGAGGAGGAGGAGGAGGGGGAGGAGGGAGAGGAGGGGGAGGAGGAGGGGGGGGAGAGGGAGGGAGGAGGGAGGAGGAGGAGGAGGGGAGGGGGGGGGAGGAGGGGGGGGGGGGGGAGGGAGGGGAGGAGGGGGGAGGAGGAGGAGGAGGGGGAGGAGGGGGGAGGAGGAGGAGGAGGGGGGAAGGAGGAGAAGGAGGAGGGGGGGGAAGGAGGAGGAGGAGGAGGACTTGGTCACTCACTAGAGGGTGAGGGAGGCCAGAGGTATAAACAGCTGTTTACTAGAAGCCTCTTCCTTCTAAAACGTCCTGGAGATGGTTGAGTTTAGTGGCAGCAGCCATTAGGAGACACCCAGTAGGGATTACCAATCACATATCGCCCTGAGATGTTTTGCAGATTTTTGCCTCCAAACCTGATGACGGAGTTTGAGCCCCAGGATCCATTTGGTGGAACGAGAGAACTGACTCCCGCGCGGTGTCTTCTGACCTGCACATCAGCCCATGGCATGGAGCTACACACATGCACGTACACAAGTACATTCATGAAATATAATAAAAACAGAATCGAATTCTAAGCAAGGCCTCCTTCATGCGAAGGTGACGGCACTTAGGCCTGCGGGTCTATAGAGGGCCATGTTAAAATAAAAAGGAAACCTCAGTGAAAGCAGAGCTGAAGAGCTTTTCAAGCTGGAGCGGGGAGGCCATGAAGCGGGCAGGGCTAATAGATGATTTTAGCTTCTACCTGGAAATAGGAACCTGCATCACCTCCTTGACCACAGAGATCTCTGCAGTCAGAACTACTGGATCTAAAGACGTGAGACAGTGTTGAGAGTTCATTAGACTCGGCCTTATGGACACGCCCATCTTTCCTCCCATCAGCCCTGTCATCTTCATTCACCCTTTGCGTCCAGTCGCTCACATCTGCTCTCACTTTTCCTACATTCTGCAAAGCATATGTTCAAAACTCGCCGAACCACTGCTTCCAGAGCTGCAGTCGGCAGACCTCAGTGAGGGTGCTTTTTATGGATGCAGTTCCCAACTTTGGGTTGACTAGCCCTGATAGATTTAAAAAAAAAAGGAACCATCCAGGCCTAGAGAAGCAAAGCGTGTAATGAAAATGAGCGGCCGAGGGAATCTCTACAGAGGACCAGGCAGTTTTCAGAGAAATCTCAATCTGGAAGAACTCTCCTCCCAGTACAGCTGAGGACTTGGGCACAGGGGACCAGGAAAGAGCATCTGGATTTGCAGAGAGAATCTTGAGACAGAAAGGGTTAAGGTCAGAGGTCATGCTGAGAACTGCCATTAGTTCCACCATCAAAAACAAATGTTTACTAAAACTCTAGGCAACCTTTATCTGGACACCCCTGGACTTTGAAAATGTGCTGTTTACAGTGAACAAATTGTTGAAAGCCACAGAAGGTCTTTGAGACTAGGCTCCTGCATTAGGCCCCAACAGCCCAGATTAAAACTCAAAACAGTATGCACACTTGCATAGCCATTACTAAACTGAAACCAAATTGTTGTCTGGTCTCCCCGGAAGTTAGGAGACAGGAAACAACCACATTTCTTAAACAGTTTTGATGGGTGTGACAATGAAATTCCCCTTGCTTTAGTCTTTGAATCTTTACAAAAAAGCAACCTGAAGATCACTCGAACAATCGTTATTTTTCTCTTGTTTGGATTCCCTGCCCCTGGCTTATGGGAAACTTAACTTCAGAATAGCCATTTGATTTAAGTTCTGCTTCTAGCTTCTTATGTTGTTCAGTATTTCTCTGTCTTGAAAACTAACCTCATCTACTCTGCCTATCCGCATTATTAATCTGTTAAATGTTACCCAATTCTAGAATTGTGAAAGAAAACCTTCTAAGACCTTTGAACCAAACCACTGTAGTTTATTATTTGATGCACTCCCTTTATTTGGTATGCTTGCTACAAGTTTTCATTATAACAACAGCTATTATGTAAGGGACTGAGTGAGGTACGACCAGAGAAGCGTTATAAAGGAGACATGCACAGGGAAAATGGGGTGAGGAGGATAATGCCTCCAGTTTTCAATGTGAAATTTTCCTTTGCACACTGGCATAGACACCCCAAACTTTGGCAAACAGATTCTGAACATGTAAGAAAAACACAGAACAAGTCCTTGTCCCAAGCCAGTGTCTAGGTGGGGCTGTGTGACTAACTCTAGCCAGAAGAATATTAGCAGCTGGCACACTGGCCACGACCACTTCCAGGTCTTCTATCATCTCGTTTCCTTCCAGGAAGCAGAGTTGAAGTTGGAGGAAGCCCTGATCTCCCATCTTAGCAGAAACTAACATGAGAGCGCTACTCAGCCAGCATCAGAGTGTGAAGTGGATGAGAAATGAAACACCTGTACCAGCACACTGACATTTTAGGTAGTGTTAATGGTCCTCACCAAATATGAACCTGCCTAGGACAACCTCATACAGTACAAATGACCAACACTGAAATCTGTAATTGAATGTCAGGGTAATACAATTGGAAAGCTCTTGTCAAATACAGAAATATAACATCCTAAAGCTATCGAAGCCCATGAGGGCATTTGCTGAAGTTAGAAATGTGAAAATACTTAGATTCAGGCTGGAGAGATAGCTCAGTGATTAAAAGCACTGGCTCCTCTTCCAGAGGAACCCAGGTTCGATTCCCAGCACCCGGGTGGCGGCTCACAACTGTCTGTGACTCCAGTTCCAGAGGATCTGGCACTCTCACACAGGCATACATGCAGGCAAAAGCACCAATGCTCATAAAATTAAAAAATTAAAAAAAAAAGAGTTTCTGTTTAGTTTTATTCTTTAGTTTACTGTTGAACGAGTACTTACTAAACGCTAGGCATTAGGCAAAATGCTAATTTTCTGACAATTTCGCGGACTGATGGTTTGTAAGAGGCTGCTACAGTAGGCGGGAGAACTTTCATGTGACGTTTCATATCCAAAGTTTTATAACTGAAGACTCATTTCCCAGCCACTCTCTTTCCTAGGTTTCATTCCTCTATCATACCCAGGAATTGCGAGAGAAACCCCAAAGTACAAACCCTGCAATTGCCATCTCTAGTATAAATGGAGACAATTCTGAACTGAGAGGCTCTGGCTTGAAGAAGTGAGGATGGAGAGAATCTTTATATACCTAAGTTGGGTGGGTGGGAAAACACGCTTTTCTTAGGTTAAGACAGTTAAGGTAAGCTGAGTGGTGGTGGCCCATGCCTTTAATCCCAGCACTCTGGAGGTAGAGGCAGGTGGATCTCTGTGAGTTCGAGGACAGCCAGAGTTACAACAGAGAACAAAAACAGGAACAAGATAAGGTAGCAGTCAGGAGGACACAGGGGCTTGGAATTTCTTAAAACTAGATTTGTCAGAAGATCTTAAAGTGTAATTATCATTCTTTACTAAGACAAAGCATGTGTGTGTGTGTGTATACATGTGTATATATATATATATATATATATATATATATATATATATATATATATATACACACACATGTATACACACACACACACATACACGCACACACACAGACACACACACAGGCTTTCTATATAGGCATGGGTGGAAAGGGAGAAGACAAGCTCATATGTAGCTCAAGCTGATTTGAAATTTGGGAACGATGTGCCTCAGTCTTAGAATGCTACCATACTTAGTTCTGAAGTAAAACTGAACAACATATGTTAAGACTAGAGCTGTTGGCACATACCTGTAACCCTAATGCTGAAGCAGGAGGATCCTAAGTTTGAAACCAGATTGGGCTACATAGCAAGACCCTGCTTCTACCAACCAATCAACCAACCAACCAACCATAAAGTACTTACAAATGTCTCTCAAACTAAACCAAACACATTGTGTTAGTAAGTGTGTTCATACACTTATCTTTAGAAAGAGAAAATCATCTTTTTCTTTGAGGAGGGTAGTGTTGATAGGCTTTTTTGTGGGTCTGAATTATGCATATATGTATATGTCTGTGTGGGTTTGTGCAGAAGAGTGAAATGTCAGGAGAGGCCAGAGAGCTCATTTTATCTCCTGGAGCTGGATTTACAGGTGGTTGTAAGCTGCCTAGGTAGCTGCTAGTAGCTGTAAACTCTGGTCCTGCTGAACCATCTTCCCAGATCCTTGCTTTTGTTTGAGTCAAGGTCTTAGTATTCAGGCCTAGCTGGTGTCGAACTTCTAGTCCTTCTGCCTCTGCTGAAGGTGAGGCATGCACAGGCATACCTAAGTAAGAAATCATCCTTAAGGAATGGGATCACTCTGGTGGCTCTGGATTAGGGGAACAGATTTGTATTTAATGAAGAGGGACTCCTCCTTGGTGTGCAGAGTTCTGGAGAAAGAGACACAATTGCCCAAGGAGAGCTGGGCCTTCCTAATAAGAAAGAAAAGGGATTGCTCTAAACCTGCTCGTTGGGCTGTAGCTTGGGAAACCCGTTAGGCTGAAGTGAAGTCTGTTGAGAGAAAAGGACAGCATGGCCTTCAAAGAGACCATACCAGGAGGACAGTGGGCTCTAGCCTCAATGCAAATATCCAAGGATCTGAGGTAAGCAGAAATTTCAGGGTGGTATTTGTTCAAGGCTAGACCTCTTGAGATGAAACACTTACTTTTTTGGGGTTCAAATCTTTATATGAATTATGACCAGACAACAGAGGTTGGGCAATTGAAATGGTAGAGTTGAAGCCTTAGAGTTATAACCTAGAGTGGGGGTAAGGGCTAAGGATGTCATCAGAGGGAGCAGGGCTAGGGGTGTCATCAGAGGGAACAGGTGGTAATAGTGTTAATTGGTGTTAACTGGTGAAAACTGCTAATCCTCTTTTCTTGATTCTCATAAGCTTCTGTGTTCTTGTATACTGAGAAGTGTGTCTTATGGGAGAAGAGGAGCCCATGCCTGAGAGGAGGTTGTGGACATGATGTACATATATTAGAACAATTTAGTGAAAAGGAAGATGTCGCCATGCTTCTATTTAGAATAATATTCTAAATAAATATTATTTAAATAAATAAATAAATAAATAAATATTCTATTTAGAATAATAATGGTTCTGAGTGTCTCCAAGGGAAGAGTAGGATAAGGATCAACTCTTAACACACAGTAGGGCAATATGGGATTTGCAGCTGCAGCGAAAGAGTTAAATAAATCAGGGACACAACTCTTGGCTGCATTTTCAGCTTGTTCTGGCTTGCCATGTGATTGTGATGCATAATGCATGAGCTGAACAATGAGGTCTATTCACTGATCCACGCTGGCCTCGGGTTCCCCTACAACAGGAACCAAGCTCTTCTCACAACAGTACTCACTTAGAGAAAGACAACACACTCAAAACAGTGTTTACAAAACCTGTTAACAGTTTTAAGGAGAAATTCTTTACAGATATCCACCATTGACTTAAATTACTTTTATTATAACGATATTCTTTCCCCTTTTTTTCTTTTCTCCCCTCTTGGGACTGTGTCTATTGAAATTGCTCTATTTTGAGTATCTACATTTTACCAAATGTAGAAAATCTCAGCCACTATTTCCTTCATTTGTATTTTGTTTATCCTGCTTTCATTTATTCATTTGTTTATACAGGATCTTACGATGTAGCCTAGACGGGGCTTGAACCCACCATCCCCTTGTCTCTGCCACTCAAGTGTTTGAGTTACAGGCATTCATCACCACGCCCAGCTTTCCCACAAGATTTTAAAAGCAAGCTGAGAGTGGCAGCACATCACTTTTGTTCCAGCGTTTGGGGTCAATGACCTGTGAATCTCTGTAAAATCAAGGTAGTCTGGTTTATATAGTGAGTTCTAGGTCAGCCAAGAAAAGATTGGTTGATTTGTTTACGTATTTAACATATCTGGGTGTTTTGTTTGCATGTATGCACACCAGAAGAGGGCATCTGATCACATAGTGTTGCAGTTACAGACAGTTGTGAGCTTCTTCCCTGTGTGGGTGCTGGGAATTGAACTCAGGACTTTTGAAACAACAACCGGTGCTGAGCCATCCCTCCAGACCCAGGAAAAAGATTTTCGAGCATTACATAACATCCGCAGTTGGGCCCTGTTTGTTTTTTGGCACGATGAAGTCAAATGACAGTGGAGAAAGCATATGATAAAGTTGTGGAAATTAAAAGACAATATTTGGGACCTCTGTTGTTTTGTGTCGAGTCACACTGTACTGAACAGAATTAGGGCTATTTTCCCAAGAACCGATACAGGGACCCAACAAGAACACTGTTAGAAGATGAACTGTGGTCCATTTCAGCTGAGCTTCTGAGAAGCAACCTGACATTCCTCTAACGTCAGGCTCCCTGAAGAGAAATAAAGAGTTAAAGTATAGTTGTTGGTGCTTTTTTCAATTCAGTGGCAGTATCATTAAGTTCCACCTGTTGCTTCCCTTACAACTGAGTATCTTCTGAATAAAACTATTAGTTGCAGAGCTCTGAGTTTACCAAAGAAGTTTTCAAATCATTATCTTGCTTAGTGTAAAAAGTCTTTGTGAGGCAGTTTTGTTTGTCATCTTCCCACAACGATGACTAAATACCTGACTTAAACTCCTTAAAGGAGAAAGGATTTATTTTGGCTCATGGTTTCAGAAGTTTCTGTCTGTGGGTAGCTGGCTCCAGTGTTTCTGGGTCTGTAACGACATGGAAGGTTGTAGTGGAGGAACACTACTTACCTCGTTTGATGAAGCAGGCGTTTGGGGAGGGGAGAGAATATAGTTTATAAGGGCACAACTCCAAAGATCTGCTTCCTTCAGTTTGGTCCCACTTCCTAAATATCTGTTACTCCATGTAGCCCATCAAATCACGAGTCCATCAGTGGATTAATCAACTGTTATGGTCAGCGCTCTAATGATCCATTTGCTTCTCCCAAGCCCCGTGTCTGAATCTTGTTATAGTGGGGCCCAAACTTTCAACACGTGGAGACGTTTCATGTCAAAATGGCAATAATACAAATATTATTTCCCCTTCAGAATTGCGGAAATCGAGTATCAAACTTTAAACAGCGCAATCAGAGCCACACAGGTAATTGGAGGAGCTGGAGTTTGACACTAGATCTGAATCCTCTCCTAATTTTCATCTCCTCCCTGTTTTAATTAACGGCTTTAGGCAGATAGCTCATGGAACGTGAAGGGGGAGGTGTTGGCTGTTTGCCCATTTGATAGATGTGTTCTGAGTCTCTAGAAGCCCCAGTACACATTTTAGTGTGAATGCCTGTGTTGGTAGCATGCCTTCTCCCAAAACAGTCCTCATTTGAGATGGGCTTATTTAGACAGCTTATTTCTACAATTGCGTGTGCTGCTTATACAAATAACCTGCTTCCTGGGTCACCTAAATCCTGCCCTAGACAAGGGTGGCTGCTTCATTGTAGGCTGTAGGATTTTCAAGTCCAGAGAAAAGGTGTTGGTACTTAAAGGTGGTCATTGAACCAGATGGAATTACCCAGACATTGTTAGCAACTGAGGTTTTCTGACCACACCTCAAACGTTCTTAAAAAGGATCTGCATTTTAAGAAGACCCCTGTATGAATCATATCCACGTTAAAGTTTGAGAAACAACGTACTAGATCCAGACATCCTCTGAGTCTTTTCAAAGTCCTCTCTATTCTGGTGGTTTCTGGTTTAACTCAACAGCAGCTGACTTGGGCAGTTTTGATAACTCCGATGGGCTGTGCCTAACCACGTCAGTAATGTTATGGCTGTTTCTCAGGCAGTTAAGGCTAATGTCCACAGACAAGGTCCACTTTAAACTGTTTACAATATGAAGTCATGCAAAGGGACTTATCTATTAGATTACTCTTTCAGGAACACGCCTCACAGATAGGTACAGGCTGGCTATCACACAGGAACGTGGTCTCCAGTGCCAATGCCTTACACTTATGCTATTCCACACAGATTAAATCAGGGTGTCTCAACATTTGATACTTGTAGGATTTTCACAGGTGACACACTTCATTCTGCTGTTGTCTCAGGAAGGCAGGCATTATCTGAATAGAATGCTAATAAAGGTAGGTCCATGATTAGACTTCCAGCTTTGTTGCGCATTGAATTTTAAGTGAAGGAACTATGATTTTTCTGGGCCACAGTTCTTTGTAAATGAAGGCATTAGATATAAGGAATCTTAAGATAAGCACATTAAATCAAAGACACCTAGTCATCACCAGATCAGGTTTGATCAATTATCTTTATGATGGCTGTAAAACAAGACTGTGATCGTGTGGGCATACTGGATATCAGTTCATGGATATTCCCAACTGGGGCACAGTAATCATAAATACAAACAGCAGGAACCTGGGAAGGACTTTGGAAGACTGTTTACACTACTCTGTGAGAGAAACTAAGTGATAACCACAGACTAGACCACAGTCATTGCAAAAGACTGCTGTGAGCTTGATTTACCAGCTCAAAGTTCAGAAACCTCTGGAACCCATTTACAGATACAAACAACAAGCAAATCTATTCCTACTTCTGGAGTAGGCAAACCCAGCTTTATCAGTTGGGTTTTTTTGTTTACTAAAGGCTAAGTATTTACAGCTTGTAGGATTGAATAAAACCTCCCAATTGAAAGCACCATAAACATTATTCTTTTTTGGATCAAAGCAAGCTATTTATAAGATATTTTCAAACTACAGAAAATAGTAACTAGACATGAAACTATTGGCTAGTAAATAGTAACATTTTGCCATTTTAAAGGATTTTTTTCCCCTTTTGGAGAAATTTGTGACAGTCACAGTTAAAGTCATACCTAGCCCTACATCTTCCTCAAAACCATGATTTTGTAGCGTGTATATGTGAACACTGCTAGGTCTTCTTGGGCAGAATGCAGTGACCCTCTCTACCTTTCTCTGTAACGGCATTTTCTGTGCAGCTCTGAAATTTCCTCCATTGTATAATCATGGGTTCTAAGTACAGAAGGATAAAACCAAACCCTAACCCTAACCCTAACCCTAACCCCAACCCCAACCCCAACCCCAACACTAACCCCAGCACCAACCCTAACTCTAACCCTAACCCTAACCCCAACCCCAACCCTAACCCTAACCACAACACCAACCCTAACCCTAACCCTAACCCTTTACAGAAAAAGTTGTCAATCTTTTCAATGAATTCAAATATTCCTTATCTTTCTCCTTTTAGAGTTAGAGATTGTAATTCTGTTCCCATAGTAGTCAACCTTCCATTAAGAATCATACTATAAAAGTCAAAAATAATGTACTTACTTTAAAGGGAGAATGAATTTGTTACATTTATTACTTGTTTGCATACAGAAGGTCAGAGAGCAAGTTTGGGAGTTATCTCCTTCCACCACACGGGGTCTGAGTGTGAACTCAGATCAACAATACAAACTTCTTATTTATGTGCTTTAATTTAATATAGATATTAGGCACAGTTTTTATTGTGAAATCTATGTTCACATTTGCTCTGCTTTCTAACACATGTTATTTAGCAACTTATTAACCTCAGAGTTAGACATGAACTTATGATCAATAAAGAAATGGAGGAGGAGCAGACGGAAGAAAAAGAGAGTGGGGGTGGGGGAGGGGAAGGAGAAAGACATACACTGGGCTGACATTTGGTGTAGTGGATACTTCATTAAATAAAATAATTAAAATCTGTATCATCATCTGCTCAAGGCACGTTCCCAAGCTGCTGTTCAGCGCCCATTTTTTCTGTAATTTACAACATTCTCCCTTTCTTTAGTATTTTCAGTTTTTTTTTTCCACTTCTTCAGGAGTCCAACTCATGGGCTATAAAAATATTCAGGGTTTTTTTTGTGTTCAGAATAAAATTTTATTTCTGTATCTTGAGGTAAGTCTTAAGCTCCCTCATTTCTTCTCTCAGCCAAACTAACTTTTTAAAGTATTCTACCACAATCTGCAAATTTGCAGTCAAATCATTCTCCTCCCCTTCCCTCCCCTCCCCTCCTCTCCTCTCCCCTACCTTCTTTCCTCTCCTCTCCCCTCCCCTCTTCTCTCCTCTCCTCACTTCTTTTTTTTTTTTTTAAACAGAGTCTCATGTAGCCCAGACTGGTATTGAATTGACTGGACCCCTGATGCTTTCACCTGTGCGTCCCAAGTGCTGTGTTCACAGATGTTCACAGATGTGTGGCACCGCACTTGGTCCTCAGTCAACCTTCTGTCATCTCCCACAAGCTCAGCTGTCAGTGTGATGTCATATACAAATCTTATTACTGATAATTATTGATGACTTTAATTACGACGAAGACTATAATTTCTGTCTTGGGATCTTATTGTATGTGAAGCCCCAGGCTTGCCATTTTACCATTATTCCAGTGGATTTTCACTACAGCACTGTAAAGTAGAGACTATGACTTATTTTATTGTATTTTTTTACGTGTGGAGCTTAGGACTTAGAAGTTCAGTAACTTACACAAGCCGCATTGCTGGCAAATGGGAGCCAGAACTTGAAGCTAAAGTTCTTCAAAATGAACTGGTGGCAGCCTCTTCCCTAAGCTAACTCTGATACTTGCTCTATCTTACAGGATTAGTAGCATCAGCCAGGGAAGGCCCTTGTCTTCCCTGGCATGCTGTCTACCGTCAAGGCTATTAGCATATAATAATCCCAAGGGCTATGACTTTGGTTTGTTTTCCATCTGTGGCATTTAGCATGCAGTATTTAAATAAAAAAAGAATGTTTTTTTCTTTCTCTTGTTAAAAACCATTTTTGCTTGTTTTCTCATTTAACTTTTTTCTCATTTGAGGATTTAATCTAATGATTGTCAGTTGAGTGAAGAGGTGCCAGAATCACTCTGGAGGAAGGACTCAGGCCTGAATCACTTGTGAAGTCATTTCCTGTAAGGACCTGCCACCATTTCCGTATTCCTCTAAGAAGAGAATGCTTCCCATCTCAGTGCACGGAATCAGTGCTGCAGAAGGAAATGTGCTGCATCCATTCTCTGTGTTAGGAGGTGAAACAGGTCTAAAACTTCTGTAGGAGACCACCCCCCTAATCATTCAGGCAGGCTGACAGGTAGAGCTCGGTGCCCGCAAGTTGGCCTCTCTGGAATTTCCTTGTTTCTTCTGCTTGCCTCAGTGCTTAAGAAATTAATGATCTTCTGCTTGCTTCAGTGCTTGAGAAACCGGCACCTTTCATAGTATTATGAATTAGACAATTAAAGGACACTGATAAGAACCACACAATGTATCAAGATCATTTCACTCTGTGCCCTCAGGTTCACCCCACTGCAACTGCTTCTTTGTCCCTGCCCTTTAAAAACCCCTGTAAAATGTTCAATAAACGAAGCCTAGACAATTTGCTTGGCCTCTGTCTTTCTCTCCCCGTCCCATCTCTTTCAGGTTTGGATGGTCCTCCTCGAGACCCACTAATTACTAGCCCCGTGGGTCGGGGCAAACTTCCAAGAATTTTATATATTCCTATTGAAGTATCCAATGTACACAAAGTATATGGCTTCAAATAAGTTGCATGCATTTAGTGGGAATACTTTGTTGGTTTTAAACCTTGGAATATATTAAAGTCATGGAAAGTATGAACTAGAAGGATCAAACATTACCTCCTTTGTTTTCCATATTTAACTAATAAACAAAATGGTTTCCTCCACGTTATCAATACATTTCTGAAGTTCATCTTCTGCACACCAAGTCCTCTGAGAGAACATCTTGGTTTGCGTTGCTTGGTCTCCCACACACACAACTCTGGGACAGTGGTCTATGGCTAACGATAGCTAACCAAGCTCTCCACTGGTTACTGATAGATTACTGACGGTTAGTTTTTCCACAAAAATTTACACAGGTAATATGTACTTTCCTTAAGTTAAATATTTTGTGAGATGCAGTTTTAAAAACAAGTGAGTGAAGATTAAATTATTAAACAAATAGACCTTGAAGTTTTGAGTTACATTCGTGCTTGGTGGTTGACTCTTTTGAAATACCCAGTGGTGTTACATGTACATAAATGTGTGCTTTATAAACATTCATTTTATCAGTGAAAGGATTAGAGATTAAAAAAAAAAAGGTGGATACCAAAAGGTAGATTGTTTTTCTAATAACCCTTAGGGTCAAAGATAACTTTAAGACTATTTCCAAATGACTTGAAGCAGCCTTCTCTTTGCTAATCTGTCAACTTCTAGTTCTTATGGCACTGTAACAGTTACTGTGAGATACAATGCCTAGTGTTTAAAATGCTTTCCTCCACATTATCAATACATTTCTGAAGTTCATCTTCTGCACACCAAGTCATCTGAGAGACCATCTTGGTTTGCGTTGCTTTGCCTCCCACACACCCAACTCTGGGACAGTGTTCTATGGCTAACCATAGCGAACCAAGCTCCCCACTGGTTGCTGGTAGCTTACTGACTGTTAGTTTTTGCATAAAAATTTACACAGATCATATGTAGTTTCCTTAAGCTAAATATTTTGTGAGATGCAGTTTTAAAAACGAGTAAGATTAAACTATTTTGGGTAACTAGCAAGCAGAGCACATTTTACTGACTTGTCCTTGAGACTCCAAAGTGCAGATTTTGAACATAACTTCCTGTTCTTTAGAAGCATGTGATGTTAGTCTGTAAACATGAGCAAATCTGAGAATGTTCTTTTATTTATTTATTGCATAATCACAAACACACAGCCTGGTGAATGTTCACATTTTCTGGGAGTGACAGCAGACTTTAGAAAAGACAACAACTATAGAGTCCACAGTTGTCCACAGCGCGGAGCCTGGCTTCTTTGCACCAGAAAGGACTGAGATGAAGGGTCTATGTTAGTAATAAATTGGCCCGGAAGTGACAGAGCTGGCTTTGGCTCTGCTTCTCAGCCACCTGGGAGGGTATGAAAAATCTAATCTTTTGCAGGGCCTCCAGTTCCTCAAAATAGAGGCTTGGATTTTTGATGATTAGTAACATCTCTTCCTGTGCTAAGATTCTATTGTTTATTGAATCAGAAGCTTCTGTGATAGAAAGGATATGTAATTGTGATGAAACCTGTCAGCAGTAGAAACTTGGGGTGTTGAATGGAAAAGAATAAAATAATGATGTTTTGATAGAGGGCTTAATCCTTTAACCTAAAACTTTGCTTCTAATAGATCGGAACTGAATGTTTATGGGAATTATTTAAATAGATTTTGAAGTTCAGAGGTATGTCCATCTCAACATTATGAAAGACCAACTTATAAGAAAGTTTGCTTTGAAATTGGGATCTTGATTTCCATATCCCCATGACCAAAAAAATAGTCAAATAGTTTGGATAATTTGTTTCTTTGGTAATTAAAAAAAAATATGCTAAATCTCCAGGGCTAGAGAGATGGCTCAGAAGTTAAGGGCACTCTCTGCTTCTGCAGAAGACCTGGGTTTTCCCCAGCACCCACGGGATGGCTCATGAGCATCTGTAACTCCAGTGCCAGAGGATCTGTGGGCAATGCATATAAGTGGTGCACAGACATCCACACAAACAAAACACTAACATACGTAAGGAACAAAAAGCTAAATTCCCAAATCAAAATATCATATTAGCTATAATGAAATTTATCTGATATATGCAGCAAAATGGAGTTGAAACAGTATGTTTAAAGAAATCACGCCAGATACGGGCCTGATATTTCTCCTCAAATTCCCCTCCTGGTCTTTGCTTTATGTTTGCTCCAGTGAAGCTTAAGGTTCTGGATATGCACTCCATGAGGCGACATGAAGTAGAAATTGGGATCATTATGACTAATCTGGGTGTGCTGGAAATAAAGAAGAGGCTGAGTCTTATATATGAAGCCCATGAATTGCAAGGAATGGTAGAACTAGGTTGAGCTGTGTACTGAAAAACTGGTAAACACAGCCAATCACAATCAATTGCTGCAACCACCTACGGGTAGTATCTATGATAACAAAAATATGTATCTTTCCCCTCTGGGAATTTGACCTACAGGACAAGGACACATTCCTGAACTGAACGATTAGTTTAAAAAAAAAAAAAAAAAGCTTGAAGGACAAATAGCTCAGTTGGTCCGATTTTCAACAACTTCTGAAGAGATGTTGCAAAGCTCAGCCAAAAGCCATCGAGACAGAAAGCAGTATGTCTGAAGAGCGGTGGCTGTGGCTCCGCGGCACCTCACCTGTGTCAATGACTCACATCTAATTTTTCCTTTCTTTCTTTCAGCTGTTGGTGGGTTGTTCTTTCTGGATCAGTATTATGTGGTGTGTGGGCTTGGTGATTTGTTTATTTAAAAGACATCAAGAGTCCAAGATTCATTCTGGCTGACTTGTGAGCCAATCCCCCCGCCCGCCACTAGAGTGTGGACCTAGGGCCTTGTGCACCCTACGAAAGCATTCAACTACTGAGTGGTTGACTGGAGCATAGAAAAGATAAAAGTGATATTTAGAGGAAAACTTGGAGAAAACTGAGAACTGCCACAGCTATTGATTTCTGAGAAATACGTGGAATAGTATTTGAAAAGCAGAAGAGCCCATAGAGCTTCAGAAGCGAGCTATTCTGGTGGATCGGCATTACTGTTTGTTAGAGCATTGCCACTGATGTGACCCAGCTGTGTCCTCAATGGCTGCTTCTCTTGGTGACTGAAAACCAGGCAGCTGAAGCTCTTCATCTTCAAGTCAGACGCCTGAGCGTTACTGAGCCAGCCAGTGATCATCTTCCCTCCTTTGCGTTGCATGCCTCAGGTTGTAAATTGTGGAAGTACAGGCCACGGAGTTGGCCATTGGCTTTTGTTTGGTGTTCCCTCTGCTCCCAGGACTGTGCTCCAGACACTTCCCTGTGCCTACATTGTTTATGCAAGTAGTATGATTTATGTGTAAAACATACCTTCTTTCAAGGAGTCTGGAAGTTTGGTATATACCAATCAGAGCAGATGTGACCAGCCCCAAACAAAAATGCTGAATGTCCCCCCGGGAGACATCACACACATTAGTGGATTTTTTTGCTATTACAAAAAGCAGCACACTTGAATATCCCCTCACAAAAGGAGAGGATGTAGACTCTCATGTATGGCTTTATCTAGATTCTGCCTATCTTCTCCATTAGGACCTGACTGTGTGCTTTTGTGATTACGTCATTGTAAAAGATCTTAGCCATGAATCCAACTGTGTGCTAAGTTCTGAAAGTTCTAGAAAGTCTCTACATATAGGGCTGGTCTTAAGCATCTTGACATAGGCCTCTTCAACTATTGACTCTATTTAATTATCTATGAGGGATGGAGAGAGAGCAATGATTTATATTCTATGGAATGGCCTACAGCATTGGTTCTCAACTCTGACTACAAATGGAATATTCTATAATGCCTAAAAAATTAGACCCCAACCAAGATTAATTAGAATTTTAGAATTAGGATCTTTAAGGCCTGGAAAGTGATATGGTTTAAGATTCTGCAGTGATTCTAGTGTGCAAAGTGGTGACCAATGGTCTGGATTGATTTTCCTCCACAGAGCTTGAATCTACAGCTTTCTTTAGAAGGAGTCTATAGGCCTGGAAGGGATCCAGCTAGAACAGTGCACACTTCATAAGTAGAAAGATGAACTTGCATAATGAAACAAATAATTGGGTTGCTTAATTGAGCTTGTAAGCAATGTTCCTGAAGAATGTTACATTAGAATCTTTATTAGAGCCATAATCACAAACACTGAAATGTAGGTAACCATCTGCAGCAATATTTTGCCATTAACCTACTTCTTTGATCATATAGATGTATTATGAAATAGTCACATCTGTGCATACCACATTCAATTGATCCTTGATCAGAGAAGCTCTGTTTTTTGCTTTTTTGAAAAGTTTGTAGGAAAGTTGTAAGGAGAAAGCTTGTAGCATTACATGCACTTTCTTTTTGTCTAATTTCACAGCAAGTGACCTTTGGGGGATGGGAGTAGGGGTGTTTTCTATATGTCTCCCTTTCTCTGGCTTTCTCACATCATGTAGTGCAAAGCTTCCAGACAGCAACTGGACAATGCTCCCAGCTCCCTGAAGAATTCTATTTGGCAGATCTGCTTTGGTGTTATGCCTTGCTCAGAGTGGATGTCTGGGGATTATTTAAGATGATCTGAAATGATGACAGTGCTACTAGAAGAAAGACCTGCTGTCAACAGGTGACAGATCATCACCCTCCCTGCCATGTGTCTTTCTGTTTAATCCAAGCTGCTTTTTCAAGTGCTATTAGATAAAAACAGGAAGAAGCCTTGTACTGCACACATCTGGGAGGTATCCTGATGTCCTGTTAGAATGCAGACTTTTCTTATGATAACTTTAGGATTTGTAATAGCCATCAGCAATCCCCAGTCCCACTACCACACAGCTTCCACTGCCCTAGAATACTTGGAGATAAATGTGGTATAGCCATACAATTTAGTCTTAGAGATGCTAGCCCAGACCTAGAAGGCTTCAGCCTCCATACAATCTAATCTTCAAACCTAAACTTAAAATGTTTCAGCCTCTGAGACTTTCTGCTGCGTGAGCTCACTTGGACTAACTCTCTTCTGAATGCTGAACTGTAAATCATAAACCATTTGCTTCTGACTCTCTGCTTTCTCTCTTAGCTTATTCTGGACTGGCTCAGTTCTTCTTGGCTTCTTCTGTACTGAACTGTCTGTGAGCTGACTGTACTAAAACTGCCTGATTGAACTAACTCTCTGCTTCTGCTTTTTCTTTGCTTCTTTCACTGAGTTCTGCTGTCTGCTTCCACCTCGCTTCAACACTCTGCTTCTACTTTCTGAGCTCTCACTGCTTCTTGTCTGCTTCTATCTCTTTCTGAGTTCTGCTCCCTGTCTCTGCTTCTGTACTCTGCTTCCACTCCCTGCTTCTCTTTACTGACCTGGGATTAAAGGCATGTGCCACCATTGCCTTTTGAATTGGGTTCAAAGGTATGTGCTACATTGGGATTAAAGGCATGTACTAACATTCTTTTTACCCTAGAGCAGCCATGTTGCTGGATAAGAGATCAAATGTCTATCACACAGGCATTTCAATGTAATCCTTTGCTAGAGCAGCCTTGCTGCTGGATTAAGAGATTAAATGTTCCTCTCTAATGAGTTTCTGCATTTTAGAAAAGCTCATTGAGCAAAACCTCAGAAGATAGAAGATGCTTTTTGTAGTGGTAGTGATGGTGCAGAGGGCTGATTTCCTGGTCACCTTAGTACCTTTCTGGAGTCTCCTGTTAGCTTACCCCGTGTGGTCAGCCTGTGTGGGACGCAGACATGTGGGCTCAGGCTAGATGATCCTTAGATATAAGAATTCCAGAGGAGCAAACCTCAACTCTGACACCACCATTCTGGTCTCCAAAGCATATTATTTCATAATTGCATGTTTTTCTTTCCACATGTCAACCAGTGCATCTGGCAGCTGTGCCGCAGAGTCAGCAAGAGTGGCTCTGTTTGCACTTCACTGTCTGGCAACGTCTCAAATTTGAACAAGAGTTCTCAGGCCCGACTCTGCTTTTGGAGGTGTTCCCAAACAAGAGAAAGAGTCTTAAACTTTTATGAAATTATATACTCAGAAGATAAAAATAAATGTTCAAATTAAACACCACAAGACCAGAAGACATTCTTATGTATTGGTTACTTTTATTTTTAGGAATAGAATAAAATAGATAATTAACATCAAACCATGCCCAAACATTCTGCAAAAGTAATATGCAGAATGCTCTCATGCTCTCCTTGCAGTAATGATGCAAAAGTATACATGCACTATTCTTTGCTTGCTTTCCATGGTCAGGCTTTGGTAAGTGCTTTATCTACAGTGCTTCACATGGATAACTGACAAAAATCCAGAGAGGTACTTCTTCTTCCCTGTCCCCTCCTACCACATTCTTCATGGTACCACTCACAAAAACCAAGTTATTAGCCAGACCACATGCCCACCAGCAGATCAATGCATGAAGATAATGTGGCACACGCATACAATGGAGGTTAGTTGGAAGAGGGTCAACAAAACACATTATCAAGATTCCACAGTGAGGCATATTATGCTAGGTGCTAATTTAAAAAGCAACTTATCTTAATGTCTGATATGGATCCCGGTTTCTTTGGGTGTCAGTATCAGGATACATGATATTCTCTGAGTGAATTCAAAATGGCCAACATGCATCTTTCAAGGGCTCAAGTTTGCTAGAGATTTGGATTGTGAGCTCTGTCAGTTTCGTTTGCTGCAATTTATCAAGTAATCCCAACGTCCTTCGCTAGGATTGCAGCTGACGCCCAGAGGTAGTCAGCCATTCTGCCACACAGTGCTATTACTCTCATTTCATGCATGAGGAAGTCTGGACACTGCGAGTGGAGTAGTTTGTTCTAGGTCACATGGTTAATAAGTAGAAAAATTGGTTACAAAGCCAGGCAATGTGGTTCCCAGAGCCTGACATCTGTGTGTTAGGGTCTGAAACGGGTAGTGGAGGGGAGGGCGCTTCAAGCAGAGGCATCACTCACAAACCTGAGAGTGGTCCTGTGCCAGTGAGAGCCTGGGTGGGAATGAGCTTCCCTCGGGAGGGAGAAGCAGCATGAGGCAGGGTAGGAGAGGGTCTGGGATCCTGCTGTCCGCACACTTAAAAGCCTTTTGGGGGACAGAGCCTTGTCAGTTCTGTGATTGAAAAGACAAGGACAGGCAGAGCAGTGGTGGTGGCAGAGGCCTTTAATCCCAGCACTCGGGAGGCAGAGGCAGGCAGATTTCTGTGAGTTCAAGGCCAGCCTGGTCTACAGAGTGAGTTCCAGGACAGCCAGAGTTACAACAGAGGAACCCTGTCTTGAAAAAACAAAAAAACAAAACAAAACAACAACAACAACAAAAAAGGACAATGACAGATAGGCAAGAAACTTTGGCAAGAAGTGTGACCTTGTCTGGGAGGCAAAGGCCAGGCTAAGGAATGAGCACAGGATCAGTATGATGGGAAATTCCAAATGTGAGCACAGCCAGACCCCAGTGCGTGTGGCAAATCAAAAGTTGAAGTGTCAGCCAAGAACAAGTACACGATGTTCTGGAGGTCACATGTATCCAACAGCCTTCAGGACAGAGAAATAGGAGACCAGGGTGGATGGTCTCTGTTTAGACAACTGAGAAACTGCAGGAGTGCACACTGATGACTTTGTTCTAGTTTTTTTCCCCTTGGTGCTAGGGCTCATACCCAGAACCCTTGCATCAACCAGGCAAGCATCCCACCACTGAGACACATCCCTAGGCCTTGGTTTTTTGGACAGGGTCTTGCTCTGGAGCCCAGACTGGTCCTAACCCACCGTTCTTCTGTATCCCTACCCACATCCCAAATGCTGAGATTACAGGTGTGTGTCACCACACTTGATTTAAGGCCTTGTGTGTTTTATGATAGTATTTGTATTATTTTGTGCCCTTGGAATACTACTGGAACATTAAGAGGTTCAAGATAACCCTAAACTATCAGAGACTAACGAAATATAGAGACATCTTTTCCACCGGAGCTTATTACATTCTAACATTAGCTTTGGCTATGTGATGTCTTATAACGGTGGGGCCGCAAACAGAAAGAATTAATGAGGAGAGAGCCGTGTGAAGCGGGTGCTGTGTGGATTTTAGATGATACTCTTCTGTGTCACCCGTGTGGCACTTGCCCCCTGAGATGTCAGGTCTGCGTGAGAAGACATTCCTCATGATGTCAATGACATCTGCCTACAGACAGTCTTTTACTTCATCTCAGGCCTTTTTGGAGAAAAGACAAAATATTTAGTACAGAAATCTTTATTTTTTTGTGGTTCTCAAATGAAACCATTGTAGATTACAATTGCCTGCCTAAGAGACAGCTGGCTCCACAAGCAACAGTTCTACCTTCCTCCTTTCTTAGAGTGGCCACAGCACCGGGAGAGGGCGAGTGAAGGGGTAATCAGAGGACAGTTTCTGAACTTACATCTCTCTCTCTTCTGAAACAGCATATCATGAATCCCATGCTGACCTCAGACTTGCTATGTTGGTGAGGATGACCTTGAATTTCTGCTTCTTCTGCCTCTACCTTCCAAGTGCTGGGATTTCAGGCTTACGGCACCAGCCTGGTTTATGCAGTGCTGGGATTTGAATCCAGGGCTTCATGCTAGGGAGGCATTCTACTAACTGAGCTGTATCCCTGGCCATACATCCTTTCCCTTGCCCCTCCTTCCTTCCCTCCCTCCTTCTCTCTCTCTCTTCCTTCCCTCCCTCTCTTCCTTCCTTCATCTGTTTGCTGCTGTGGTTGTGTATGCCGAGGACCAGATCTGGAGCCTTTGTGTGCTAGGCAAGCTCTCTACCATCGAGTTGCATTCCCAGACAGCTTTTGCCTTTTTACTAACAGTAGCTTCACGCTCCCAGCATGGTATTAACACTAAGTTGTGGTAAGAAGTCATCTGAAAACTCTAAGACAAATGGGAGGGGTCCCACTTCTATATGACATCTTAATGGTATAAAAAAGTAAAATGATTTTTGCACTCTATCTTATATTGCTGATAAAACAGAATGTCAGGTATGCCATCTTCATAAGTCAAGCAACAAAGAAAAACGTATGGGGAAATCATACTTTCATTAATATGCAAACAAGCCATGTAATAATTAGACAAGTTGGGTGAATTAATAGGAAAGTGGTCAAAGCACAGAACTGGTACCTCACAAAGAGATAGCAAACAGAATGTTATTGCAGTTAATGAAATGCGCCCCCCAAGTGCATGTGTTGGCATTCTAGTCTGGTATTCCCTAGAATGTCACTGTATTTGGAGATTGGCCCTATGAGGAAGCAATTATGTAGAATGAAGTAATTAGGATGAGCTTAATCCAATGTACTCTCCAAGGAAAAGTGCTTAGGGCATACACCTGTGCAGGAAGGTCACATGAGGACAGACGGCCCTCAGTCAAGGAGGAGGACTCAGACGAAACCACGTCTACCAACACCTGAATCCTACACACCTGGCTTCCAGAATTATGAGAAAGTAAAATTCTACTGTTCAAGATACCAACTCTGTGGCAGTTTATTATAACAGCCATAGCAAACAAAAACAATCATTCAATGTAAATACTGAAATACATTCAAATTAAACAGTAACATGATTGTATTCGGTCATGTATTTGTATCTTTACTTGTGGGGGAGAATATTAATTATTGAACTTAGAAGAGCAGTTGGAAATACCAATAAAAATTGATATACAGCAGGGCGCACACTGTAATCCCAGCATTAGGGAAGCAGAGGGATGCAGAGCTTTGTGAGTTTGAGGCCAGGGTGGTCTACATAGTGAGTTCCAGGACAGCCAGAGCTATACAGTGAGACCTTGTCTCAAAAAAAATTGATATCTGCATTTCCCTTTGATCAAACAAGTCTACCTCAGCAGAGAGTATACATTACACAAGTAGAGGCAATACATTAAAATTTACAACTGAAAAGCAGCTAGCATGTACATTCGAAAAAGTAGCAAAGTATGAAAAGTTCCCAGAATGGAGAAAGTGGGCACTTAAAGAAAAGGAATGAAATAAGTAAACATGTTGATATACAAAGTTGTCCATGACTTTGGAGGCGTCTATGATGCAGTGTTAGTCTGACAGTAGTCGTGGACAGGCTTGGGAGTTGGTCTGACAGTAGTCGTGGACAGGCTTGGGAGTTGGTCTGACAGTAGTCGTGGACAGGCTTGGGAGTTGGTCTGACAGTAGTCGTGGACAGGCTTGGGAGTTGGTCTGACAGTAGTCGTGGACAGGCTTGGGAGTTGGTCTGACAGTAGTCGTGGACAGGCTTGGGAGTTGGTCTGACAGTAGTCGTGGACAGGCTTGGGAGTTGGTCTGACAGTAGTCGTGGACAGGCTTGGGAGTTGGTCTGACAGTAGTCGTGGACAGGCTTGGGAGTTGGTCTGACAGTAGTCGTGGACAGGCTTGGGAGTTGGTCTGACAGTAGTCGTGGACAGGCTTGGGAGTTAGTCTGACAGTAGTCGTGTACAGGCTTGGGAGTTGGTCTGACAGTAGTTGTGGACAGGCTTGGGAGTTGGCTCATTGTGAAAAGTGTTTCCTCACAAGCATCAGGACTCACATTTATATTCCTAGTAGCCATATAACAACCAGGGCACCATGGTGCTTATAACCCCACACCAAAAATGCAAACAAAAAGAACCTTGGAGGCTTATTGGCTAGCCAGTCTGGCCAATCACTGATCTCCAGGTTCACTGAGAAACCCTGTCACAAAAAATAAGAAGGAAAGTGATCCAAGAAGATGTATAACATCAGCCTCTGGCCTCCACATGCACATACAGAATGTCGCACACATGCGTGCACACGTACACATGTACATAGAGAGTAAAAGTAGTAGTGGAGTAGTACGGACTGGTTGCATTTGTTTGTACCTACCATATCCTTTTTGCTAGTTTAGGATACAAAATAATACCATATTCCTTTTTTTTTTTTTTTTAAAGTTGAATTAATTTTGATGAGCATTATGGAAACTCACTGTGCTGGTTAATTTTGGTTGTCAACTTGATGGTACCACTGTAGAAACAACCCCTTAGGAATGTCTGTGAAGGGTTTTCTAGACTATGTTAATGAGGAAGGGAGACCTACACCCAACATGGGTGTCACTATTCCATTGGCTGGGGTCCCCAGGTAAACAAAAAGGAGAAAGGAAGCCAGCAGCAGTAGTAGTAGTAACAGCAGCAGCAGCAGCAACAGCAGCGTTTCTCTCTGCTTCCTGACTGTGGTAGCCATGTGACCAGTCCCTTCTTCCTTGTTGCCATGATTTCTCTGTTGCGATGGACTGTGCTTGTCTAAAATTATCATATTATGTTTAATTAACTGGTTATTCTACCTAAGAACTTTAAAGATTTGTTTTAAGATTCAATCAAAACACTCAAAATTTGAGAATTTATAGGCACAAATCCTAGAGGACTCGTAAGTGCAAAAATGAAGTAGCAAACCAGGATCACCAGAAAATTAATAAAGTGTCTTGTAATGGCCACTTAGTTGAAATAAGAAGAATGTTCTGGAAAACAGTTCCCATTACTTAAACCTTGACTCTGTGTGAACTGGATAGCAGAAATGGTTTCTAAGCTTTAAGGGAAATGGGAATGAGTGTTTTTGTTTTTGTTTTTTTTTTTTAAAGATGGTATTGTCCATTTTGAATGGTGATCAAGGAGACCATGCATTTACAACATGAACATGTGAGGAGCTAAGCAGGTACTGGGGCTTCATTGGCAATGTTATAACTCTGACCTAGGCAAATGTCGAAGATCAAATAATTTCAAGATAGAGATTAGTAAATGATTTACTTTGAGCACCCTGGCTTAGAAGGAATTTCCTAGTTCCAGAATTCAAACTTTCCAGTTCTTAAATCTCCTTGAAAAATTCACTACTTACTTATCCATTTTTCAGCAAATGTTAAGAGCCAAAATTTGTGTCAAAGTGCTGAATGAGTCTCCGCTGTGTGATCTAGGCCTCACGTGGCCTTGAGAGCAGCTGTGGCAGGCTCCTAGCTCCTGTCTAGGGAGCCAGCATCTGGCCCTTCTCACCTGCTCTGTTGAATGAACCAACTACTGTCAACATTCAGTGCCTCTACAGGTGTCTGGAGAGAATTGGATTCCACTGACTTTTCTGACCCCAACTCTCTCATTTAACCTTATGTGAGCGCCATTAAGAGATTAACTCTATTTCTGAGGCTACCTGATTCCCTGTCCCTGTTTCTAACAATGTTACTATTGATACTTGAAGATCTGAGAGACACTATAGCTTTGGTTTGGACAAGTTTTTTTTTTTTTTTTTTTTTTTTTTTTCCTTTTTCTTTCCAATTAAACTTTTTTCCCCCCCATGTAACATTTTTTGATGTTAGTTATTCTCTGGAGGTACTCAGTCCACACAAAACTTGGCACTGTGTATAGTAGCGCCCTGACTTTGTTTATGTTTGATTCATCAAAGAGATTTTAGATCTTCATATTTGTGAGCTTGAAGGAAATCTCCCTTCAAAGCATATTTGAATCTCACCTGAATTTCAAAGGCCCAGGGAGGCCTTATCTAATCCAAGCTGCTGTTCCCTTGTGTTTACTTAAAAACACTGTTTTTTCCTAAGCATCCTCTCTGTTAATCTTTCAATATAGATGTTTAGGTGATATTATATCTGGAACCCTTCATCTGATAACATTTAGGATAACTTTGTGTTTGTGGGGGGCAGGGAGGGAGATCTTTTGGGTCAAAAGGCACTATTCCCAAAAATATTGGTGAAATCTTATTTCCCTTTACATATTAAACACAGTTTAAACTAAAGAGGGTAATATTTTGTAGAGGTGCTTTATATAGTAACAGCATTTCTTCATTTTCTACTATTTGAGACCTCAGTATTTCACAATTGTTAATTGATGGATTGATGTCATGTTATCAGCTGTCTTGGCTAATAACTGGTTTATAAAATCACAGTTTATAGTCTATATGGCTCTCTTATCATGAACTCGGCTGCTTCACAAAAATCACTTATGTCTCAAGCCCTAATCCTGACCCGGACTGGAAGTTGATGGGATTATTAGGATAAAGTTAAACTTACTGGTCACTTAGTTACTCTCATGATATTAATATTTGAGTGTGTTTGGGTTGCCTGAGAACCTGTCCAGATATTATAATTGTTCAAAAAATACTGAGTTGGTCAAAACTGGCTAGGTAGTGCTGCATTCAGGTTTGCTGGGTGCTCTGTAGGTGGACGGTAAAAGCAGAGGTAAATGTCTGCTGAACTGCTTGAATATATGCTGATCTCCCCAAACACCCCAAATGTTTAGTAAACTCCTTAGGCCCCATTTAGTGCTGATTTATCACAGATGGAACACTAGCAGTGAGGCCGGAGGACAGTACGGATCTGTGTGATTTACAGAGTTTTCTGATCAAGATTTTTCTCTGCGCCTACTATTTTCACTGTCTTACTCTCCATCTGGGTTTAGAGCTCCTCTATTAATTAATTAATTATTTATTTTTGAGACAGGATCTCACTGTGTACCTGTGGCTGTCCTGGAACTCACTATTTAGACCAGGCTGGCCTTGAACTCCTAGAGATCCACCTGCCTCTGTCTCCCGAGTGCTGGGATTTAAGGCATCTGCCTCAGACTGTGTCTAAGGTTCCTTCTTAGACGCAATTACACTTTAGGTTGTGGTTTTTGTTTACTCAATTTTGATGTCCTTGAGAACAAAAAGTAGTTGTTTTTTTTTTAAATTAGGTTTTGAGTCTTCATAGCATTAGTTAGCATTTTTTCCATGTAGAGCTAATAAGCATTTGTTTGATTTCATGTAATTTGATTTAGCACCTGATTAATGTTTTTCTGAAAATTCTGCTTTCTTGATAGTGCTCAGTGGTCCCATGCTGCCCAGCATCTCCCCTCGAACATCACAGGCTTCCTATCTTCTCCTTTCGTGGTTTGCACTTGCCTGGGCACACGCATTGATGTGCACCCTCCCTTGGAGTCAACTGAATATTTGACAGGGATCCTTTTTGGGGAAACAGGTAAGCCACATGCAGTGAAAGAAAGAGAAAGTGAAAAATACTTGCTCTCCTGATATACAGATACTGCCCGACTATTTAAGTCAGTCAGGAAAATAAGTGACAAAGGAACTTAGCTGCTCCAGACAAAGATTTTTTTTTTCCTTCAGATTATTTTGAAAAGAGAACAGGCATACGTGTGTTATTTGGAGGGAGAGATTATTTTACTTGGATCCTTACAGGGATCTTAGGCACTAATTGCGTAGCTATTTGGTACAAGGAAACAGAACTGGGTCTTCAAATGCCTTCTAATGTCAAATGAGTTCTCTATGGGAAGAATACACTTGTGTATTTGATGTATGGCAATCAATGGGGCTTTGTTTGTACGAAATGCATTGGCTGTGCAAAAAAGGTTTACTTGAAAACATCACTCCCAGGATGACATCATTTATCACTGTGTTCTGTCCTGCTGGCCTCACAGCTGAAGTCACACAGAAAGCAGAGATGAGCTCTTAAGAAAGTCCCAAGAGCAAAGTGTCATCCAAAGTGTACTTACCAGTGGCTCAGTGCATCCTTGGGATGGCTATGGGCAGAGAAAAGAGGTCCCACCTAGGTGTTTGTTCAGTGTGGGATTTGAATATTAGGAGTGTAACTTTGGTTTAAGATTAGAGACTAGTTTCTTTCAGTGTTTTATTTAATGACCTAAATACCTTTATCCATGCATTGGAACATTTAAAGTTCTTAGGGCTTGGGCTCAAACTTGCTGAGGAAATCCCGCAGCTGACTGGGGTCACACATAGGCAAGGCATTCTGTGAACTTCACTGGACATAGAAAGTGGGTGGGGGCAGGGGGTGGGGGGTGGGGAGACCCTATGCTTTCTTCCATTGCCCCTTACCTCACTTAAGTGAGCTACCAGAAAGAACTGCTGTCTTCCTGACACTGGAGGAATCCTCTTTTACTTAAAGATTTCTGTACCTTCCCCAAATCTAACTAGTAATTTATTTGTACGTTACGTATCTTTGTAAAGATTTCATATTAGAATCTTCAAAAGCTCTTTGGGAGGTTCAGGGCTGCTCTCAGCCCCCATCGGAGCAGTTTCTTTTAGCAGTGGGTGGCAGGGGAGTATAGAGACTCACAGCTGGCCCAAGCGCAGAGAATCAGTGACTGGAGTACTCAGCCCTAAATGACATCTCTACCAACCCCTCATCCAAGATCTGGGGGACATTGCAGGTAGAGCTGAAAGTTTGTAATAGAGTTTGGGGAGGCCTGCTGCAAAGTGGTGTCTTTTGTACACCACGGGACCATTGCACCCGGAACTTGCAGCCGTTGCTGTTACCTGCACAGAATAGAGCTGGGTACCGTTTCCACGTGGATGGGGAGGGCTCAGGAGGCTCCCCTGCCCAACTGAGTAGATACTGGCTCCTGGGAGAGAGTCATTTTGGGATGGCTACTGGGAGAGTCATTTTGCTTCAAGAGTATGGCTTTTGGTGGGTGGCTAATGCTCCAGTGGATGGCCACTGTACGTGTATCACTGCCTGTATGTGCATCAACAGCACTAACTAACAAAACAAAAGCCAACCAACTGGGAAAAAGCAAACACACACATGAAGCTGGGGAGAAGATGTGTTGGGGAGGGAGCTGGGAAGAGTTGGAGAGGGCTGTAGGGATAGATCTGATCCAAATATATTGTATAAGCATACGCAATTCCTAAGGATAAATAAAACTATTACAAACCATATAGCCCTAAAGCAATAGTTAAAACAATTCTGTTGGGATTTCCAAGTCTTCCTCAGAATAGTACTTCTGCTTCCAGGAAACTGTGGTTTGGGGCCATGGAGGTGGTTCAGAGGGGAAAGCTGTCCTCAAGCAAGACTGACCTGAATTTGATTCCTGGAACCCGCTTAAAGGGGACACCATGTAATGGAGAAGGGAGAGAGCCCAACTCCACGAAATTGTCTCCTGACCTCCACATTAGCAGCTGTGGTATGCGCACACTGCTCACCCTACCCCCACCCAGAGAGAGAAAGAGAGAGAGAGAGAGAGAGAGAAAGAGAGAAACAGTGAGACAGAGAAAGAGAGACTGAGAGAGAGACATAGGAAGAGAAAGAGATATATATAGAGAGAGAGAGGAAGGGAGAGAGAGGAGAATGAGAATATGATTTTTTAAAAATGAGGCCTGGTTTCTTTCAGATTGGAGACTACTTTCTTATTTCATTATATTAAAGGAAAAACAAAAGAGCAAAGGCCCCATGAGATTGCATACCAATACAAATTCGACAGAATACAGCCCAACAGTGGACACAGGTCTGCCATAGCAGGAGACCAAAAATAATGTGAACAGCAGGTGACTTTTCTAAAGAAGCTTACAGTGCGGGTTTAGGCTAGAACTTCCTCACCACAAAGGAAAAGGAAGAAAATTTAAAAAAAACAATAACTTTTCCTTATTTTAAAACAGCTGCGTAACTTGCTGGCTAAGCAAATGTTTTTCCGGATTGTAGTTTGGAAAGGAACAGGACTTGGAGGACCTCTCTCCCCTTAGCCCTTCCTCCTGTCCCGGACTGTACCATTAGATCTTAGATAATGGGTGATCGAAAGCAGAAATTAAGTTAGTACTTGTCAAAACCTATCTCTCTGTGTGCGTGGCCTCGAGTGCTACCTTCTTCAGATTGTGGTGATCAGAATCTGTCCAAGGGCTTGCTGTGTTTGCTGTCGCTGCAGGAGGGTGCACCGAACTTTGCACTGCAGCTCAGAGGGTGAAGTAAACAACAGGACTATAAATGTCAGTGTCTGCCTGTGGCTTTGTGGAGCTGCCCTTCCAGAGCAGAGGGAGAGGAAGCAAGCTAACCCAGAAGGGTTGCGTAAGTAGGGCTTGATTCTTTTAGAGTTTGGGAGACGTTTTCTGAGACTGATAAAATATTAAAATATGTGTTTCCCCCTTACAATAGGCTTACTAAAAAGATAGGTAAGAGACGTACAAAAATGATTTTTAAGAGATGAGCAGGAGCTTGGGTGTGGTAGGTAATGTGCCCGGGGAGCACAGTTAGCTCTTTTTTTGATTTCTGTCATTTGCTGTACAGCTGTGTTCAGGGAAAGCTGGAGAAATGGAAATGCAGCTATTTCTTTCTGCAGGAGAGCGTGGTGTTATATGGGCAAGATTATCTGATGCAATTTCAGTGTTTTCCACAGAAGGGTAGAGTGAGGACAAACAGGAGGAAAAGCTAATGGATTTCAAGAGCAGAAATGGCAACATGCCCATCCTACAGTACTGTAGAAACAGCCAGGGATGTGGTAAGGAGGGTCTGCATGAAGATCAGGGAGGGGCAGGCTCCGTGCACAGTGCATGACCACTTCTGAGGGGTCACCTTTAAAGGAGTTGCCACAGGTGGTCTGTGGGTAGATAGTTTTTGAGTTTAAGTAAAGAAAGAAGCCCTTGGGTGAATGAGAGCTTTAAAGTGCTGGTTTGAAGTTCAGAGGGATGTGTGACAGAGTACGAGTATTTTCCTTTTAGTGGGGTAAAATCTAATGTTCTGTACGTGAACAGGTAATCCAGGCTTGCAACTGAAGAGTGATAGACACTGAAGGTTATAACTCCTGTCAAGTTGTTACTGTATCTAATTTTGTTATGTACCTTCATTCTTTTTATATAAGTCTTTGACAATTACAATTAAAATTAATTACAATTAAAATGTAGAGTTTATTCTATATAAATAACTTTGAGCTAAGTTGAACAGCCTATTGATTATAATGACAGGGAAATCTGCAAGTGGAAATCCCACTCTCTTTAGTCTCTCTTTTGCCATTGGATCATTCTTTTCATTAGAAATGTAGATGAGGGAAATGGTCTTCTCATTTATGTTTGCCATTTAGCCATTTAAAAATATCCATTCTATGGCAGAGTTTCAAGTGCCATCTTTATGCTGAAGATTCTGTAACAACTGGATTTAATTTAGTGTTTAGAGATGTGTATGTGCTAGATATTGGACCCAGAGAGCATCATGTGAATTTAGTTTAGGAAATAAGTTAAGCTAGATTTCCTGTTAAGACGCGGAACAGCTTGGTTTGATGTTCTTTTTGCCATCCCAGGGCGTATAGAAAACTGGCTGCTATAGTTATTGCAAGGTGATGTATTTAAAAAAAAAATATCAATATACTCCAGTGGCTGAGAGATCATGTTTTAGATTGGACGGAACCGATTTGAATCTACTCTTGTGGATTATTACTTGTGTGGTCATAGACAGGATACCTAAAGTCTCTCTAGTAGTTTCTACTGTATGCAGGAAGGGTGGTATGTAACTGCTCTGAGGCATAATGGCATATGTGAATGTGGTTAGCACTTTATTTTTTATTTTTTGGGTTATAGTTTTAGCAGTCCAGGAACTGACTGAGATAAGGAAAATCTCATTATTATTGTGAATAATAATGGTATTTTAAACACCATCTTAAAGGAATTTCCCAGATTATACGTCAGATTTAAGAACGTGTTAGTACAAATAGTTGAGTTGGATTTAAAGTTGGATAAAAGTCACATTTCACATTTTCTTGCCCTCCGCTTTTTTTTTTTTTTTTGACAGGGCCTCACAGTGTGACCCTGGCTGGCCTCGCACGCACAGAGACCCACTTGCCTCTGCCTCCTGAGTGCGCACCAACCTCAGCTCCCACTCCTTTCTTTAGTGAAGATCTTACCTCAGATTTTTCCTTGCGCAAGCGGTCTCACTACAGCTGAGACTGGCCTCTAACTTGAGATTCCCCTGTCCTGACCTCTCACATGCTGGGATTACAGGTGTGTGCTGCTATAGCCAGCTAAATTTGTATTTGGAAGAGTTAGATACTGTGAGATACATTCTCACTCTATACTCCAGATGAGCCTGGAACTCACCCTGTCGCCATAATATTCTTGAACTCAGAGGAATCCTTCTGCCTCAGCTTTCTAGGTGTCAGCTTTACAGGCACAAGTCGCCATGCCTGAGTTCTTATAGTCTTGTGGCAAAATGACCCTGAGTCAGCTGTGTGAATTTTTTAAAATGTTCTTTGCACATTTTTCATCACCTCTCTAAATTGACCTTAAAACATCCTGAGAGGTGGCCCTAGTCTGGAGGATATGTCTGGCCATGTACTTAGTATTTTAACTTTAACCCTAGGTGAGGGGGCACCTTTTTATCTGAGAATGTTCAATCTAGTCTCAGGAGCTTCGCAAAGGCAGTAGTAGCAACAGACTAATTTAGATTTACTGAGTCGGTAGATAGGGCAAGAACAAGGACTTGCAATATTGCTCCTTGGCTAGGATTTTCCTCTCTTGGTCATATTTATCATGAGTATCGTGGCAATATCAAAGCAGGTAGTCTTATATCTGAAGAGATTCAAATATCATATTATCATATAACTAGACATGGAGGACTAACAAGCCAGCAAATATTGAGTGTTTGTAAATGTGGAAGGTTTGAACTTGAAGCCATAGTTTGCTCTCTGCTTTTTGCCTCGAACTTTACAGGAAGGTTTTATGCAAGAAGAGCCAAGGGCCACTCTGAGTAAACGTTCACACTGGTATCCTGTCTCCTCGGCTATATCCTTCCTTCCTTCCATCTCTTTCTGTGCTGGCTCTTTCCAGTTCTGTGCAGAATTCCCTACTAACATCTCCTAGATTGGCAGAGGACAGAACGAAGCATTCAGAATTTGGTGGGTCTCAAATGAAAGTCAGAATGTGTTTGCAGAATGTTGCATGACTGTACACTACAGTTGGAAGGTGTTTCTAAATATGTATCTTCTAGATAAATGCCTGGCTGTAGTCAGGCACATTTCCATAAGCATGCTCGTTGCAGTACCATGATACAGACCACCAGCTGGTCATCTGATCATTGCTCTGCCTTTTCCCTTTATGGGAAGATTTAGTGGAAGGAAGCTCATGATTCTGGCATACTGAACCCAACAAAATGAGATCGTATCCATAGGCTAAGTTATAGTAACTAGGATTGATTCTACTGTGTTTAAAGAGTTTATAAAAATGACTGTGAAGTTATCCATGAAGATTACATTTTCTGTCTTACAGGACAACCTCAGCGATGTGGAGAAGCCTAGGGCTTGCCCTGGCTCTCTGTCTCCTTCCATATGGAGGAACAGAGAGCCAAGGCCAAAGCCCTGCCTGTAAACAACCTCCAGCCTGGAGCATAGGAGACCAAAATCCAATGCTAAACGCTACAGGGACAGTGACTGTGGTCGCTCTTCTTCAAGCCAGCTGAAACCTGTGCCTCCTGCAGGCATCCAGGTAGGTAGTCTTTTATGGTTTACTATATCTTTAGGGAAAGGCTATTAAATACAAACATATGCATAAAATGCAATACAAATAGAAATAATATAATTGTAAAATAAGACCTTTGGAGATGAGTAATTTTGATGAACTATGAAGAAAAGAAACAGGATATATGCATATGTGTTCACACACACACACACACACACACACACACACACACACACACAACACAAAATGGATATATACAATATTACCAAAATGTTTGCAGTGGCATTCCTGGGCTTTGAACTCATTTTCCTTTTTGTTACATTGTTACATTTTGTGACTGTCTTCTCAATATGGTTTGCCCATGTAAAATTCACTCCTATCAGTGGAGCAATTCTTCAATATCAGAAGCAGAGGAAAGCTGCCAGCGCAGTGAAATGGAAGGTCTTGCATCATTTATCAACCATAAATCAAGAACATTGGCTGAGTCATCTTCCAAATATTAATTGCATAACATTCTTTATATCTGCAAGATGAATTTAAATAGATACTAATTTAGAGTCCAGTTCATGCAAGCATTTCTTATCAGATTTCAACTGAGTACAAGTTTTAAATAATTGCAAAAGTGAAAGTCTTAGAAAGTCTTAGAAAGTACAAAGAAAAATTACAGTCAGTTAAAAATAAGAGCTTCACAGAAAACAAAAAGAACGTAGAAGGCAGAACAAATAAACTAAATGTCATTGTTCATTCTATGTATTTTCCACCTTAGATTGGAAGACCTGCGAATAAAACTAGAGAACGAAGGATATTTTAACATTTCTTATATTGTTGTCAATCATCAAGGACCCCATTCTCAATTAAAACACACACATCTTAAAAGTCAGGTGTCAGACCATATTGTTGTTTACCGGCAAGAAGAACATCAAGCAGATGTCTGGACTCTCCTAAATGGAAGCAAAGACGACTTCCTCATATATGACAGGTGAGCCCGCTTCCTAGACACTATTTTATTTACTTTGACCATACAAAGTAGTCTTCTTCATTGCTGAAAGCCCCAGTCCGGTTTTTATCACAGGTGGTTCCTTATTTGTTGGAAACACTTTCAGTTTTGCCCTATTTTTCTCCACAGCTTTCTTCTTCCTCCTAATCACCCCCTCCTTCTCCTCCTCCATCTTCCTGTTTACAAGTTTGTATTAATCAGGCTGATTTCGTTTCATCTACTCTGACCACAGTGACCAGATATATCCTGGCGAGCTACACCAGACCAAGAGATCTGTTCCACGGTTATGTTCACGAACACCTTAGATTCAATGATTCAAATATGACTCAATTACATTCTTCTAAAACGTATTCCGTAAACTTTGACCTTTCTGTGAGTCTTCTTGGAGAGAGCCGGACACTAGGTGATACAATCCCATAATTCCTCCTTCTGCCCTCTGCCCGTATGCATTGTCTACTATGTTGTGTTGCAGAGCATCACACAGTCTCGTGAGATGGTCCTGCTGCCATCTGCCCCTCAGACCACTGCGACAGGCCGGTGTTACAGTCTTCTAGTCGTTCAACAAATTCTAAGCCTTGCATTTATCTATGTTGCCCTCATAATCAGCCCCCAAGCGACTTTGCTGTTAATTCTCTAGATTGTTTCAGCAACTTTCTCACGTGTTTTTTCCTGCTTCGTGTTTAGTAGTAAAGAATTTAAAATAGGCATTTGTCTTTGTTTTATTATCAAGAAATTATCAAGTATTAGCAAGTCCACCACTCCAATAGGTAACTACAGAAAAAAGTAACTATACGCTTCCCCCTGTGTTAAAAACATGGAAGAATCCATTTCCATATAATTCTAAATTGTGAGGATGAACACTTTGTAGACTACACTTGCTTGTATCTCAGTTAACTCACAATTTTATGGCTATATGCTTGCATTTCTTAACTAAGCATGTGAATTGTTTTAAGCATGATCTGTATGGATTTATTTTGGAATCTCTTATTAGATAAAATATTCATATTTTGGGAGAATTTTAATGCATATATTGTCTTCTATAAAACATTCTTATTTGGTGTTTACTTTCTTCTGGCTCTGCCTGGGCCAGATCCTCACTTTGTCTCATATTAAGTTTCATTTTAACATTACACTCCATTCTTTCTGGACTCTAAACTTCTAATCTAGTCAGTTGTAATGTATAACACTTTGGCATTCATAAAAAGATGTATATTTTGGGTAAAGTGTTGGCAAAAGTAGACTGTTCAGCCTTGCCATTTTCGAGAATGCCAAATTATAATTGTAGTTATTTTATTGTGCTGAAATTTTTATTATATCAGATTTTTTAAAAAATAAATGACCTAGTGAGTATAGTGCATGAGTATGGTATGTACCCATAATGCATTTGTGACATCTGAGCCGGACAATCACGAGTCCAGGCTAGCCTAGACTCCACAGTGAGTTCAAAGTTAATTTGAATTACATTGTGAAAACCTATGTCAAAAAAATCAAGGGCTGGGGATGTATCTCACCGACAGAGTACTTACAGAGGATAAGTAAGGCCCTGAGTTTGATTTCTACACTATGAAAATAACTAGTAAGTTACATGGCCAAAACTTGGACATTGTTTTCGTTATGCCATGGTTTCTGGTTCGGTAAAATTTGTCTTGTCTGAGTAGTTATGAAATCTCCCTCGGTTAGTCCTTGGCTGGATATATGCTAATTTAAATGTATTTGTCTGAATCATAGTGATTATACATTTAAAAATATTATTTAATGGCATGTATACATTTCAAAATACTAAGATTAGACTCCGTGGGATCTTGCTATAACCTGACCTGGTACATAATGTGGGAACTCAATTGTATACTCCATTCAATGGAATTTATTAAAAACATGAAAGAGTCCCTGCCAATAATATTTAACACAATCTAGCCCGAGGAGGGTCACAATATGGAAAACACAGTAATGGCGTTGTGTTTGCCTTCTAGATGTGGCCGGCTCGTGTACCATCTTGGCTTGCCTTATTCCTTCCTCACTTTCCCGTATGTTGAAGAAGCCATTAAGATCGCTTACTGTGAGGAGAAGTGTGGAAACTGCTCTCTCACGGTAGGCATTTTCCTCAATTGTTTTTACTGGGGGGTAAAGAGAAAACTTTAAAAATCTATCTAAATAAGGGTTCATCATCAATTATATAAGAAAAATTTCTGTTAGGTAATACACTTCACTTTATTTTGTTGGTGGGGGAGGGTGTTGAGACAGAGTTTCTCTGTGTAGCCCTGGCTGTCCTGGCACTCACTCTGTAGACCAGGCTGGCCTGGAACTCAGAGATCCACCTGATGCTGCCTACTAGTGCTGGGATTAAAGGCATGCACCACCACCATCACCTGGATTCATAGATAACACACTTTAAAACATATTTTCAAGATTCATATTACTGTTTTATCTGGGTTCTAGATAAAATATAAGGTATAATCTAGATAAAGGTAAAAAATCTAGATGTCTTTCTAGATTCTAGAAAGTTTTTTAAAACAAACAAACAAAAAATTCATGGCTGGAGAGAAGGCTCAGTGGTTAAGAACACTTTAAGTGCCCAGAGGACCTGGTTCAATCCCCAGTACCCATATGGCAGCCTATATAACCCTTCTCACTCCGGATTCCAGAGGATCTGGTGCCCTCTGCTGGCCGGAGGGTGCCAGGCACAGACACAGGACACTTAATACATGCAGGTACAGCACACACATAAAGTAAAAATAAATAAATGTATTTAAAAATAACAAAGAACAATGTAGATCATTATGTCAGCTACTAATGAATGTTATTGAATCAAGAATTTAGCTCCAAGAATTTAGTCAACACATAAAACATTATGATTGTGGTAACCTGGGCATGTTCAGAGGAGAGGGATAGCAAAGCTCATCTGTTATCTGTCAGGGAACCGAGACTAGATGGCTACCTAACTGTTCAAGGATCCAGGAGAAGCAGCTTTGCTGAAGGAGCTACCCTCTTTTCCATTCTGTAAATTGAATTATTGCACTTACCTGAAAAAGAAATGTGTTCTATTCATTACTGATATCTCCTGATAACCATGAGAAGCACAGTTTCTTGTTATGAGAAGTACAGTTAAATTTTGACTAATTTTTTCTCTCACACTTAGGAGAAAATAATTTTAAACAGTGTTTCCTTAATAGGGTAGATTGTCAAAATTTAAATTCAGGGTTAAAAAAATGTTCTGAAATTATTTAGTATTATATATTTATATATAAAATATATAAAAAAATATATATTTTTTTTTGGGTGGGGAGGTTCTTTCCCCAAATCTAAAGGAAGCTCCCTCAAATTTCATCGAGTCATTTAATCAATTAATTTTGTTGGCAGGTGACTTTAATTATGTCATTTTTAATTTACTATTCATAAAATTCTGAGAGTTATTTTCAGATTTTAAAGATGAGGAGACTGGGTTGCAAATAAAGTTCTTAAAGTTGAACTGACACTAATTAATTAATGCTATCAAGATTTAATTTTTTATATTTTGCAATTATTTCTGGTTTTCCATTTGTGTAAATGCCTGTTATAAATATACCCAGCTGTACTGAAATAAAAAGGCAAAACATTCCCCATAATAAGCTTAAAACATATGAACTATTTGTTAATGAGAATAACATGCTATAGGACAGTGGTTCTCAACCTTCCTAATGCTGCAGCCCTTTAGTACAGTTCCTCATGTTGTGGCGACCCCCAACCATAAAATTATGTTGTTGCTCCTTCATAACTGTAATTTTGCTACCGTTATAAACCGTAATGTAAATATCTGATATGTGGATGGTCTCAGGCGACCCTGTGAAAGGCTCGTTCAACCCCCAAGGGAGAAGGGGCCACAGGTTGAGAAGTGCAGCTACAGGATCTGCCACCTAGATCACATCAGCACGCTTCTGTTTTGCTGTCTCCCAGCTGCCATCAATTATATAACACGTTATTTGTTTTCCTAAGAGGAAAACAGAAAAGAAAACAAAACAAACAAGAAAACTGCTGTCAATTAAAGTAGCTACGATGCTTACGGGACAGAACTATGTAAACATTACCAAGGCTTTGGTGAGATTAAAAACGTTTCTCACACACGTTGCAGAATGAAAACCTACCAGTTTTTTTGCTGGCATTTTTGAGTTATCAGAGTTATCAGAAACCATTTCGCTTTAGAAAATAGGATTAGATTAGATGTCAGGTGCGGAAAGTTATACAGAGCACAACTGATGTTAGGTTTCCATATTTGGCTGACTTCACTATGAACTGAGGTTTTTGCTTCTGCAGAGAGAAATATAGTAGTCTGGCTTCTTTAAACCTTTAATAAAAATGTAGATGCTGAGACTAAGATCAGGCTCTTTTTCATGAATATGCTATCCAGCTGCATCCTAATTAACTTGGAATAACACAGGTCTCAGCCATTCCTGGTAAATTTATATGCGTGTTAATCAGTGATTTATAAATTTGTTCCAGAATCCTGAGGTTGAAGACTTCTGTAAAAACGTGTCCTCAACGACTGTGGGCAAAACAGCGGAGCCCTCAGAGGCAGGAGACCACCACAAGCACCATCACAAACATGGGCACAAGCATCTCGGGAGCAGTGAGCATTCAGCCAATCAGCAGCCAGGAGCACTAGACACCGCGCCGCACCCCCCGCCCCTAGGCTTACGTCACCACCATAAGCACAAGGGCGAGCACAGTGAGGGTCACTTAGAGAGCTGTGACACGAAGGCAAGTGAAAGTCCACAAATTTCACCTGCCCGCAGGAAGCTTTGTCAAAAGAGGTGTGTAAACCAGCTCCTGTGCAAGCTGTCTCAGGAGTCGGGGTCGGTGACTAGTGACTGCTGCTGTCACTGTCGCCATCTCATATTTGAGAAGTCAGGGTCTGCAATCACCTGACAGTGCGCCGAAAAGCTCCCTGCTCTGTGTAGCTGACAGGGGCTTTTCGTGGAGGAGAAAGTCATTGAGTCTTGCCAGTGTCGATCCCCTCCCGCTGCCTGACAGAGCCCCCAACTCAGCCCCACCCAGGCCAGCCCCAGCTGAAGTTGAAACAATATGACCAAAAAGTGAAAATGACATTCAAACTAAATATTTAAAATAAGAAGTACACTCTCCAAGTCAGTCTAAAGACACAATTTAATTTCTAGAATTTTTGCAACCCACTTAATTAATCAGTGGACTAAAAGCAGTTATTGGATTTGTGTAAACACAGAGAAATCTACCATATTGGCTTCTAAATTTAAAATTTCATGCCACAAAAAATTGGACCCGAATCAGATTTTTATTATGGGGCAACTGAAAAGTGACTTCAGCCGTTGGTTAATATGTCTTTCTTTTTCTTTTTCCAGTATTCTATTTACATTGATGAGAACAGAAACATAAACTATGACCTAGGGGTTTCTGTTGGATAGCTCGTAATTTAGAATGGAGAAAGAACAAACAAAGACACATTTTCCAGTTTTTTCTTTACTTAAACTCTCAAAACAATAGGATCTTTGTCTTTGTAATCTTACATTTTTAACCAGCTAAATCTTTAACAGACTACATTTTAAATATCTACTTATCTTTTTGATATCTAAGACTCCTAGCTTTACCTTCTCTACACACATCTGTGTATCTTGTTTTCTTCATCTAGTGTTGCATCATTTTCCTGAATTGTGAGTGATTGTCTTGAAAGACATAATGGAAGGAAAGTATGTTGTTAATCTGCAGACTGCTTAACACAGTATTTCCATAATCAATGATGGTTTACTAGAGAAACTAAGCCCTTTGAACTTGACCCTTTTATGGCTAATACTATTAAGCAACAATGCAGTACAGAATTGGCTACAGTACAGATTTATCTAAATAAATGCAATTTTAAAAAGCTTAAAAGTGTGTGTCTTTATTGTTTAGCGTGCTCACATTGAAAACAGAAGTGATGTTTTGATGCCTTTAGAGAAATGAAGCTGTAGTGTCTTCAAAACCGTCTTCGTGTGAGGCGGGAGTCTTTGCTGGCCGCAAGGCGCTGCTCTAGGTCCCGGATGGTGCTCTGAAGACTTGCAATCTCCTTGCTCTTTTCCTCTTGAAGATGCTGAAGCTTCTAAATGAAGCAGAAAAAATTATCATTGCAATTTAGAAGTAAGATTAGGTATAAGAAACGACAGAACAACAATCAAAATACATTTCAGGCTTATACTTGTATTCTAAAGTTATCTTAATTCAAAAGGTCTGTAGCTTCATTTTTGTGTGATTTAAAGGGAGAAACTGGTACAAGGCTATAAAAACAATTTAATATATTTAAAATAAATACGAGGTAATATTTATAAGAACACACGAAGACAATTAATTTACTAAAGTTACAGTCATGGGACAAAATGCACATACCCTTCTGTAGATACTTTGCGGCAAAGCAGTAGCATCTGGATATGATTTTGATTTAGTCTGAACTCTTGCTAGTTTGGTGTCAAACTGAACCACATTCAAAAAGAGAAAGTTATTAAGGATGTTATCGTTCAACACTTAGAAACATTTCTACAGAAAAAGTACACCAACAAAATCCTTTGCTACATATTTTGTAATTTTGAACACACTATAAAGATGACAGAAAAGCCTTATGAAACAATCTGATAAAACAAGAACATTCAGCTAAATGGTGGGTTAAAGTTGCCTTGGGCACTTTAAGATAAGAAAGGGCCAGAGGCCTGGGCACGCCTCTACAGACAGCACAGTGCTTCCCCAGAATGCCTGGGCACCCCTCTATAGCACGGCACTTCTCAAAGCACCATTGCTCTCCCACCCCTCCACGAGAGACCTGTGCTTGACCACCGAGCTAGAAAATACCTTCACGTTATCACTGGTGTATTTGGTCAAGAAGATACAGAATAATCCACAGTCCAAGTCTTAGGAGAAAAGCTCATGTTATCTTTCAAACGTTGAAGCCAAACATTAGAATTTGGATGTGATTTGCTCAATTCAAGCTTTTTTGTTTGCTTGAATTAAATTGAATCAAATTAAAAGATTCCTACAGCCCATTCTTATAAGCCATTTTTTTTTTTTGCACAATATTCCATTATAATTCTTCCTTTCAGATATACCTTAGTGCGGGCTTTCAGAAAACCAGAAGAAGCTTTCCATGAGACTGTGTTCTGGTTTAGAGACAGAACTGTATATATAAGGAAGATAGATAAAGACATCTGAGTACTAATCAAACAGTATAGTCAGACTAGTGAAATGGCCCAGATTGCAAATAAAATGCAAATTCCTAACCAGTAGATTATAAATTGGTGGTTTATCTTGAATATGGTCTATTGTATTTCAGATGTCCATCCAACCCTCTCTGTGGACATACTTGTCTAGGAGGCAGAGGTAGAACCATTAGCAACAGTACATCAACACAGTGGCAGCAATAGCAATAGCAATAGCCATAGCCATAGCAAAATCCTTCTGAAGCAACATAACCCTTTCTCTCCATAATATTATATACAGACCCCCTTCAAGCAACCACAGGCACAGCAAATTTTCTGGAAAATAAATAGTATATTATTTTAATTAATATCTGTGAATTTTTACATAATAAAAAAGTGGAAATAGGGTGGGAGCCACGGCATAGTAATAGAAAAAGAGGTTGGTAGAATTTAGAAAAAAATGTGAATGTCGGTATTTTATTAACACATTAGTATCCTTGAGTTTCTGCCATGTAGTTGAACAGTTCCCTGAAAAGAATAAAGAACTAGAGCCTTATTTGAAGTATATTTACATATGTTTCAAAGGAATTTTGTTTGTCTCTAGAATATCATTTTCATAGATAAAAACAAAAATCTGTCTGTTTTTAATCCCAAACAAAAGGGTTCCATGATTTCTTTTGGGGAGAGAGAAATACCTCTTCCCATGCTGGAATGGTGGCCTTATGCCATCTGCATAGGCTAGACTGTAAAATCAGGTGATACCTGAATGTCCTCATTCTCAAGGAAACAATGTCCTTCATGGAAGCTAGGAACTTCTTTAGATCAGGTGCTGAAAGCACATGGCCAATAGCCTGTCGACAGAACATTGCTTTGGCTGAAGAACAAGAATGTGTGGAGTCTTCTCAGAGGGTTCTTTCTAGTCCTGAAATTTATGTCATTGCAATAAGAAACAAACAAAGCATGGTTTACACTAAGGAATATGCTCCAGTTTAGCAGACTTGTAAACACCTACTTCTAGATGTAGTCTGAGTATTTCATTTTGCTTTTCTTTTTCTTGAGTTCTTAACTTTGCATTTAACTCTGATATTTCCATCTGCTTCTTTGCCATTAGTTCTTTGTGCTTTTCTTCATTCAATTCAACTAAAAAAAAAAAACAAAATAAGTTCATTCAACGGTTCAAAGTTATGTGTTAACATTTTTTTCATTTACTTATTCAACATGTTTATTAATCACCTGTGTATCAGGCACCACACTAAACACTCCATACAAAAAAATACATGTGTTCTCTCCTCTCACTGAATTTATACTTCGGGGCTAGCGGGCAGACATTAATTACTACTGTGATTGGGATGGTACAGGAGAAACATGGCAAAGTGCTGACAACTCGGGAGGAAATTATATTGGTCTTTTTCTGTCACTGTAACAAAATACTCAAGAAGAAGCAACTTGGGGGAAGAAAGGTTAAGTTTGACTCATGGTATGAGTGAATTCAAGCCACCATGTGGAGAAGAGGGTGGCTCTGTGGTGGTAGGTGTTGGTATCCAGGTTACCCAGACTATGGAAGCTTCAGCTTGACAAGGTTCCTGGGCCTCCGCTGTCGGGAACTGGAATTCCTTAACTGCTTTGCCCCTTTCTTATCTTTACTGTACGGTGACATACGTTTTCTCATCAATAATAAGGTCTGCATAGCCTAATAGTAATGTCCAAATTAATCCCTGAGCTGGCCACTGTGGGCTGGAATAAAACACAGCCATGCTATTCAAAAGTAAATTGTAATCACCTCCCGATATCCAAGTCTTGGAATGTGAGAGCTACCCAGGTTTATCACAAGTGCATCATAAAGCTATTCCTGGAGTAAATGCTGACCTTCCCAGAAAGAGATAAGCCTTAATAGATAGAAGTCAGAAAGCTTAGAGAGTTAGCACACCTGAAGAAACAAATAGATAGCTCATCCTTAACTTGTTCCCCCCATTAATGAATAACATAGCAGGCCTGCACTGACCTAAAAGCAAACTTCCCAGGACTTAAGAAAGAAAGCTTCCTGAGCTAATGACAACCAATAGATAGGAACGGAAATTTATAGCTGAAGCTCAGGAAAAATAAATACTTCCAAGGACCTAAAAACCAAAATAAATCTCTCCTGTGGTGCCTACATATCTTTGCCCTATTTGACATAGGTAATTGGAAGTTACTTAGGAAATTCAGCCAGCATGACATCCAGCAGTCCCTACTTGACCATTATGTCACGCTATGTGGTCTCTGTTGATAATTACAAACTTTAAGGCTTGCAGCTACAGAAGAAAGGACACCACTTATCTACATGGGCTTCTTCTGAGATGGGCCTGACTGTTAGAGCAGCATTCCTGCAGTTTGCTACTTAAGCTACAGAAACGTCTTGGTTGGAGGAGGGAGACGAGAACGAGAGGACAACAGACATAGAGACAGAGACAGACTGACAGGAGAGACAAGGCGAATGAACTAACTGAGGAGAATAGATTGTAAGGCCTAGAGAATTGGATTGCTAGCCTAGAGAAACTTTGTTTTATTCCCTTAATGTGCACATTGTTATTTTCCTTGATTTTATTCCTTGTTTTTCTTTATCTTTATTTTACTATTAAAAAGACACTCTTGTGTGTCATAATCATCATAAGGCATATTCTATATGTCTTATTAAAGCGCATTAAGCTTGCCAACTAAGGGTCCCATAGAAGAGTGAGGTACTGCGCTCACTTGTCATAGTTTATGTTGTTTATCCTCCTTCGTGGAGGCTGAGGAACCCATCACAGGGACTAGAGCTGGACTTGACCACTGCAGGTAGGAGCATGCAGTGGCTACATGATCTTAGCTGGCCAGGAAGCAGACAGATAAGAAGTAGTCTGGGCTATAAAACTCAATGTTTACCACCCCAGCAATAGGTAGGCTCTACCTCTTAAACATTCCACAATCTCCCCAAACAGCACATCTGGGGACCAAGTGTTCAAACATGTTAGCCTTTGGGGGACATTTCACAGCCAAAAGCTGAGAGAATTCTCTCAAAAGTCATAAGCCAAATAAACTCTTCCTTTTATAAGTGGCTTTGGTCATGGTATTAGAAAAGTAACTAATTCAGAAGCTGATTCCAGAGAGTAGGTTGATGCTATTGCTGTGAAGGCCCTGACCATGTTTATTATTTCGAGAAATATGGAAGACTTTGGAACTTTGAACTAGAAAAGCAATTGAATGCCATAAGCAGAGCTTAACGGGCTGCCCCAGTGAAACCTGGAAGACGGTAGGCCGAGAGTAGTGTGGATTGTAAAGGCCTTGCTCAAGAGGTTTCAGAGGGAAACAAGGACTTTATCAGCAGCAGGGCCATTCATGTGATATTTTGGCAAAGAACACAGCTGCCTGTGCCCTGAGAATTTGCATGAGACTAAATTACAAAGTAATGGACTAATTTATTTGGTGAAGGAAATTTCAAGACTACATAATGTTGGATATGTGGGAGTGTTTGCTACTGATTTCCTTTATGCATGTATATTATGAAAAAGAGCAAGTGGGGCCAAAGAAACAGAAAATAACAAGAGCACTAAGACGTTTAGTGTTGCAGCCAAGGCATGTGTTGAAAGAGCACCTGTAATTGCTAAGGAGATTAGCACAGTTAAGGCTTTGTCTGCACTCTGAATAAGGGAAGGCTGTCCCCAGGGCAAGACTACACCCAACTAAGTTTTCAACTTGTAAAAGAAAAAGGCCTAACAGTTTTCTACTTCTAGAAAGAACCTGAGTTTAAAAAAAAAAAAGTTAATGGGGCTAGAGAGATGATTCACCAGTTAAGAGTATTTGTTCAGTTCCTAGCACCCACATAACAGCGAACAAGACTTGAAGTTCCAGAGGATCTGACATCCTCTTGTGCAGGGAATGCATGTATCCAGTGCACAGATAGATACGCAGGCAAAATACCCATATGCATAAAAAGAATCTACAAAAAAGAAGCTGCTGCAAATGTGATTCAAGAGGCTGCGAGTCTACCCTAAGTTGGCAGCTGAACTTCCAGTGTCACCTACATGGCATTGGCATTGGATGCAAGGATGCTGTGGGAGTCTTCCTCTGTGGTTTTAGAGAGCCACTGAGGCCAGACAATGTGTGGCAGTGTTGGAGCCCCTGCAAGGAGGCTCAGAGAGGCCATTGCATACATTTGTGATGGTTGAAAATACAAGTTATTGTGTATGGTTTCTACAGACCTCTGGGTTACAGTGGAGACCCCAAAAGTGCTAGAGATGCCAGAGTCATGAGACATCTGTCAGGAAGAGTGGCATATAGCTAGTGGAACCTGCCCAAGATGGTTTCAACAATCCTCAAAAGTCTCTAAAGCAATCTCTTAATTCTGGCCATTATAAAATAATAATAAAAAACCCAAATTACATAATTCCAACACACAATGACACAGAATATACATTATCATTTTACAAGGCAGGAATGGGAATGCAGTGAGAAAACACTGGACAAAGCATGTCCAAACCCAGGAGGGCAAACACCAAATCATGTAACTCCATGTCCCATGTCTTCAATTTTAGAGTGTTCAAAGAAATCACTGAATATTAATCTCTAGAACTTTTTGGTGGAAATTATAAATAATTTCATAAAAATTACTTACCTTAGAAATTACTTAATTTCTAACTTGACAGAGGATTAGGAAATTAAACATTAAAAGTTTTTGTACCACCTACATACTTGAAAATATTTATTTGAATCTTCTGTTTTTTTAGAGTGTCATATAAAAATACATAGTACTTGAGTTGTCTTTATTTATATATTTGTTTATTTTTGTCTTATTGAGACAAGGACCAGCAATGCAGCACTGGCTAGACTGGAGTTCACTTGTAGATCAGGCTGGCCTCAAATGTTCAGCTGTCAGCTGTCCTATTTCTGCCTCTTGAATGGCAGAATCAGGAAGATACCACCATGCCAGGCTTCACTCATTTATCATAATGCTTTTGAAGTGGTCACACTGTCGATACATCAGCAGTCCATCCTTTTTTATTGCTGTGGATGGATCTACTATGATTTTAAAAAATCTATTACTAGTTAACAAATTTTTATAATTACAATTCGTGGCTATTATGAATAGAGTTGCTGTAAACATTCACAGTCCGGTCTCTGTGTGGTTGTACACTTTCATTTCACTTTGGTAAATACCCAGGAGAGGCATTTTTTTCTTTTTTCTCTTTTTTGGTTTTCAAGACAGGGTTTCTCTATGGTAACTCTGGCTGTCCTGGAACTCACTCTGTAGACCAGGCTGGCCTTGAACTCATGGAGATCCACTTGCCTCTGCTTCCTGCGTGCTGGGATTAAAGACATGAGCCCCCATCCCCCAGCTGGAACAACTAAAAAAAAGATTTTTGGCAGTTTTAAAAGATGCAGTTATGTCTAATTAGAGTTTTAATTTGAAATTTTGTATTAATCATGGTAAACATCTTCTCATATGCATATTTTCCTCCTGTATATCTTTAGGGTAGTGTTTGTTTAAGTATTTTGCCCATTTTCTTGTGGATTGCTATATAGTGCAGAAAACCTGCAATTAGTTTTGTGTCTCCTACCTCGGCCTCAAGTGCCGGGATTCCAGATGTTCAGGCCTGGCTTCAAGTTAATTTTTATTTATGATTTTCATAAAGATAGGGCCATTAAGCATGGCTTCAAAAATAAACCAATTCACTACATATGTGCAATGAAACCTGTTTTACTTAAGAAATTTAGTGATTATATTCACTATACTAAGGATATAATCAAAAAATTATTTAAACCTTTTATGTTAATCGTATGTAGATGCTGTTTCATATTAGGAGAAATTGAGCACAAGCATGAATGAAATTTAGAATTATCATATTTATGTTGCAAAAATATACAAAACTTAAAGTGTATCAAGGCAATGTTCATTCACAAATACTACTATTGGAAAAAATAATGTGCACCTTTAATTTGTTTTACAATATGTCTGAATTCAATAAATTAAAATTTTAAATTTACCTTTTTTCTGCACATCCTGATAAAGTTTGCTCATTTCAATTTTATGCCCCTCTTCTTTGATTTTCATTTCACTTATAAGTTTGGCAATATTATTCTTATATTCCTAGAAATGAAAACATATCTACTTTCAAATGTAATAGTAACAATTTTTGATTGTAGATTTCACAGTTTATGTTAATTTTGACAGCAATCATATCCAGTACTTTTTATTTACTTTCAATTAGCTTTTTAACAGGCACACACAAGATAGCAGGTTTCATCATGCATACACATATATCATTGTACCTCGCTCGTATGTGCTCCCATTTCCTGTCTCTTCTCTCAGTTGGTTCTTTCCCTCCTTCAAAATAGTCTCCCTTCTGCTAAAGAGACATCTACATTCTTCATCAGAGAATGTGCCAGATTTTGTTTTACCTCCTCCTTGTTACAGTTCAGATGTGGAGTATCCCCCATAGGCTCCTGTGTCTGGATACCTCATCACCAGATGGTGGTGCTGTTTTCAGAGGTTGTGGAACCTCTGGGAGGCAAAGCCTTGATGGAGGAAGTGAGCCATTGGGATAAGCCTTGAGGTTTGATAGCCTGCCTCTACCTTCTGCTCAAAATCTGCTTCTTGACTGTGGCTGCAATGGGCCAGCGGCCTCGTGCTTCTGCAGCTGTTCCTTCTCTGCTGTGATCAGATGTATCCCTCAAACTGTAAGCCTGAATAAAACTTCCCTCCCTTAAACTGTTTCTTGTCAGGTATTTAGCTGCAGCAACGAGTAATTAATGCACTGTCCTTTACCCTCTCTTGTTCCTCCTCTCCATTTCCTTTAGACTCCTTTCCATCTACATTGTACCACTTCTACTTCCATCTCCATCTCTCTCTCTCTCTCTCCCACACACACACACACACACACACACACACACACACACACACACACACACACACACACACACACACACATACTGTGTGCATATTCTCCTCTGACCCTTAGCCTCATCTTACTCATCTCTCCTTTGTTCTTCTGACAATTTTTGCTTCTACCTTCATGTCAAATATATATTCATGGTTTTATGTATTTATATAAAATTTAGGCACCACAAATGAGAGAAAACATAGTGATATTTGTCTTTATAAGATTGGCTTAATTTGTTTAATGTGTTTATCTCCAGTTGCACCTATTTTCCTATATTTTTTTTAATGGCTGAAAGAAGTCCCATTGTATATAGATACATTTTCTTTATCATTGCTTTACCGTTGGGTAGCTAGGTTGCTTCCATAACTTAGCTATTGTGAATAAGCTGCAATAAATATTGACATACAAGTAATTCTGCAATATGCTGCCTTAGAACCCTTCTGGTAAACAGTCAGGAGTGGTGTAGCAGGGTCATATGGCACATGTAGCTGTAGCTTCTCGAGAAACCTCCATACTGACTTCCATGGTGGCTGGACTGCTTTATACTCCCACTTGCAATATATACTTTTTTTTGGGGGGGGGCATGCCTTTAGTTACTTTTCTATTGCTGTGAAGAGACACCATAACCAAGGCAACTGATAGAATAAAGAGTTTATTGGGGGTTGCTTCCAGTTTCAGAGGGTTAAGAGTCTATGACTGTCACAAAAAGGGGGAGTGGAAGCCAGCAGCAAGCAGGTGGGGATGGCAATAGGACAATAGCTGAAAGCTTACATTCTTATCCAAACGTAGGAGGGGGAGGGGAGAGAGAGGGGGAGGGGGAGAGGAAAGGAGAGAGAAAGGGAGGAGGGAGAGGGAGGGACGGGGGGAGGGGGAGGGGGAGAGAGAAAGGGAAGAGGGAGAGGGAGGGGGAGGGGAGGGAGGGGAGAGGGAGGGGGAGAGGGAGAGGGAGGGAGGAGAAGGAGAGGGAGAGGGAGGGGGAGGGAGAGGGAAGAAGGAGAGGGAGAGGGAGGGAGAGGAGAAGGAGAGGGAGAGGGAGAGAGGAGAAGGAGAGGGAGAGGGAGGGGGGGGAGGGAGAGGGAGGAGGAGAGGGAGAGGGAGGGAGGAGAAGGAGAGGGAGAGGGAGAGAGGAGAAGGAGAGAGGGAGGGAGGGGGAGGGGGAGAGGGAGGGAGAGGGAGGAAGGAGAGGGAGGGAGGAGAGGGAGAGGGGTCCTAGCTAACTGGGAATAGCATGGGCTTTCGAAACTTCAAAGCCCAACACCAGTGGCACACCTCCTCCAACAAGGCTCCACCAACAGTGGACCAAGCATTCAAATATACGAGTCTCTGAGAGCCATTCTCATTCACGTCACCATGGATGCACTGAGCACATTTTTACTAAACTTTTCCTCAGATCTAAAAGGCTCAATTTTTGACTGTTGGAGATCTAAGTGCAAGAATCAGAGAAGCTGACTCCTCCAGGTTCAGAAGGCAAGGATGATCACTGAACAATGCTGATTTGCTAAATTCTGAGAAAACACCTCCTTCCTCCTTGTGCCTTGACTAACCTGAGAGTATAAAATAATACTCAGGAAAACTTAAGCCATTTTACTTTACCCGCCTTTTTTCTTTGGTTTTTCGAGGGTTTCTCTGTTTAGCCTTGGCTGTCCTGGAACTCGCTTTGTAGGTCAGGCTGGTCTCAACTCACCTCTGTGAGCCTCTGCCTGTCTCTACCTTCCCAGTGTTGGGATTAAGTGCGCCACCTCAGCCCGGCTGTTTTGACCCTTCCTAAGCAGCATATACAAATTACAGGCTGTATTTTTAGTGTACAATTTGTTTGCTGAAATGAAAATATTATTTCCCTCATTTAATAAGTGTTTTCCCATTTTATAAGAAACAACGAGGAATGTGAAACCACCTTAACCATTTGCTGGGTATTGCAGAGGTTAACCCTCATGTTTATGCTCAACAGCACAATGGTTTCCAGTGTGTCAGGGTGAAGTTTGATTCAACAGAGCCTTTCAAAGTCACATCTGTCCATTTTGCATTTGTGTCTCTACAATGCCTGTAATGCTGAGACCCACGTCTAAGAAGACAGTGATTTTGACTCCAGCTTCTACTGCTTCAAAACCAGGCAGAGTCCAAAGCAGGAGTAGGATCAAATCTCTTGATACTGAGTTCATGATATTGGGAGACTGAGGAATGAATTTCCAGAACAGTGGTGTGTCTAGAATTCTGATTTGAAATGTTCCCTTTCTGGAGTTCCAGATGCTGAGGCAAACTGGCTACAGCTGGCACACTGCTGCTGCAGAACAGCCATTATGGGAATCTTACTTGGTCTCTTAATCTGTCATCGTAACTGTGGTATGATGGAATAAGATGGACTCTCAGTGTCGTTTTCATTTACATTCTCTGAGGGCTCATGAGGCTGAACAGCTTTCATATTATATTGGCTGATTGTGCGTGTGCGCGTGTGTGTGTGTGGTGGTGGTGTACATGTGGAGGTCAGAAGACGACTACATGGAAATGACTGCCTCCTTCCACTTTTATGTGGGTTCTGGGGTTTGAACTTCAGTTTTCTTCCTTGCTTAAAAGGCAAGTGCTTTACCTGCTGAACTACCTCATCGGCCTTGTACAGAGTTTTTAGTTCTTTGTGTATTCTAGATAGTAATCATATGTCTGTATAGGTAGCAAAGATTTTATTCCATTTTACAGGTTCTTCCTTCACTCAACTGTTTTCCTTGATGGACAGAAGATTTTTAACTCCATGAGGAGTTATCTATTGTTGGCATTATTTCCCAAGAAACCAGAGTAACCATTGCAAAGGCCCTAACCTATGTCTCTATCTTGAAGTGTTTCCTAAACTATTTCCTTTAGATTTTAGGGTTTCATGTTTTACACTAAGCTTTTGGTTCATTTGGAGTTGATTCTTATGCAGGTTGGGAAAGGGACCCAGTTCCAGTCTTCTGTGTGTGGACATCCAGTTTTCTAAGTACTATTTGTTGAAGAAGCTGTCTTTTCTCCAGTATCTCCTTCTGGCATCTTTGTAAATAATCAGGTGGTGTAGTTGTGGGGTAAGTATCTGGGTCTCTATTTGGGTTCTCTATTCTGGTCTATTGATCCACATGCTTATTTTTGTGCTGGTTCCAGAGGGGCTTTCATTACTAAGGCTCTGCAGTATAATTTGAAATTATAGGTGAGATTTTGTACAGAACCACATGTGAGTATATATGTATGTATTCGTGAGCATTTTTATGGCAAAAGGTCTATAGCCATTTCTTCAGTAGTATTCAGTAGTATTGAGGAAGTAAAACCAAACCAAACCAAACCAAACAACTCAGGAGAATCAAGAGGTACTGACTGTCTCTATATCAAATCAATTACTCAGTGTGATGGGTGATGGTCAGTGTTGTCAACTTGACAGAACCTAGAATCACCTGCGAGATAGGCCTGTGGGCATGCCTGTTGGGAGTATACCGACTATGTCAACTAATATGGGAAGACTCAATTTGTGTGTGTATGTGTGTGTGTGTGTACGTGTGTGCAAACCATTCCCTGGGTAGAGATCCTGGTCTACAAAAAGTAGGAAAGCTGAACAAGCACTTTTTCATCCCTTTCTGCTTCTTGGATGCAGATGACATGTGACCAGCTGCTTTAAGCTTCTGCCCCTTGACCTACATGATGTAGTGTATTTTTAAATTTTCATAATTTATTTTTCTTCTCTCATATAACATACTCCAACCCCTGTCCTTACCTTCCTCCATTTATCCTAGCTCCCTCACTTCTTCCCTCTCCCCCAGATCTAATCCCCCTTACTTCCCCTCAGCAAAGAGCAGGCCTCTCAGGGTTACCTTTTGAACAGGGCAGAACAAGATGGAATAGGCTGGGCAGGAATCCCTGAGGTAGAGTACTCTTGATCTGTGAGTCAGAATAAATCCTTTCTTTATTAAGTTCCTTTTGTTAGTGCCTTTTATCACAGCAACAGGAAAAATAATCAGGACACCTAGTTTAAAGGAACACAGTTGGACTGCTGCTGGTCCTATCAGGAAAGTTGCAGGACTGGATTTGATAAAAACTGGGTAGAGTCAATGCAGGGAGAACCTAAAAACTGGCCACTTCCCCCATTCGTGTGTATCTAGGTTTCTAGAAGGGCAACTAGAAGAGCCAATAGAGTGTTCTCTATAAACTACATGAAGTAAGTCACTGCTGCTCTAAGAAAGCACATGAGAAAATTCCATGTACCTTTCCATCTGACCATATCACCCGCAGTTGCTACTACCAACTGCAATGCATGCATTCATTTGATAAAATTCAGAATTTTACTCCAGCTTCTGGGCACAAGGGCTTCCCTACCATGTGGGCTGAGCTGGGCTATGGGGAGGAGGTAGGGAGGAGGGAGATGAAATGAGCTGGGCAGTGGGGAGGAGGAAGATCTTATTTTAGCCTGTATTGGTTTTAAGGAACAATCCCTTCTTTTTTTGAGTGATGTCAATCCCTAGGAAATGACAGTTGGCTGCCTTTTACTTAGTTTCTGGGAATTTTTAAATCCCAAGGGATAGTTTCTGGCTGTTTTCTTATTTTACGAAACTTAGGGATTTTCTGTGTACAATGTGCAGAATCATCCAGCAAGTATTTCTACTAAGCATCTTCTATGTTTGTTCCTAGGAAGTGGTTCTCCATGAGTATTGGGTTTAACAGGAGGGTTTGTGTTAGTAAATTCTCATTGCATCGAGGCCATTTAAGAAGCTGCGTGGTGGTGGTGCACACCTTTAATCCCAGCACTTTGGAGGCAGAGGCAGGTGGATCTCTGGGAGTTGGAGATCAGCCTGGTCTACCGACCAAAACAGAGTAAGTTCTAGGAAAGCCAGAGTTACAAAGAGAAACCCCATCTCGAAAACAAAACAAAACTAAACCAAAAAAACCCCCAAGAAACAAAACAACAACAACAAAAGGATTGTGGTGCTTTATACTCTTCACTCCACTGAAAATTGTCATATATATATCATATATATATATATATATATCATATACCATATATTTTATATATATATCATATTTATATATATACACACACACACACATACATACATATAGATACATATATGAAGATGCACCATCAGGTTTGAAGTTTTAGAAGGGAAAGAAGGTAAAAAAAATTTTCTGTTTCTGTACCTGGACTGCAAACTGACTCATTATTTACTGGGGCTTTGTATGAAGATTTGGAAATGAGCAGAGAAAATTTAAGGAAGGAAGGGAAAGAAGAAAAAAAGGTAGGGAAAACATCCCAGAGATACTTAAATAAAAACCAGATGCTCCAAAAGCATAGGCAGAATGCTTTTTCTTACTGGCAGGTGTAACCCAGATGGAAGACCCAGGTTGGGCACTAGAACTAGCCAGCGTTTCCTCAAGAGCTCTTCACACAAAAACGCATCCAGTTTATGAGAAGACCCTCAAGCTAAGCCTGTGCAGGCTCAACTGAAGTTTCGGAGATCTTTGGTCTGCCAGACTTGACAAGTTGGCTCCTGGCAATGAGAAAAAGGTTGTACAACCAACCTCCCCAAATGGTAGAGGGGTAGAGACTGGCATTTATTTTGTCTTCTGTATTTTTGAGGCACTGTGTTATATGTTCTGAATACATCATTGCAGTGTTTCTGAGGGAGAGAAGAAAATGTAGCGGAGTATAACAGCCCTTGGAGGAACTAGTTTGTGCTCTACATGAAGTCCCCCGATTGCGGGATAGTGTGAGGATTACTCACATCATACAGAACACAGACCCATTTCTCTTATAGTAAAAGAAAGAATCAACAGAATATTCTCTAAATATATTAGCAAAATTGAAAACCATGTAGCAAAATAATTGCATCTCTTCTTGGTAGAAAGAAACAGTATGTATGTGATATTAGCACATTATGTTTTGTAAAAAGACTAGGAGTTGCAAAAGTTACTGTCTATTTATTTAATTTTTTTTAGATATACAACATACATATACTACACTTACATAGAGATAACATTTTGGTGATGGTTATTAATTAAAAATATGCTTCTTATTTGAGTCAACAAATGCCTTTCAAGGGTTTAATGGAATGCAATGGCAGATAAACTCACCTGCTCTTGAGATTTTAACTTCTCTTTCATAAAATCAACATTTCTTTTTAGTTGTTCATTTTCACCTGTATACAAGTAATCAAGGAACATATTATTAAACAGTATTTAAAATTAATGTGGGAATATCTGTACCATTTAAGTTTCTGTTCAGGCATGTGCTCAGTAAGTATGTGCCCAGCACGGCTACGGATTGTAGAAACACAAAAAGCTATTGCTTTTCACAGAACTTACAATCTAGTGGTGTGGCAGATGTAATAGCTCTATTATTAGATAAACCTTCTACAGTGGCACTTTGTTTGAAATATGGTGAGAACACGTAGGAAAAAGCCTTGGTCAAACAACAACAACAACAACCAAAAAAAAAAAAAAAAAAAACCCAAAAAAACCAAACACCAAAACGCTAGCTGGATGGTGATGGTGGTGGTGGCAGTGCAGGCCTTTAATCGCACCCAGCACTCAGGAGGCAGAGGCAGGCAGATCTCTGTAAGTTCAAGGCCAGTCTGGTCTACAGAGTGAGTTTCAGGACAGCCAGCATTACAATAGAGAAATCCTGTCTTGAAAAACAAAAAGGCCCCCCCCAAACCAAAACAAAACAAAATAGCAACAACAACAACAAAAACCCAAATAAACTCACCTTGGTCATATTGACATTGAGAAAGTTTTGGGGAAGAAGCAGCTCCCTCTGCCCCCCAGCTGAGATTTAAGTGGTAGGTGTGTTCTAGGCTATGGGAGGGTATCCCAGACACAGACAGCTTTGTAGCAGAGAATGGGCTTAAGGGAAACGATTTCAGAGTCCAGTGTGATGGCTTGCCATTGTAATTCTAACTCTTGGGAGACTAAGGCAGAAGATTGCTGCAAATTCGGGGCCAGTCTGCGTTAAATAATAAGTTCTAGGCCAGTTTCAGCTACAAAATGAGACCCTGTGTTAAGAAACCCTTGAAAAATAAATAAATAAAAATATGGGCTGGTAGGCAGGATGGTTCAGTGGTAAGGGCTTCTACCTCCAAGCCTGATGACTTAGGGCTAGGGTTAGTTCTGGGCCCTAACTTCTGCGAGTTGTCCCTTCACTTCCACATTAGCATCATGGGACATGTGCTCACCCTTCACACAAACAAATACATGTAGTACAAATATCTAAAAAGCACAGAAAGAAAAGCTACCATTTCAGAATAGGAAAGTTCGTGAAGTATAAAGAGCAAGGAGGAGGTGCTATGCAAATTCCAACTATACTACCCAGGAGGACATAGCCTGGATGGATGACTTGGAGTGTTTCAGATGTTATAGAGAATCAGCAAAGACTCTTGAACAATGACATAGTGAAAGGACTTGCACTCTTGAATTCACAGCAGCTGTGATTACCTGCACAGGACTTGCACAAGGTTGAGCCCATCAACATCCTGTCCTGGAGTGGAAGTAGGCTCAAAAGGCCCCTACTCTCCCTGAACATCTACAGGCAATGAACAGTTTCTGTAGGAAGAGGAGACATTTCCCTCAGTGGTGTAGCCTATGTTCCTAAGGTGCCTACGTTCCTGTGGACAACCCTTCAGCCATGCTCCTGTAAGCAACCCTACTGCAGATCACTGGGTCACCAAAACAAAAACCAACACATGCACACGTGTGTGCATGCACATGTACACACACACACACACACACACACACACACACACACACCATGAATGAAAAGGGACTAGTCAAGAAACAAGGGGGCAGTGGAAGTGAGAGGTGGGTAATAGAATGAAAATGTCATAATGAAACCCGTATTATGTATAATTAAATTATTTTAATAAAGGCATTAGTCATTAATAGCTTTATCGGACAACATGTAGAGCTAATGAGAGAGATTTTATTCTACAGGCATGGAGATTAGTAAGGAGAGATCAAGTAAGAAATAACAAGAAAGCAGAATAGACTAAAGGAAAAAGAGGGCCATGAGAGAAATTAGGACAATGAGGCACCATGGTGCGTGCCTGTATTCCCCGCACTTGGGAGTTTCAGACAGGAGGTACGGGAGTTTGATGACAGTCTGAGCTATGCTGTGAGATCCTGAGTCAAAATAAAGTACAACACAGCAAAACTAAATTCATTTAGCCTTCAAAGCTTATTATCAGACACAGAAAGGCAGAGTGTTGTATCTTAAAGGATTGAACTTTATTTACTTATCTTGTGGTTGTGAGTGTGTATGTGTGTACGGACATGCAGGGACATGTATGTGTGTGTGAGTACAGGTTTGTGTGTGGAGGCCACAGGGAAACTTTTCAGGAGTCAGCTGTCTCTGTCCACCTTAATTTGAGGCAGGTCTCTGTTTCTGTTACTGCACTTGCATACTCCAGGCTAGCTGGCTTGTGAGCTTCCAGTCCATTCTCTTACACCTGCCTCCTGGGCTCTGAGAACTGAACTCAGGCTGGCAGGCTATGTGGTAAGTGCTTTTATCCACCGAACCATTTTTCCAGTCCTAAAACATACTTAAACAAAGCTTAATCTTTTTTTTCTTTTATTTTTCTTTCGAAACAGGGTTTCTCGGCCGTAACTTTTGCTGTCCTAGAACTCACTCTGTAGACCAGGCTGGCCTCAAACTCACAGAGATCCACCAGCCTCCTCAGCACTGGGATTAGAAGCATCTGCCACCGCCACCCAAGAACAAAGCTTAATCTTGATGGTGGTTGCAGTCTCAGAGTCTCCCTCTCCCTCTCCCTCTCCCTCCCTCCCTCCCTCCCTCCCTCTCTCTCTCTCTCTCTCTCTCTCTCTCTCTCCCTCTCCCTCCTTCCCTCTCTCCCTCTCCCTCCCTTTTTCTGTGTGTGTGTGTGTGTGTCAAAAACAGTTTTCCCTCAAATGAAGAACATATCAAAAATAGGAAAATATTTTCAACCAAACAAAACAATATTTCCCTTATTTAGCAAACTACAAATATGCTTTTCGTTTCCCCTCTATTGTATTGGATTTTCAAGCCATGGGGACACAGTAAGTTTTCATTAAAAAATATATTATGAATAACTGAAATATATATTATTAACAGAATATATTTTAGAATTTAAATGTAATATTTTTAGAGGATGTCAGCCTCTTTTAATAGTGAATGGGCTTTTCAGTTTTGTGTTTTAATAATCTAGCCACTATTTTATTATAATGAAATAAATATAACAACACTCATTGTATCAGCCACTCTAGGTGCATAGTTCAGAGGCATTAAGTATAATGTGTGTAACCATCTCGACTTCATCTCCTGAAACTTATCATCCCATAATGTATACGCTGGGTCTACCAAACAGTAATCTTTCCTGTTCCTTCCTCCAGCCCCTGTCAACTTGTTATTTTCCGTCTACCCGAATTTCACTACTCTAGGTACTGGACACAGTGGACACATATAGTCTCTGTTCATTGTCTGGCGTGCTTCACTTGTATGTTTTCAAGTTCATTCATGTTGTAGCATGGATCAGAATTTCATTCCACTTTGAGGATGCATAACATTTCATCATATGCATACAGTGCACTTGTTAACCTATCTGTTGATGAACACTGGAGTTTACCCAGACCTATTATTGTGACCGACACTCATAAACAGGAAAAGGCTTATTTTTGTTATAGCTCTGTGAATTTTAGGTCATGACTGTACCTGTGGCTTTGAGCCTGTGGTAGCACACAGCAGAAACATGGCAGGCTAAGATGTTCACTGCATGAGGCTGGTTTGTGAGAGAGAAGCAAAGAGGCAAGCTTCTCTCCCAGTGTTCTTTTTCGTATGGGCTGGAGAACTGAGTTTCAAATTCATGGGCCTTTGTAAGGGCACATTTTACATCCAATCTACAGGAGGCCACTTTCACCATTTGGACTTTGTGATTAATGCTGCTAAGAATATCAGTGCACAGAAATCTATGTTTCTGATATTTATCCTTCTGTACATACCTTGAGGTGGAATTTCTGAAGCAAATGGTAATTCTAGGTTTCATTTTGCTGAGTAATCACCCGATGGTGAAAGCAGCTATATGCTATACTATGTTCAGACCAGCAATACCAACACACGTTGTGTTTTGAGACAGGTTCTCTCAGTGTCCTGGAGTTTGCCAAGCAGGTCAGGCTGGCTGGCCCCTGAGTGAGCCACTGGGATTTACCTGTCTCTGCCTCCTCAGTGCTGGTCTTATAAGTGGGTATCACCACACCTGACTTTTCTTTTTTCTTTTCCCTCGCTTTCTTTCCTTCCTTCCTTCTTTCCCTCCATCCCTCCCTTCCTTTAGACATAGGTTCTAGGGTTTGAACTCATGTATGCAATTTGTTGAATGAGATACCATCCCAGCCCCCAAACCATGCTTTTAAATATGATTTCCCTATCTTACCTTTCAGATGGTGTTGATATTGAATGGTTTGTTGTAGCCCTTTTATCATAGTATGAAGAGCGGTACATTCTAAAACATAAAAGATATATTTATTTGAAAATCACCTTGGAATCCTCTTGACTGAAAGAACTGAAACAAAATAATATTAAACTGAAAATTATGAGATCTTAACAAAGCCACTAGAGACCTCAGGGTAAATCACAATATAGAGTGTCTTAGTTAGGGCTACTGTTCCTGTGATGAAACCTGGAGGCAAGAGCTACCCTGGTACCAATTTCCCTCTTAGCTGGGGTTACTATTGCTGTGATAAAACCAGGAGGCAGGAGCTGATGCAGAGGCCATGGAGGAGTGCTGCTTACTGGCCTGCTCATGAATGGCTTGCTCAGTCTGCTTTCTTATAGAACCCAGGACCACCTACCAAGGAGGTGGCCCCAACAACAATGGGATGGGCCCTCCCCCATCAATCACTAATTAAGAAAACGTCCTATAGGCTTGCCTACAGTCTGGTTTTCTGGAGGCATTTTCTCAAATGAGGCTCCCCCCATTTGGTTTTTTGAGACACAGTTTTTCTGTGTAGCCCTGACAGTCCTGGAACTTGCTCTTCAGACCAGTCTGGCCCTAGACAAAGAGATCTGCCTGACTATCTCCCACCACTGCTTGTCTGGGCTCCTTCCTCTCTGATGACTCTAGCTTGTGTCTAGTTGACATAAAACTAGCCATCACATATGGGAAGTACTTTAAAATCACCTTTTATGTGAAATAAATTCCAACATTTAGTAATGACTTTTCTAAGATACAGTACAGTAGAGACCTTTCCATGTGTCTTAGCAATGTCTTCCCTGGAAGTGACTCACACCTGGATATGTCTTGGAATCACAAAATGTGTTTTCATGCAACTCTTTCACGAAATCACATGCTAAGAAAAGAGTCAAGGCACATTAAGTTTGTTTGAAGGTGGAGGGCCACAGCCAGTGAGGTCTAAGATGATACTTTTGTTACTGCTGAGCAACATGTTCTCTTGGCCCTCATAGCCAAGTCCTGGGCAAGAGGAGAGCTATGAAAGGATTGAGAGCCCAAAACAGTGTGACAAGGCGTCAGCAACCTGGTGGCAGTGGCTTCGGAATGCAAAACACTTTCTCCAGTCACGATGATGAAAACGTATTTTGCAAAAGTTCAAAGCCTTACGAGCAATAGCACGTTCTACTTTTGTAGCCTTTCACTCTTTCCTGCTCTCCCATCTGCCCCGTGACTCACTCTCCATCACGTGCTCTTTTCTCTACGATGCTATTCCCCAGGAACACAGTGATGGTTAAATGTCATTTGGTTGATGGGCATTGGCTGATAACTTGCTTCACATGTTACTGTGCTAGACGACATAAGAGAGATGTGCTCTGTCAGTACTTGTCCTTACTACAGTGAACATCATTTATTGTGAAGAATCTAGCAATTAGGGAAATAAGATAAGCTGAAGTTCCCTTAGTAATCAGCAAATCGAAAATCACCTTGCTACTCTGTACATACTGGATTTTTTAAGAAGTACTTTTAAAATTTGAGCACAAGGTGGCAGCCTAACTACATTTTTCCACAATAGAAATTAGCTTGCTAAGAAATTTTTCATGGGCTAAAATACTGTTCAACGATTTAGAATATCTTTTCACTCTTTTTGCAAACTTTAATCCACATTATCTTTTCTCCTAGACTTTACTATGCAATTTGAAGAATACTGTTCTATTAAATTTGTCTTGATTACTAAGCTATCTCTTAATAATTTAGTATATCAATAATGGTTTTAGTGCAGATTTAGGATTTAATATTTAGCAATTTGTGTATTAGTAAATATTTCATGGTTTAAAATATTAAATATAATTAAAATATTGCTTACAGTTTGGACCTGAAATGTCTCCCAAATGCTCACAGGCTAAAGGGTTGGTCCTTAGCTCATGGAGCCACTGGGGAGGTGGTAGAACCTTCAAAAGACAGAATCTAACAAGAAGTTAGGTCACTGATGCATGGCTTCAAAGGGAATCGTAGGACCCAGTTCTCTTCCTCTTGTTCACATGCAGACAGTAGGCAGACTGGCCTTCTCTGGTATGTGTCACGCCATCATGTGTTGCACCAGGCCCACAGTAATGGAGATGGAGTCTCATGGTCACAGACTGACTGGAAACACCAAAACTGTAGGCTCAAATAAACTGTTCTCTCTCCTCTCTCTCTCTCAGGTTGATTTGCCTAGGTGTTTGTTATAGTCATGGAGATATGGCTAGCTTAAACACATAAAAGATTCTACCAGTACTTAGTTTGCAACACTAATATTATTACTATCTTGACTGTAACATTATTACTATCACTCTTACAATGTGATCCAAAAGTTACACTCCTTGGAATTTAGTCAAGAGGCTACACAAAATCCTGTACAGAGATAAATATAGCTGCCACATTCATAACAGCTAAAATTTGGACGAGAACAATGTATCTTTTACTATTGCGTTCCACAGAACGCAATAAAAATAGCCCTTTAAAAACTTTAGCACAGAAATGTGAAGGAATTTTAAATGCAAAGTCAAAGAATTCAGTCCGAAGAAACTGCATATTATGTGATTCAAACTATGCGACGATCTGGAAAATGAAGTACACACAGTAAAATGATCAGGGATTAGCAGACATCCAGAGAAATGAAGGAAAGGAGGATGAATAAGTTGAGCAATGGGAATTTTGTCAGGTTAGTGAAACTAGTGTCTGGTTTGATACTGTAACGACAGATGTCTGCAATCACACATTTATCAAAACCCACAGAATGAGTAACAGAAGTGAGCAGTAACCTTTGGATTTTAACTAAATATCTATCAATTCAATATTGCCCCAGGAGATGTACCACACACACACAAGGTGCTGTTAATCGGGAAACTGGAAGGGCCAGAGAATATACGGGAATTTTCTATAATTTCTCTCTATATATTAAAACTGTTCTAAAATGTCTATTAATTAACAAATTCAAACTAAAATAATTTCTGTTGTGATTTTGACACAGTATCACACAAGCTTTTTCATCATGAATATAAGTACTTTTAAAAGTTTTTTTTTGGTGTAGTTTTATCTTTTTGGCAATTAACACAATTTCAGATATACAGAAAAATTGCAAATGTATATGCAACATAGTATATATTGTATTTTATTCAATACTTATATATAATAACATATATTACATATGAAGTAAAATTCACACTTTATTCATATTTCCATAGGGTTTACTCCTTGCCTGTCCTAGGAGGTGCTCCACTATACAACTTTGTACTTATTTACCATGTCCTCTGAAGCCTCTCTGCTCTCTTTGATTCTTTGGCTTTGGTGAACTTGACAGTCTTGTGAAATGTTGGCCAGGTATTTGCCATTCCTTCTTTGGGAATTTGCATATTTATCTCATGATTAGATTGAAGTTGTAGATATGGTGGAAGTTTACAAAAGTAAACATCATTTTTATCATATCACACCACACCACAGGCACACGCTGTGAATACAGGGTTGTTTTGATGTCACTGCTCATGTGGGTGAGGTACAGTTCAGTGTCATGTAATTCACATACTCCACCCTGTTATGATGCGTGCTTCCCACAGAGAAGGGACTTACTTCACTCAGCTCACAGTTAAACAGTGTGCAAGCCTCCACCTATCTGAGAACAGATTATCTATGTAATCCATTTGGAATTCCGCCACATGGGGATGTGTTTCTTCTTACTTTAGTACTTATTTATAAAAGGGGATTAAGGCTATTTGTTTTGTATTTTGGGTATAATCCAACACTGTTCTATTTTGTTGCTAGGTCATTCCAGTTTTGGTCATTGAGAGCTCTTTTAGTTGGTTTCTGAGTTCTTTCGACCAACTCCATCATTATGGGTTATCCTCTCTCTCCCCCTCCTCCTCTTCTTTCTAAAACCTTTTGAGATGAGAGAGGCTTTTTCTCTGTCCCCACTTGGACGGAGCTCAAGATCCCTCTCTTTCAGTCTTTGAGTGCTACAGCTCTATACTGTAACACCACACCGGGCTATTTTTTCCTGTTTGAGTACCGTCTTTCTTGTGATACTACAAGATACTTCAATCTTATGGTATAAGGTTAATCCTCATCCTACACTCATCTTGTTATTTTTATCAGAGAAAGATATTAGAAGATAAGATCTGAGCAGTAGAGCCTTTCAGTAGACATAGCAAGAAAACACGTGTGCTAAGTGGTCAGTGCTGAAGACATACATACAAGTAACATACAGACTGAGCAGGTTGTATTTGAGAATTATGTGTATACACATATACATACATTCATGTAACGACAATTATGGAAAAAAGGCCATGCATTTGAAAGAAAGCAAGAAGGGGTGTAGGGGAAGGTTTGGAGGAAGGAAAGGGAAGGAGGAAATGATATAATCTCAAAAAATTAAAGAAGTAATAAAAATAAAAACACTAAAAAAAGAAAATATATGTGCATAGTTTCATTTAAAACAGGTTTCTATATTTTACTGCTTTGTGTGTGTGTGGCGGGGGGGGGTCATGTGCAAGTCAGAGGACAATTTTTGGTGCCGATGCTCTTTTTCTACTATGTGGACCAAACTCAGGTCACTGGACTTGTCTGCAAGTGCCTTGACCCACTGAGCCATCTTGTCAGCCCAGAGATTCATCTTTAATTCTTCTTCTTTTTTTTTGAGACAGGGTTTCTCTGTTATAACTCTGGCTGTCCTGGAACTCTCTGTAGACCAGGCTGGCCTCGAACTCACAGAGATCCACCTGCCTCTGCCTCCCAAGTGCTGGGATTAAAGGCATGCACCACCACTGCCTGGCCATTTTTAACTCTTAAAACTGGTGACCCATCTTACATTTATGCAGTAGGAACTCAGGTTTTACCCCACGTGGTTTTGTAAGCCTGTGCTGAGCCTTCAATTTGCTATTTCTTACATGCGGAGCATTTGGTAGAAGACTTAACTCCTTTCAGTCTAGGTATTTCACATATTTTGGAGCTATACTAGAAAAGAGCACCGAGACAACAGTCTGAAAAGTTCTCCCTGTACTGAAGCCAGGTTACTAATGCAGGGCATCATGTCAGTCACGGTAGCGAGCAACCTCATTAGATTAGTATTTCTTTAGGCAACAGACAGCTGACCTTCTTTTATTGTGGCCTCTTTTGTTTGCATTATCTTTAATAAACTATTAGTCTTTTCCAGCTGAATATCCAGAAGGTTGTTCTTTCCAATGGTTTCTATCATTTTCTGCAGAAGAAATTGGGTACATGTTATCACAAAAATCAATGACACTATTTTGATTTTCTTGCTAAGGATATGAAGACAAATGAGAACACAAACCATTTAACATTTGAAAGTCTAATAACTAAATTTGGAATATAATTTCAAATAAACTGTACTATACAGAGCCTTCAATTTGTACGTGTAGCTTCTGGTACAAGACTTAACTTTCTTACTTGTAGGTTTTTCACATATTTTGGAGCTATACTAAAAAAGAGCACACAAGACAACAGTCTGAAAAGCTCTACGTGCACATAAACTAGTTTACAAATGCAGGGCACAGTGTCAGCCACTGTGGTGAGCACCCTCATTGCAATTATGACTCCCAGATTTATTTTCTATCTTAAAAGTAGTGTGGGTAGGGATGGGGATGCAGTGATAAAGTGCTGTGTTAACACTCATGAGCCTCTCCTGGGGTTCCAACACACACACGCGCACACAAACGCACACACATGCACACACACACACATAAATACAGACACTCGCTCATGGGGAGGGGCATGGAAAATATTAAATCAACCTGTTATAAATAAAAAGTAAAATGTGATCTAACCTGAGCACCTGTTTTTCAATTACAAAACTTCCAGTCCCATGTGAATCGCAGGCATCTACCAAGCCCAATGGCAGACACCTACAGTCAGCTTTTCTGGAGGCCAATGCAGAAGGTCTCCTGAGCCCAGTTTATGTCCAGCCTGGACATTATAGTGAGGTTTTGTCTCAAAACCTAAACCAACACAATACAAAAACAATCCCTTGCATTTGTTTCCAGACTACTTTATAATGACATGACTTTATTCTGTTCTGTGCGTGGCTGCTCCGCTTAGCATTATTATTTGGGAGACAATGTCAATCACAGATACACTGCATTCTTTTTCACAGCTATTCTGAGTTTTATTTTTTGAAGACGCTATTAGGGAAATTTTGTTGTTTATAATTTCCTGTCACAGACAATAGATAAACATTTTGAACACGTGTCTTTGGTATCTGCAAACAGTACAATAAGCTTCCTTGGACTCGCGTGCACTTGCCCATCGTCAGTCTTGTGTACCTCTCTCCACTTTCCTACTTTTACTTCCAGCAACTCACACCGTATTCCCATTTATGTATCGATCTAAGAGGTAAGATTCTAAATATCACAATGCCACATCGAATTAAAAAATGGATAATTTTGCTTCAGATGCTTAAGAATGTGATAATATATTTTCAAATTAACATCCAAACATATGGCACGGATTCCTTTCTCACAAGAATATACATTTCTTTTCCCTGTTGCCATATTAATCTCTGGACTAAGAAAACCCAAGTTTTAGGCAAAAAAAAAAAAAAAAAAAAAAAAAAAAAAAAAAAAAAAAAAAAAAAAAAAAAGGAAAAGAGGATAGGATAGAGGAAAAAACAAATACATCTATGTTTTATTATAATTAATCATCATGGTAGAAGAGTAAAATATGAACCTATTTGACTCTTCATTAAAACTATTTTGGAGTCTGTGGACATTCTGGCACGCATTTGATTTCCCTTGCCCTAGGAACATTTTTGTAAGTTTAAAAGAGAAACGACACTGTAGACAATCATGAGAGCAGAGGACAAGGGAGAGTGTTATGGCCTGCTGTCTTCTAGCTATGGTACGGTTGTGCTCACAGATTCACAGCAGCACAGCGTGTGCAAGGTCCACCTAGACAGCATTTCAGTATGTATGGGAAAGGGCTCAAGAGGCTCTACCTCCAGCTCAGGAGTTTCTGGCTGTGTGCTGGTGTGGTGTGTGGGGTAATCCCTTGGGGTGAGTGGACCATATACTGGTGGTGGTCTGACATCTCTATGCATGTGGGAAACACTGACTGGATGAAGAAGGAGAAGGAGGAGGAGGGGAGGAAGAGGAGGGGAGGAGAAGGAGGAGAAGGAGGAGGAGGAGGAAGAGGAGGAGGAGGAGGAGGAGGAGAAAAGGAATAGAAGGATAAGTTGGGAAGTACTGGGGGTGGTGTTCCACAGTATGCGTGTGGGGGATTTGGTTTGGAAATGATCAACAAACACTGTATGTGTGTGTCTGTTTATAATTGTCAGAGAATAAATAAAATATTAAAGTTTTACAAGAAAGGGTTTGGCAAAATACATTTCATTATTCAAACCTGGCTCATTTTCTTTAAATTAAAAGAACAACAATAATATATTTCAGTATTATTACCTTCAGTGAAAAAAAAGTGTCTTGGTGTTTTCAAATTCCTGGCATGTTATTCTTTGAGGTTTTGAGACAATAAATCAGCATTCTCATGAACTCTCAGCATTCATTCATTCATTCATTCATTCATTCATTTATTTATTTATTTATTTATTGAGACAGGATTTCTCTGTGTAGCCCTGCCAGTCTTGGAACTCACTCTGTAGACCAGGCTGTCCTTGAACTCAGAGATCTACCTGCCTCTGCCTCCTGAGTGCTGGGATTATTGACGTGTAACATCATGTCTGGCCATACTTTTATTACTTAGTTAACATAGCTAAAATTCATGTTTGAAGACTAAAATACACCAAGTTTAGTAGTACTTACAAAGAAATACAGCCTATAGAAATATTCAAACAATGAAAAACATAACTTAACATTTGGGTCTCCTAGTAAGGTAACAGCTCCTCATAGACTCAAATGTGGACACTGCCTGTTATATTTTTAAAATAAAACCTTTTTATTTATGCTTATTTCATTTGTGTGAGTGCTTTGACTGCATCTAAGTGCACCATGAGTGTATAGTGCCCTTAAAGGCCAGAGGAGGGTATTGCATCTTCTGGAACTGGAGTTACAGACAGTTGTGAGCTGTCATGTGGGTGCTGGGAACTGAACCCTGGTCTTCTGTAAGCACATCCAGTGCTCCTAACCATTCAAAAATCTCTCTAGACCTGGCTCATTTTTTTTGATGAATTTTCCTTTCTTTAAGTTTTTTTTCCAGTTTCTCTCCTGGACAAAAGCTTTTTGTTTCTCTACAGCCATTTGCTATCCTGTCTTTACATACCTTTTCTATCTGTGAGAAGTCATCTATAAGTTTGTCAAGATTCACATTGCTAATCTTTTTCATACTTCCTTCATTGTTTTGGTCCATGCCTGAAATAATGAAGAGCAGACAATACTAAGAAAGCGTCTTAGTCAGGGTTTTTATTGCTGCAATGAAACATCATGACACAAAGGCAGCTGGGGGAGGAAAGAGCTTATGTGGCTTACACTTCCATATTCCTGTTCGTTATCAAAGGATGTCAGGACAGGAACTCAAACAGGGCAGGGACCTGGAGGCAGGAGCTGATGCAGATGCCATGGAGGAATGCTGCTTACTGTCTTGCTCCCTGGCTTGCTCAGTCTGCTTATTTATAGAACCCAGGACCACCAGCCTGGGGATGGCCCCACCATTGATCTCTAGTTAAGAAAATGCCTTACAGGCTTGCCTATGGCCTGATCTTATGGAGGCATTTTCTTACTTGAGGTTCCCTCCTCTCAGATGACTTTAGCTTGTGTCAAGTTGACATAAAACCAGCCAGCACAGTAAGAAAGAGCCAAAGCATCACAGTCATGATTCAAACACTAAAGCAGTTGTCCTCTTGGGGTAACTACCTGAGCTCCATTTTACTCTGAGAGCTTTTGTTATACTCAGTATTAATTAGCAGTAGTTAAATGCAGTCTTTTCCCCATTCCCTACCACCCTCAACCCAGCCATTTTTTTCCTAAACCTATCTAAAATTTGTGTGGTTATATGTGCATATATAGAAATTGTTTACCTCTAATGTTTAATAAAATTTAATAATGCCAGTGCCTAATATTCATCTCTTTACTGTTTTATGTGAGACATGACTTTTAAAGATAAGCCTTCTCACTTAATGTGCTAAACATGCTTGTTTAAGTGTTATATCAAAAATATTCTGTTAATCTGATTATGTTTCATATTTTGTCTGGTAACATGTTTAGTAAATAAATGATAGAGATTAATGTACTCGCAAAAACGTATCTATGCTTTTCCATTTTTTAGATATGATTAATTTTTAGTAACAGGTAACTGCTGAAATAAAAAAATTTAAGTTTTAAACCTATGGGACCATAGGTGAACTCATCCACAGAGGAATGTAGGCAGGATTTAAATGTGGGAATGAGAAAGTGTCTGAATAGAATAAAGATTAATACAATATCAAAGTATGAAACACTTGTCATTAGACTTTTCTCCAGTGAAATAAAAATTTGAAACACAGGTATTCTAGACTTGGGAAAAGACTACAAGTCAACATATTGGATGTGAACTAGTTCAAAGTAAATGGTAAGTAAAATTCCCAAAGCAGCTACCCTCTCTCTCTCAGATATACGTTATATATAACATATATATATATATATATATATATATAAAACATTTCATTTTTATTTTTATTATATATATATATGCCATATTATTGTTTGCAAAGAAATACATCAAATCAATCATTGCCCGAGGTTACCCCATCATGAAATCCCACTTTCTTCTTTTTTATATTACTTGATAATAGCACCTCTTAATGGTTTTGAAATCTGAATTTTGGTTATGTACTTTCAGTTTAGTGAAATATTATCAATTCTGTATCACATCAGTAAAATAATATTTAAAATTACTTGGTTAAAACTTGATTCACATGGTAGAGAAATAACTATAATAGCTCCCTTCGTGATAAACAGCTAAATTCTTTGGTGAACAACAACAACAACAACAAATCACTAGTTGATATTGTTACTTAAACTAGAGGATAATCTGAAGTACTTAAAAATCTCTGTAACTTTTTTTAGTCCCTAATGTTTTAAATATTTTTAAAATACCAGCTCTGTCTCAGAACTAGATTCCTGAACTAAATGCATTTTAATTTGAACCTGAAACTTCTCCCACTTTTTTTTTTCTTTACAGAACTCATAGATCATACATAATCTGTAACTGAAGCTGAGGATGTTGCTCAGTGGAAGTACCTGTGCTTGACAACTGTGTGTGTGTGTGTGTGTGTGTGTGTGCGCGCTTGCGCTTTTGAGCAGGCAGTGGCGCACTGGGTAGGAATCCCCATCACAGGGCAAATAAAAAACCAGTATTAACATTCCACTTACTCTTTCTTGCTATCTCTCTGTCACATCATTTCTAGATGTCCTAATTGCTCTTGTCCCCCAATTTCGGAGGTCTAGACTCTTTCAACGAATTTGATTTTACCCAGTGAAACCAGGTGATAAGTCAGTGAAAGTCTTGTTAACTTCTCCCCTGAGCAGAAATTGATCTATGACTTTCAGGGCTCAGCGTCCACCAAGTCAACAGCCAAGCAATTGTTGGATTTTCTCGTTGGGCTTCAGGCCTGCTGACTTGAGTCCCAAGGCCTGCCCTTCCCCCAGCCTCACTGAGTTGGGCGGGTGCCAGGATGGGGCTTTTGGTAGCTTCCTCCTCCTTCTCTCCAAGAATTCTTGGACCAGAGCCGGTGGCAAAGGCCGCCATCACATCCCAGTGTCCTCAGGGCCCAACAGCCTCGCGGGGGTGCGTGCGAGGGCTTTGGGTGCGAGAAGCGGATGGGACAAAGCTGTTGGGATCCAGACATTTTGAGAAGGTGTAAGGAAAAGAATCTATGGGAATCTGGAGTTCGAATCTCCCAGGAAGAGCTTGGAACGTACCTGCCATGGCCCGACTTCCGGGCTCCATCGGAGTCCTTTGGGTGCCGGTCGGTCCGTTCCACATTGCTGCTCTCTGTCGGTCCGTTCCAGATTGCTGTCCTCTTCCGGGTGGGAAGCAGGTGCCCTCAACTATGGGCGTCCGGCCGTTCTCCTGTCCGGTCCGGGCCGTGGGTCCTCTCTGAGAGCTTCCTAGCTCCTTCACCGTTTACTGCCTCCTAGGTGCTTTCGTGTGTTTCTTAGTCTCAGTGACTGCTAGAGTAATTACTGTTTTGCTAACTCACGAATAAATCACAGTTTTGCTCGGTTTATACAAGTCAGCATAATCAAATAGATAATAACCCATATTCATTCATGTAATTTATAGAGTAGGTCTTTCAAAGCACCAGAGACAATTAATAGATACAGTTTCCCATCTAGTGTCTTGTTTTACTGGCTTAGCGATTAAGGGCATACAGTCTTATGTAGGCTGTAATTCAACTCTATGTACCAATAGATGTCTTGGGCAAGTTCTTAATTTTGTTTGTACATATCAGCTTTTTATTTGTATAGTATGATTAATTAATGAAAAATTTCTACCCACTAAGGTTGTTGAAGCAATTAAGTAAATCTATGCACTTGCTTCATGTGTTCAAAATTATTGTCGTGTCCAATAGTAGTTGAAAATATATCTGTCGCAAAGTATTTTGAATGAGAAATACAAGATTTACTTCATTAATTTAATTTTTCTATAGGATTAAAATTTTGTTAAGCAGAGAAATGTAAACTGTAGAAACCAGAACCCCTATTCAGAGATCCAATAGACCCTGTTTTGTGTACGTGATCCAGGCCTAAGCCTGACTTTGCTAACTCCCCACTCTAAGGGCAACTTATCTCATCCAGCCAGGTAGCCCTGAAGACTATACTAAGGGAAATTAGCCCTATCTGGCCAGATAGCCATGCTAAGGGTAATCAGCCTTATCTGGCCAGATAGCCCTGAAGGCTAAAGGCCATAAAGCTATCTCACCTGACCTGGTAGCCCTGAAGGCCATAAAACCAGAAGCCTGATTCTAATGACTAACTTGCCAGGCACTGCCCCAAAATGTAGCCACACTTGTGAACTACACCTGTGCCCACTAATTAAAAACCAGACTCCCTCACCTATGTTGAAAACCCCTCTTTCCTGTCAATAAAAGGAGCCATAATTCTCTGTTTGGGGTCGGTCATCTCCATAGTATCTGACTCCAGCATGCCGGTTTTTCTCTGCAGAATAAAAGTGCTTTTGCTTTTCACATACTTGGGCTCGCTGGTTCTTGGGGGGCAAATTTTGCACCCAACATCCAGATTCATTAAGTTGACAATATGATAGAACATTTTCTTTAAAAAAAAATCATTACAAAGGGGGGAACCTAAAATAAAATTAATGACTGGTCCCCTTTGTCATTTTTAGGCACCCCCTAGATAGTAACTCTAATGTCAGCCAATGCAGGGCCTTTAAAATTTCTGTTTCCACTAATTACTGTGGGCCCTTGCATCATTAATGTCTTAAATTAGATACATGAACCTGATGTTTATTAATCCCAATTAACCATATCTATAGAGTCAAAGATTTGGCTCAGGATACAACTAGAGGGGGGAATGAAAAGCCCAATGCCCCTAGTGGTAAAGGCACTAACCTTTGCTTGGTTTAATGTCAAGTACTCGCTTTCCCATAAATCTCTCTGTTTAATGTCTAGTACTTGCTTTCCCAGAAGTCCTTGTTGCCACATATCATTTAACGAGCCAATCCAATGCCTGGCTTCTAATCAATCAGAGAGATTCCCTGCTCCCTTTAAAAACCCAGGTCTGCCACTCTCTCAGGGTAGGCCACCTTGTATGGTGGTGCCAGATCCCAGTGCACTGGTTTGCTCTGCAGACTAAAGACTTTTGCATCAGAACTGGTAGTCTCCTGGTGGTACTTGGGGAGGAAGGGGTTTCAAAAACTGGGCACAACATAAACAATTATAGGATTTTTCATATTTCAGTTTTTGGAAGGTAGCATGGCATAGCGTGAGAACTGGATCCAAGAGGAGAATGGAAGTCTTCACTGTTGTTCAAATAAGATTTCCTTAACATTGATGCCAACATATAGGGATATTAAAAATAAATGGCTATTGAGACTCTCTACATGTTCATCAGGGATATTGGCTTGAATTTTTCCTTTGGCAGTGTCTTTACCTGGTTTATGTATGAGAGAAATACTGGCTTCATAAAAGGAGTTTGGAAGGATTCTACATTTTTTTTTCTGAATAATTCAAGAAGTATTGGTTGTCGATCTCTTTTGAAAGTCTTACAGGACTCTGTTGTCTGGGAGCGTGCTTTTTTTTAGTCAGAAGATTTGGTTTAAACTGAATGATTCATGTCAATCTAGAAATGTGTCCATTTCTTTTTAGATTTTCTAACTTAATGGAGTATAGAAAGCATCCCTTTATAATATTCTAAATATCTTCGGTGCCTGTTGTATTGTTTCCCCATTAGTGTCTGATTCTGGTTAATTTGGATCTTCTCTTTCTTTCTTTTGGTTAAAGGTCTATAGATCTTGTTTAACTTCTCAAGGAACCAGCTCTTACATTCATTGTTCTTTGTCTTGTTTTGTTTACTTCTATTTCATTTATTTTTGCTCTGATTTTTATGCTTTCTCCGCATCCACTGGATTTGGGTTCGATTTGTTCTTGTTTTTCCAATTTCTTGTGTTGCATCATTAAATTAGATTTTTTGTGCTCTTTCTGATTTTTTAAAAATGTAGACACCTAGAGCCTTGCTTAAAGTGTTCAAAAATTATAATTTTCAATGTTGCCCAATAGTAGTTGAAAGTGTTTCTGCTGTCAGGTTATTATTTTTTGAGTGAGAGATGCAAGGTTTGCTTTCATGAATTTTATTTTAAATAGAATCTTTAGATAGAGGTATATAACCTTGAGTAACAACAGATACCAAGAAAGTAAAAAGGACCCTAGGAGAGTTGGGGGAAGGAGTTTTATAGAGAGGGATAGTAGGACACAGGGGACCATGACAAATGAGAAAAATGAAGGGGGTGGACTCTAGCTAGGTAGTGGGAAGGGATGGTGTTACAGAGGGAAAAGAAGAGAGAAGGACTAAATAGCATTAAAGATATTTGAAAAACCCACAAGAAAACATTATTTTATGTTTACTGAAAATTACATATACAATATGCACAAATGTATGCATATATAAATTTGTGTATAAACTATGTATACATAAATATATACATATATATAGTTTAAATGAACTTACATGACTTGGGATGATTATGTTTTCCACAAGAGACATAGATTAACAAAAATCTCAGTGTCAGACATGTGAAACTTCCCTTCTCATTGTGGGTCAGAACAGTCTAAGACACTCTCTCCAAATATAGGCTATTGCCAATGCCCTGGTTTCCCAGAACCTGAAGGTAAGGCTCTATTACTGAGGATACTGGGGCTTGAAGAAATTAAACTGGAATCCACCTGGAAACCTCCCCTCTGAGAACTGTCTCTCATAGTATCCAAAGTGTTAGAGAAGCTGCCAAGGAAGAAAAGTAGTCAACAGTTCTCCCCAGCTATAAAGTCTATGAACAGTGACCAGCCAGATAAGGCATCCCAGTGATTATTATTGGCACTTTTTATATTGGAGGTAACTAACAGCTGCTTGATTAGTCTTAAAGCCTGCTCAATTGGAGGGAATCTGCACTTGATACTGTAAACTTAGCTAACTACCTGTGGCTGAGATCATGGATCTTAGAGGAGAAGCTACTACTGACACTTTTCTAAACCAGTATAATTCCTAATTGTATTCTAAACACTTATCCTTATACTTACAGATATGTGTAGCCCTTGCTCCTCATTAAAAAGCCTCTTTTTGAAACAAATCTAGACCATTACAGAGACCTATAACTGGTCAAAATGCAGAGAACAACAGACAGTGGTGTGCCCAACTCCAACTGATACATCTACAATGTAATCACTACATTTATGGGGAAGAGGCAGCAAAAAAAAAAAAAAAGTAAGACCCAGAGGACCGGGTGTCTGCTGTGAGATAGTGTCTTCTTGTTTATGGCAGGGAAGCTGCACCAGTGAAGTTTGAATAGTATGGTCATCTAAAAAGACCTGTAAAATAGCAAAGCTAGGTGACAAATCAATCAGATGGGGATAATCTCACAAGGACCCATCTCTATAGGAAGAGCTGTAGGGAATTAAAGGCTACTGTGAGAGGGAGGATCAATTTTCTCCAGAGATGATCCCCTTAATAAATAATCTATTCCTAAGTGGTCAGTCTTAAACAGAGATACAGGCAAGCCACAATGAATGGACCAAGAAGATTTGCAGGTATGTTGTGATATATATATATACACACACACATACATATATATAATATTATATTTGATATCATGATATATTATATATAATATAATGTATCATATTATATTGTATATATTATATTATAATATATAATACATTATAATATCATAATATATTATATTATACATTATAATTTTATAAAATATATCATATATAATATATATGTAATTTATGTTATATGATATGTTTTATATATGTACAATATTATATATTAGTAATATATAATAATATTAGATAATATTAAATTATTAATATATTAAATAATATTAAATAAAAATATATGCTATATATGTCATATATGTTATATATATAAATTAAAGAAGGGATCAATAATTTGAGAAGTAGTTGGGAGATATAGGAGTTGGAGGGGAAAATGGAAGCTAGAAATGGTGTAAATACAGTACTTGTATAAGCAATCCTCAAAAAAGAAATAGACATTAAAATTACTGGTTGTATCAAGTTAGCATCTACAAAACATCCCATATGAGGAACGTCATAATAGATTTTGAATCTAGTCCAATTTGAGACCATCTAAAAATGCTCCCTTTCCCACAAGTCATTTGCTGATTTCCCACAAGTCACTTACTTTTGCTCCATTGAACATGCCAGTCCTTTTTCTAGGACTCCTCAAAGTGACCCATTCTCTCTTCTACTGTATTTGCTATTGTCTACTTGGGAGGAAGAAAGCCTATTTTCCTTATACACTTGTGTTTTTCTTCATGGCTCATAATAAAGGAAGAACAAAATAGGAACTAGCCGGTATATCATAACAGGAATAAATAAACTAGGCTGTTTAAATCTTCTAGTTTGGAGTGAGTCACAAGTTTTTCTTTAAGTTTACAGTTATTAACAATTTTTTTCAAGGAGTCCTTGGAGTTTCAAAATATGACTGAGAAACTGCGCGACGTTCCCATGATTTTATCTTTAAAAAGGGAATACTGTTTTACAGTTGTGCCTATAGTTTTATTGCCCAGACAGTACCAAAGTATGGAAACTTTGATTGGTTTATGGTTTGTTATAAATTCATTTCATATTTATTCAGAAATGGCCTGAAAGACAACAAGGAAGCAATGAATTACAGGGCTACACTATACTAACAAAGCAAAGTTAGAATCCATCAAACACCTGAATTAGAAAAGAAACACATATACACCTGTCAACTAAGAAATACGCAGAGTTATGCATATAAGGATCCTAAGATGCAGCTCATTGAGTGTTGAAGGTTACAAGCAGCCACTGAAGGTGTAAGCTGTGAGGAGATCAAGGCACGGTATTCTGCTTTTTGGTGGAGATTACAGCCTAGAAGGACAAACTATCCCAAGGCTGTAGACCAGAATTTCACCTCACTACTTTAGTTACCAGAGTAAACCTAAAATTTCTAAAAAAAAAAAAAAAATTTAGTAACCCAGCGGTGTGTCTGTTTACTGGTGACTTGAAGCTGCGTACACTTAAGATTATTAAGAGATGCTTAATAATTTTTGTAACTTTGTTGGCTCTTTTTCTGATTGGTTGGATTATTATTTATTCTTTTTTCTCTCTCCCCAATTGGTATTAGGAGTTTGTGTTGAATGTCATGAATTTCACTATACTTCCTTCTCCTTTATTAATATATTCTTCTCATGAAATGTATGCTTTCCTGTGGGGAGCCTGTTTTTATTTCTCTGTATATAATTTTCCCTTAAGTATATCCTACAGTGCTTAAATGTTGACCCATCTCTCCATTTACCTTTTCATCTTCTAAAAGAATTTTTTAGAACTTTTAAATTATGTGTATATGAGTTTGTTTGTGGATACGTGCACATGCTAGTTAGTTAGGTCTTTAAATTCCAAACAATTGCTTTTTAATGTTCTTAGCATTGTGAACCATTTTAGAAGCTTTTCCTCCATTAATGAATATTTAGTTTGCTTTGTATCTAGAAATTCAACCAGTTGTAGGTGCTGGGTCTTTATCATGACTTAGTCATTTAATTGATGAAGTAGATAAATCATTTACATTTTCAAACATTGGTATCTTTTTCCATAAAGTATTTAAAATTAATGTCTGACTTGCCTAAAATTTATTTGTCTAGGTGAAATAATGTAGGTGAAAACACTTTGTAAAATTAGAACTGTCTGCAAGTTTGGCTGTCTGCTACCAATCTAAAGGAAAACAATAAGCATTTTTGTTCCACAGGTATTTTCATATTGCTCCATTAGCAAAGACAAATTGAACACAGTTTTCCTGATGAGGTATTTCATTCCTTTATCAAATGCTGTGGACATCTCTTCATACCTATGAAATAACCACACAGACATTATTAAAAAACATCAATAGAAAATTGTTTTCTGTGTGTTCCTTTAAAAATAGCTCCCCAGGACTGTAATTAAAAAATCTATTAAAGTTGAGGTTCTGTCTGGTGATTTTTTTTTAACTTAGTAGGCAGCAGCAAGGAGTGACTCATTTCTGCTCTTGCGATAACAGATCAGCATAGTCCTGCAACTGCACAGTGAATGTATTCCTTGTATAAAGAGCGACATAAACATTTCCTGGTGTAGGTTTCAGATTTCAGAAAAATCCAGATGTCCTAAGGACAGGAATTTATTAATGTTGACAAATCTCATGTGCTAATCACCTTCCCATAGCCTTTGGGCTTTCAGCAAAACAAAACAGAAATGAGAACGGATACTCTAAGCCTCTAGAAAAAAAAACCCACATATAAAAAATTAATCTATGTGAGTTGAAATGAGAAAAATCTTTGGTTACTTTAATCACACAACTGCTTTGCCTTTTATTTATTTTTTTTTAGGAAGCTTTACAGGATAAAAGTTTAATGAGAGCATATAAAAATGCTTCATTCAGATTCACATTCCTCTGAAATTCATTGTTTTATTCTGTGCCAGGCATGTTATTCTTTTTAGGGCAGTTTTTCAGAAGTAATAATAATGGTGATGATGATGATGATGATGATGGTGATGATGATGATGGTGATGATGATGATGATGGTGATGATGGTGATGATGATGGTGATGATGATGATGATGATGGTGATGATGATGGTGATGATGATGATGATGGTGATGATAGATGTTTCACAACTGCAGACATATCTAGTTTTATGGCTCTTGTCTTTATCGCATGCTTTATGGAAGTTTATGGCACCCAGCACTAAGAAAACCTATTAGTTTTTGTTTTTCAACAGAATGTGCTCCTTTTATCTGTCTGTGTCACCTCTTGGTAATTCTCCCATGTTAAAATTTTTTAATTACTATTCCACCTGCTCTGCTGGTCTGCAATCAGCAATGCTTGATGGTACTGTTGCAATTGTCTAGGGATGCCATAAGCTCTGCCTACATTAAATGGCGAACTTATCTAAGAATGCTTTGTGTGCTTACTGCTGCACTGACTGACATTTCCCCTGCTCTCTCCCTTTCCTTGGGACATCTCATTCCCCAAGAAAGAGTGGTAGTGACATCGGGTCAATGACTACACTCGATCTTATTCAAAAGGCTGAGAAGCAAGAAAGTTAGGTCAATAAATGATTCTTCAATGACTTCTAAAAGTCCAAGCAAAAGGAATAACTGCATATTTCCCACTTTAAATAAAAACCAAAAGTGATGCTTAGTGAGGAAGAAATGTTAAAAGATGAGATAGGCTAAAAGCTAGTTATTTGTCATCAAAGTTTGCCCAAGCTGTGAATGTGAAGGAAATGTTGCACTGATTTGGGATTTGCACTCGTTAGTATAGAGTTGCGTAGGGATGAAGCTGATAGGTTTAAACCAGCTTGGTTTTTGCCATGTTATATGACTCAAGTATGTGGTGTCTTCAGTAAAAAGGTCATATCATCAAGTTCTGGAGAGTAACCAAGAGAAATGCTTTTATAATATAAAACCTATATTTGGAGATCTATGAAACCTCAGTGGCCAACAGCTCCAAAAACATAATCTATTCCTGGCACTGGGCTTTTTAGTAGTTAGCTTTTGAAGTTTAGTAGGGGCATTGTTGTGTTGTTACAGGGTAAGTCTATTTTAACTCAAATATATATATATATATATATATTTAATATTTTAATATGTGCACATATATGCACACATATGTATTTTAGAAGCTGTTATAGTTGTAGGATTTTGTCTTTTTTGAAAGGTCTTTAGTGTTACCCCTTCTCATACTTCATCCTCTATCCTACCCACTACTCCCCAAGCCAAATTTAATCTTTCCTGTTTCACTATTCCCCTTTAGATCTTTTGTCATTTCAAATAAATTTTTGCACAAGGTGAACTATCTGAGTTTAATTTCATTCTTCTGCAGGAGCAGTTTGCCAGCACCATACTGAATAGGTTTTATTTTCTCTCTGAATAGTTTTGTATCCTTTTCCAAAAAGCCGTAAGTTTATTGGTTTATGTCTGCATTCTATAATCTTTTCTGTTTGTCTCCTTGCTGGTTTTTATGCCAGTATCAGCAGGCTGTCTTTATCACTATAGCTGTATAGTGTAATTAGACATCGGGCATTGTGATACCAGCAGCCGTGTTAACCTTAGGATAACTTTGGCTATTCATATAAATATATTGCCAGTTCCATATAAATTCTTGAATTTTGTTTTTTAGACCTGTGACATGTGACTTTGGGATGCTGATGGGTATTGCATTACATCTTTAGATTCATTTTATACTCTAATCATTTTTTATGAAACAAGTTCTGAGAAGCAGGAGTATGGAAATTCTTTCCAGTTTTCAAAAGAAGAAACCAAATGGCCAATAACTATTTAAAAAATGTTTCACATCCCTAGTCATCTGGTAAATTCAGAAGTAAAACTACTCTGAGATACTACCACACTCCAGTCAGAATGGATATTATCAAGAATCTGACAAACGATATTGGAAAGGATGGGAGGAAAGAGGAACCCTTATTCACTGCCGATGGGAGCATAAATTAACACAGGCATCATGGAAGTCAGCGTGGATGTTCCTAACAAAATTAAAAATGACACTGCCATATGATTCAGTCATTTCAGTCCTGGGTATATGCTTAGGTAACTCCATATTGTACCTCAGAGATACTTATTTACACATCTGTTTACTGTTGCTTCATTTATGATATCAAGGGAATGGAGCCAACTTAGATGCTCATCAACAGATAAATGACTAATGAAAATGTGGCATACATATAAAAGAATATTATCTGGCTTCAAAGAAAAATAAAATTTGACTGAAAATAGAACTTAGAAAGTATAATATTAAGCAAGATCACCCAAACTCAGAGAGAAAAAGAACTGTATATTTATCACAGGTGGATTCAAGCCTATAACACACACACACACACACACACACACACACACACACACATACACACACACACCTTATAGATATATATGTATATATGTAGCTGCAAATGTGGTTATAATATACAATTTAGAATAGAGACTGAGAGAGAGTAGTATTAGGTGATGAGAAAGGTTGGAATACAGGCAAAAGGACACATAAATTGGGAAGGAGGATGTAAAGCTAATTGTTTTTCTAGTTTCTCCTCTGTCACGAGTTTTTCTTCTGTTGTGGTATATAAATGATCAAAAACTGGAACTTATAGTGAAAGTGTAAAACCCTAAGTGAAGCTCACGGCTTCAGAATAGCCATTCTAACTATACACAAGTCCACTGAGATGTATAGAGTTTGGAACATAGCAAATATTTTTAGAGTGGCTTCTTTTTTAGTTGTGATTTAATTACAATAAAGTGACTAAAAAATAATGATTTCTAGTTCTACCCATATTCCTGAAAATGATGTAAATGAAATAAATATCAGACGCAAAAGGATAAGCATTACATAATCTTTCTTAAGTGGAAGATTTTTTTAAAGTCCTGAATGCAAATTTGTGGTCACTAGAGGTTGGGGAGGAAGAGCGATGAGTGCATAAACACAAGTTGAATGTATGTATTGAAATGCTATATTAGATTTCATTAAGAAGTATAATGAATACATGCTACTAATGATAATATAATAAACATTGCTAGTGTATTATAATTAAAATTTTGCTGCTTGTTGTCTATGCATTCGGTTACACATGAGTCCTTCTGGAGTTAATGGGTAAAGTGGTGATTTCCAACTTTGATTTTTACTGTTTAAGGAATGGAATGTATTTCAGAAAGCCAGAGAAGGTGGCGATAGGTGAGGACTCCTCTGGTCGATGTGGGCTGAGAAAACGGAGAATCTTCCAGAAAGCATTCACAATCTAGATTCAATTAATATTTATGATTCATGGGGGGAGGTGAAAATGTCAAAATCAGTAGGAATTTTTTGTCTCCAATTTTCAAGGGAAATTTTGAAGGGTTCAAGACTTCAAGTGGAGGAAGAAATTATGGACATGGTAAAACAGTCAGAGCTAGAAGTAGAAGCTGAGTTTGAAGATGTGAGTTGTTTAATCTCATGGCAAAATTTTAACGGACGTGGAGTTGCTTACGGATAAGAAAAGAAAGTACTTTCTTGTGATGGTTAACAGGGGAGAGAAGTGTCAGTTTGCTTAAGGGAGGTACCTGTCCGATAGGCTGTCCGTACTCCTGTGAAGGACAACATACACATAAGTTGCAGCACTAAATAGATTTCATTGGTTTAAAATGAGGACACGAAGTTAGGGGGGATTGGCTGAGGAGACATGGGGAAGTTAGAGGGATAAGTGGTGTATTTGATCAAACACATTATGTGTGTATAAAATTCTCAGACAAAAAAATTCCAGGAAGAACATGTTCTCTCAAGCTGCCATCCTACTTCCCAGCATTGTTAGTAAAAATGGCAGCTTTGGCATTTAACACAAACTCATTTATAAAGCAACGACGTGGGTTAAAGAGGACTGATTCCAACTTTGAAAGAAGTTCTGTGGGGTAAAATTCTATCAAAGGACATCCCATATCACAGATATATGTGCGGAAGAATTCACTGTTGCCTTGATTCCAGAAACTGCCGCAGACACCACAGTCTTCACCAACCACTTGAGAAGGTGGCAAGAGCAAGAATGCAGAGCTTGGAAATCACAGACTTTGTTCAATAAATGGCAAGCATTTCCAAATACATCTATGGGGGAATGTTTAAGTTCAAACAAGCCATCATATGGTCTCAAAACATACCCGGTCCCAGCCTACTCAGAAGCATGTAGGGAAATAGCAGCAAGTTTTCTGTTTCAGAGTCATAATGTTGGCCCATGGAGCAGCTGGTTGTCCAGCAGAGATTTTATTTCCCATCCTTTCCTGAGTGTCAGCTTATTTCCAAGAAGAAGAAGAAGAGGAGGAGGAGGAGGAGGAGGAGGAGGAGGAGGAGGAGGAGGAGGAGGAGGAGGAGGAGGAAGTCTCAGGGCCAGTGAAGGGGTCCCCCAGGCTAGAAACTTTTGCTTTTATGGTATTAATAGCTCTTTCAACAATTCTGTAGGCATCACCTCCACTGTCCCCATAGGGCACCTGCTCAGTTACAAGAGTTGTACTCAAGTCTAAAGTGTGGTATAGCTCTAGATTTTATATTTTCAGCCCATTTACATGTGACTTACCAGTGCAAGATCATTTTGACTATGAGAAGTTCTACCTATGTGACAAGGTGGACATAATTCTCTTCTGAGTTTTTCAAAAGAGTGGGCTTCAATATTAATCAAATGTCAAATTCTTAGTTATAAATATTGCTCTTTATACCCAGTTCCTAAATATAAAATTGGCAAAGGATTGAGGACATACTATGTAAGGTCTTGGGTTCTAAACTAAAGAGTTTAGATTTAAATCATGTCTTTTTTGCTTGTGATTTCTTTTTTCTTTTGAGACAATGTCTCACTATATAGCTTTGGCTGTCCTTGAACTCACCTTGTAGAACAGAGTGGCCTTGACCTCCCAGAGATCCACCTGGCTCTGCCTCCTGAGGGCTGGTGTGAAGGTATGTGCCACTATGCCCAGCTTTGCTTGTGGGTTCCTACCTGAATAAGTATAGGATCAAGCATGTTTTGCTATAAAATCATGTAAACATTTTGCTGCTGGTAGATGTATCTCAGTAGAAACACTGAGAAGTTTAAATAGTGAAACATACATGTAATCATGTGCCATTAATCTTCTGAAACAAACAAGATCCTCTTTTAGCTCTAGAAGATTGGGTCTTGCATAACACATGCAAGTAATCAGTATCAGGTACTCGCAGTAGTGGGGACCTTTTATTTGTTTCCTTTTTTTTTTTTTGTAAAAGCAAAGGCAGAATGTGTCCTAATATCCCAGTGAGAGAACACATTTTTAAAAACTATATTTACAAGCGAGAAGGTTTCATACCATAAATTAGGTAATGACTCATCAAAGGGCAGAAGTTGGCAGGTGGAAAAACTTTTGTTTTTAATGGATGCAGTCACCAACTATTATGTATAGTCTTGGTAGTTTCTATGCAACTAGCTGGAGCAGTGAATCACTGCTCAGTGGCTTACCGATGCCATCTCCAGCCTTCTTCTTCCTAGTACTTAACGCATGCCCGAGAGCATGTGATTCACCACCTGACACCTGGAGTGAGAAGCTACGCTTCATGGCTTTACTGCCCTCTCCATCTCAACCCAGACACCTAACAACCAACATTCCTCCCAGGAAGAAGAAACTTAAGGCTTGAATATGAAATGTCTCCCAGAGGCTAATGTGTTTGAATACTTGGTTCCCAGCTGCTAGCTCTATTTTAAGAGGTTGTAGAATCTTTGGGCCTTGGGACATATCTGGAAGAACTAGGTAGCTGGGGTAGGGACTGAAAGTTATACTTGCCTCTAGTTCCAGAGTGATCTTTCTGTACCCTTATTCTCTAAGATGTGAACAAGTCACATTGCAAGATCCCACTGTCATGAACCAAGCCACTCCAGGTGTGCTGCCTTTCCCACTCTCTGAACTTGCCCCTAAGTTACTTCTTTCAGGCAATGAGAAAAACAACGAATATAGAGATTTACTGTCTGTTCCTATAATGACAAGTAGTCAACATAATGCACTCTGTCAATATGTAAGTCCAAGGAGAACTGCTCTCCCCAGTTCCGGGTAACACACTCAAGCTAGTAACGTTTCCCTCTTCCATTTCCCACATACTTCATGTCAACTCAGACTCACCACTTAGCTTTTATGATGTGTTCAAAGCATGGCTTTGTAAGTCTCTGTCCATATGAACTTATAGCCTAAGGAGAGGGCACAGTGCATACAAAAAAAAGGATATCTTAACTACCTTGCTTCTTCTGTTCCTTTGTGGTCCACTACTTGCTGATGTATCTAAAATAACTTTGCTGCGTCCTTTACAATGTGCTAGTCTCAGTAGACAGTCTCATTTAGGGTGCTTCATGTTGGGGTTAATAGAAACACATGATCAGAAACCCAAGAAAATAAATTTATTGAACTTTGAAGGGAAAAATCCACAGACATAAAAGAAAGTTAAATATAGACTGCAGGACACAACTAAGTCATACTGTGAACAATGGCTTGTGTGGCCAGCAAAGTACCAAAAAATGACATTCTGAGACTGATTGAGGTATTTAGCTATTTTTGGCTATAGAAATGTGGTCAGCCTATGGTGAAATGGTAAGATAGTTCATCAAAACACACATCTTTAAGCTGAATAGATTCTAAGTTGATGAGATTTCATATGAACTAAATCATGTAGCCATTGGAGAAACCATAGCAGCAAGGTAGCAGAAAAATCGATTAAAATCTATCACAGAGTAACACAGTGAACCTTAAACACTCAGAGATAGAATTTCACTGTTTCTCCCGCATGAAAGAGAATTTTAAATCACTAAACTTTAAGTTTGTTTCCCCACAAAAGTCTAAGCAAAATGATAAATACCATTAAAAGTTGAAGGTAACTTTAAAGATTCAAGCTTCTGAAAATACTTAAAATGAGAAGTATTCTTCAGTGGGTTGAGAGTTCCTCTTTCTCCTATAAATCTTTTAGAGGGCTAACCCAAAGAATTGTGTTTATATTATTAGGGAATCAAATAGTGATTTTTATATTGTGTGCTTTTTTACCTTGTTTGAGATCAGCCCCTTACTTACTCCAGGAGGATAAGTAAGAAGTGACAAGACTCTTCTTACTACTTAAAATACATCTTACAAAAGGTTTGATGACAAAATTTCTACTACTTGTTTATTTCATTTTGAGTTAGCCTTTGCTACCAGAAACTCATTTATTCTGTCTCTTGTTTTGACCTTGAATAAAAGCATGTTTCTGGATGTGAAACAAAGATCTAGGTCTTTGAGTTTTCTATCCTGTTTTCTGGTTAGCTCTGCTTCAACATGTGAATTTCTCCTTGTACATATTCATTCTTAGATTACTATAAAAACCAAGTTGTGTTTTGACGAGACAGCATTGCACAGGTTTGGGAGCCTCCTTCTTTTGATTCCTGTGCTTTTAAAACTCTATGTGTTTCTTCAGCCCTTTCATATCCTGGCCAGAGACACCACCATTAGTGAGTAGCTCTGTGGCTTGAACTTAAGTTTGGTAAAGAAAGTGTTTCTTTTATTACTATCATTTCTGTTAATGTTTGGTTTGATAAAGTTGATCTGTATAAAAATTTTTAAGTTTTCTAAATTAAAAAATATTTGTTTAAAATTTTAAAATGAGTTTGTTCCAATAGTGTGGGTTATTAGACATTTTAGATTTAAGAAATTTTGGGAGTTACAAAAAGGGCTTTGTAAAAATCTAACTTGTTTATTTTTCTTTGGGTTCATTGACCAAAGCATTAAACCCTCTTTACACTGTAGTTGTTACGTCCTTGGATGGATCACTGTGAACTACAATACATGGTGTAGTGTATTATAAAATAGCCATGCTTAAAGTGTAAATTATTAAAAATATCTTTATCAATTTTATGTCAAAATAAATGTTTTACATATCCAAACTATTTTTACCTTCTCACCTATAGTTTTAGTTCCCCATTTATTTAAAAAAGAAAAAAGAAAGCCTGTGCTATAATCTGCATTCAATTTCCTGAACTGCAAAAGCCACCTGATTGTTTTGCTTTTTCAAAAAGCATGATTTACATACATGAAAAACATAGCTATTTAATGCTTAGTATCACAAAACTAAGACTCACAATACAGACAATCACTACCACTAAATAGTCTTAGAGACGACTCTTTAAAATACTTCTAATTCACAATGGGAGTATCTATCTGATTAAGCATTCTTGATTTTTCCATTTTATGATAATGCTTTGACATCTCCAGAAAAGGCATTTGAGAATCCACACTCACCCTCACACTCTCCCAACACAGATTTAAAACAGAGTTTTGGTTTAGGCGTTCGCGCCCAGCCATGTCTTTGCCATTAAAGATAAGAAAGGCTACTGCATGATTTTGTTCAGTTGGTCTGTGCTCACATAGCCACACGAGGAGAGGAACTTCTTTTTGTCAGGCAAAGGCAAAGCAGTCGCGTTCAGAATAAGGCCCCGTGGAGACTGCACCGTGTGAACCGTGGTGTAGTCTGGGACAGGCACCTCAGCATCTGGAGCCAACTCTGCTGCCTGGGACATCCTGGCAGTAGTGGTAAGGCTTTCTGTGGTGATGTAAATGTCCTCCTGGTTAAAGCTTGGTTTCACACATGATGCCTCCTCCACGAGAGGGGCGGCAGCGATGCACTTTTTGGCATCTGACTCACAGAAATAGGCACTGTTCATGCCGTAATTTTCTTGGCAGGGCGAGGCCACCTCCAGCTGCGTGTTGCACTGGGCTATCCCTGCCTTAATCTTTTGGCCTGGGGAAAGGACTACACTGCCTGCTGGTGTAATGTCGCTTACTTGGGCATAAAAGTCGATGTTTGCCAGCGAAGCGGGATTGCTCATCTGCGTGGAGGCGAGTTGGTGGGTTGACTCAGCTTCACTACTCAGAAGTGGGTGTGGTTTGTCTTCCTCTGTTCGAGTGACGCAAGTGTGCAGAGAGCCAAGGGAAGCATCGTAAGGCGAGTTCTTTAAATTCTTCTGATCAAGGCACAAGAGATCAGCTTCCGCTTTTACATTTTGTGGCTGAGTAAACTCTGAGGTACCATCACACGTGTCATTGGTGTGGAAATCAGTGTCCAAGATGTCAGGGTCATAACAGCTGGTACGCCCAGAATCGTCATCCTTTGCCCCAAGGATACCAAGAGATTTCTCATGGTCGTTGCTCAGAAGTCTGTCTGTGTCCGACCCTTCAGTCTTTTCATCTGCATCGTCAATGTCTAGCTCAATAAACTCAACCCAGGAGTCGTCATTGTAGAAGTCGGGTTTGTAGTTGTCGTGAATGCCTAAGATAGTGTTCACCTCCTCCAATTTTCCTTCCTAAGAAGCAGACAAAAAGTGGAGATCTATGAAAAGCAACTCAAAATAATTAAATAATCTTAAAAGAGGATGCATTGAGCTTGCAAACAAAACAAAACCCCAAAACAAAAACAACTCAAAAAACAAGCAAGCAAGCAAACAAACAACATAAGAAAAACCCTCTTAGGTATTACTTAGTTGAACAATCCACAATTTAGAATTAATTACCTTTAGAAGATCTGGATCAATTCCTTTAATCTTTGGAACTGGAACTGGAGGTAAAATCAGCATCTTAATCCTTGAAAACAAACGAAGTTTTATTCTCACATATCTTAAAAATTACACATTCTCTTATTTCAAAAAGTAGAAATAGAATATAGCCAGTAATATCACTTATTGTAAGTATTCTCATATCTTGTCTAAGCAGAATATGAGAAAGTGAGGAACATATTAAACAGTAGAAGACAAAAATGCCTTCATTAGAGATCATTTAGGTAAATGTGGGTTTCCTCTAATTTTTTTCTTTTTGCTTAGTGCTTTTGATGTAGCCAATTTCAATATGTGGCAGTTTGGCAATGAGGAATTTAATTTTTTCTAAAGCCAGTTTCCATGTGACTTATAAATAAGGCATTTAAAAACATGTAACACCAAGAAGAAAACAAAGCAACCCATAAAAAGGAACCAACGTTATTTCCACCCTTGAAAAAGACTGGGCTGGACTAAGTTAGCACCACAGTCCACAGTAACCATAGAACATTTAAGATGGTTTCTAACCAGCGTGATAGTGCATGGATCATTTAAAACAGGACAGTTTAATCTGAATTATCTCTAATTAGGATAGATTTATAATATGTGTAGTGCTGTGATGTGTTTACATTTCTCTTCTAAATATTGAAATCATTTTTCTTTTAAAAATGACTTGTTTTGAATGTTTTTAGTCGAAATAGAATTCCATCACTTACCTATTCCTTTCTTCCAGCCCCTCCCAGTTGCTCTTTCTCGACGCCCTTCTATGCAACCCCTTAAGATTTATTATTTTTATTATACGTGTCTCTTTGTGAACATATTCCACTGATGAGTGGGTGCCTAGGACGGCTAGAGGAGAGTGTCAGATCCCCTGAGCTGCAGTGACAGGGAGATCTGAGCATCCTACGTGAATATTGGGAATTGAACTTGGGTCCTCTACAAGAGCAGTGTGCACTCTTCCCTGCTGAGCAACCTCTCTAGTTGCCGAAATTGTTTTTGACTGTACTTAATTCCAATGTTTATTCTACAGATTTTGTATCCTGTTGAAATTCTATTACTTAGCATCCGGAAGCTGCTCAGTAAGCATGTCTTGAACAAATTTGAATAAACCTTCTACTTTGTTACTAGGATAGCTGGAGTTTCGGCCTTAAAACCAACACAATGAACTCTGTATGCTTTCATAGCTCGATGGGAGAGCTGAGTGGTTGCGATACAGATATGGTCCTTAACACCTAAAACTTCAGCACATGTTACAGACAAAGGTGATTGACACCTGCATTAAACATTTTATCTAATCCTTACAGCTACCAGGAAGGAATGATATTATCTGCACTCCACTCATACGAGGACATTGGTAGGGCTGGTGTCCAGCCAGGAATGATGGCTCCAAAGCCAAGCTGTCTGCCCTATGACATCCTGCCATGCTGTCTGGCTCTGCATCTCTAAATACTTCCTTCAAGTTTTCAAAGAAATGAAAATGCAAAGTAACTTCAATTATATGAAGCAAAGATTCCCAAATGGCTAATGTTTGATTTTGTGACACATGTGTATCTTTTTTGAAGAACGTGATCTATTTTGGCATGTGTTAGTGGCTTTCTGTAGTTATGGTGACCTGAAACCACAGAGACCCCCAGATTCCAAGAGTCCGAGCTGACAGTGTAAATCAAAGAATCAATGGGTTACAATGCTATTATTAGGAGGGATGGTGATGGCAGTAAGCTGTGTCTTCTCAAAGGGGAGAGCTGGCCCTCTGCTTCAGCTCATGCACTACACAGGAAGGTCCTCTCAGTTTAACTACACAGGTCAACATTTAATGCTAAGCCAGAAGGCTCATTTCTTTTAATGTGAAAATGCTCATGCTTTGTAGCAAAATCCTCACCCCAAAATAGAAACCAAAATTATAGCGTGGGCCCGCAGTCACTCAGTCTCCCAGCCCTGAAGAATAGGGATGCAGACTTTCCTTTACGAGTTAGTAACTTGAGGATTGGGTCAGTCATATGGTGGGAACGATTACAGAGGGAAGATGGCCAGAGTCAAAACTATGTCCAAATTTACTTATTTTAAATCTGAATGTTGTTACAAACTTTGCCACCTTTAACTTTTAATTATCTGTATTATAACAGAGTAAACTTTTCACAGAACATGAAAGACATATTGATCTGGGAGCACTTGACATCCCTGGGGTTTTGAGAAAGACACACAAAAAAGTAGCTTTTTTTCAGAGCATTTTAATTTTGGAAGTGTGTGTTAGGTTCATATAAATTGGTACTATTTTCTATCATTTCCTGCTTTTATAGTAACATGCAAATGCTGGTAATGATAAAAGTTTCTGTAGGAAAATGAAAGGAATTGATTCCTTTCTACAAAAGCTCAATTTATCACAGGAAAATGGGAGTGCAATAAAGATTTCAAATGAATTTCACAGTGTGTTGATATTTGACTAAGCATTACGGTTTGTTTAGAGTTGCATTATTCATAGAAAACACACTTTTAGAAACTGTGGTGCATGTGCTTATTTATTCTCCCATAGAAGAAATAAAAATACATTTGTGGGAAAACGGACAGAACTGGAGATTTTTATGTTCAGTGAAATAGACCAGATGCAGAAAGATAAATACACCACTTAGATATGGAACATAGATTTAACTTTCTATATATGTCTATATATGTGTAGGAAAGAAAAGTAGAAGGGGACTATGAGAGGCAGGGAAGAAGTCTGAAGGAATACAGCAAATAGGGAAGGTAGTGTGACACACACACAGGAAACAGAGGAGGGGTCAGGTTGGGAGGAAGAAGAAGACTGGAAAGAAGGGGATGAGGATGGTGGGGGATGGCTACAGGAGGGCGTAGGAACAAAGAACGAGGATGTATATGCATGGAAACATCACAGGGAAACCTATTTCTTTGTCCCCTAACCAATAAAGTAAAGTGATAAGAAAACAAAATACCCTTTTGGTTAGAGGCTGATGACTGAGCTCAGTTGGTGTAGGGCCTGCCTAACATGACTAAGGCCCTGGGTTGAATTCTTAGCACTACATAAAACTGAGCATGGTGGAAGCATGAGGATCAAAAGTTGGAGATCACCCAACAATAGGTGGGAGGCCAGCCTGGAAAAACACAATAGAACAGAAGCCAATGCACGCATATATTTTGAAATCCCTACCCGTTGAGGGGATATTTGTTTCACACGTTGTTAGCTAGTGTAACTAGATGACCTCAGATGTTTTCTTGGCCTTCAGGACTTGAAATAGACAACTAGTGCTATGAGTGAGTGACTTATATACACAGTACTTTTACTTACTACAGTTCCATATAAATTTTGGAATTTCACTAGCTGTATAGACTAATTAACTCAGATCAATAAATTTGACTCTTGTAGGCATTACCTAAGGGCACCCATTACTTAAAATTCTCAAAATGTACTTATTTGTCTCAAACAACTGAACACTCTGCCGTTTCAATTGCAGCAGTTTTTGAAAAACAAGAATGTGGCTACAAAGCTAAGTTCAAAGTGAAATTATGCAGTGAGCTTTGTTTTTCCCCTCCATTTACATTATAAGACCGAACATGAAACCCTACTTAAAATGGAGTTCATTCAATTGTTGTCTTTCACACTCAAGAATGCTAGCATTACCTGAATTATTTCTAGTAAAATTCTGTTGAAAATGACCAGTTTTGAGGCTAGAGAATACTGAATTATTACAATAACTAAAAGCCCATACTGTATATTCTTATATTTCATTTTGAGTCACAGATGCCTCTTGGCTTTAGCTGAAGAACCTGATTTCAATTTTAGATAGCACAACGGACTATTGCTGGCCCAGAACTGAGACATTTCCCAGGACACAGGATTTGCAGTGAAAAAGCCAAATGAACCCTGGGAATCTTGAAAATGGTCACATTTGTCCTAAAAAGAGGCTAATTTCACGTGATTCTGAAATATCTTAAATGTAAAATGGGCAATGATATCAATATTTTTCCTGCATGTTGCATAAAACAGTTTCTGAATTTTTCCATAAGGAAAAATGATATTTCATCATTCAAGGTGATTTAAAAGGCTGCATTGTACAAAGAAATGTAGAAGTTCAGAGAGGTTAGGTGATACAAACAAGATCAAACAGCAGTGGCTGAATGGCTGTACTCAACTCTCTGGACTCCAAGAGAATGTAAAATAGAATTTCTGAAAGCTCAGAAGGAATTTTGACAGAATTTACAAATGTAGGTAAAATATAAGATCATGGATAGCCAAATAACCTAAATGGAACCCCAATTTATTTGAAATCACCACCATATGAGTAAACTAAGAGAAAGTTCCTTAGAATGAAGTGTCCAGGTGGCTTCAGTTTGTCACTCCCGATGACGGCAACAGACTCTGCTGGAGGTCCAGAATACCGTGGGGTCCTGATGCGAGTGGGGTGGTTTGTTGAGCACCTTTGGAGGAGCTCTCCAGACAAAGAAGTGCCTATCACAACATATGCACAGTCACTAGTACAAACCTCTTAAAGCGCTACACGACTTCCCGACCTAAACTGACTATTTTCTAAGGTGAACACCATAGACTGAGTATAGATGTGGCAAAGGTAAAGCTGGAAATTAAAGTTTCCTCAGTTAAGTGAAGCATCTGCTCATATTGTACAAGAGAGAATTTCAAATCACACATGACAATACACATGGGAATAAGAACTTGTGAAAAAATTTTAAAGGGAGTGTTTCACACCTACCTTTGCTGTTTTGAAAAAATAACTACAAATAGCATCACTGCTACTCCCAATATTCCAAAGATAACAATTAAGAACCATGGAAACTGGAAATCTAAAACAGAAAAGAATATTTCACTAACGGAATTATGAATAATTGAAGCAACATTTACATTGCACTGTCCTTTCCCACTTGAAAGTATTTGCTACTTTGAATTCATATGGCAAAGATAGCGTTTAACTTGATAACCATGGAGAAACAATGAGATGACTTCAGATAGTTTCTTTACTAAGGATACAGCACGTTTGTCCACTGTTTAAATCCCTTTAAATTTAAAAATCATTATGTATTTGTGCACATGTATATGTATACATAAATGTAAAAAGTTAAAGAAAAAGAGGCCATGAATTTGAGAGAAAGTGGGGTGGTGGTGGTGGTGCGTGGGAGGGTGGTGGGAGAGAGGAAAGGGAAGGGGGAAACGATGTAATTGTATTATATTTTCAACAAATAAAATTATTATATAAGAGGAAAAAATTAAAATGAATAGCACATGTTTCAAACAGATTATAAAAAAACAAAACCCAAAATCCCTAACCTATGAGCTTCTCATCTGTCCAAATGTCACAAGGGCTTCAGCGCTGGAAGAAACTGTTGCTTGTTAAACCTAAGTAAAGAATGTCCACTGGATATTTTTAAGTGTAATGATATTCTTCAGCTTCCACACTGAGGGTATGTCAAAATTATGAGGGCATAGTAACAATGGTATACCTAAGCACACAGAACACAGTTTTACAGCTCTAGAACCATTCACTGTACTGAGGCTGTTCAGATATTCACCTACTTTATGAGCCCTGGGAGAATTTGTCTGTGAAATGTCCATCTCATTCTTTCTAACTGAATGCTGCCCAGTTACCTCAAGGTTGGTTCTCAATATTCTTACCACAAATGCAGAAGCTAACTACTTTTTAGTACAGACAACTAGAAATTCTGAGTCATCTCTGTGGTTCTCCTGTGTAGCATCTTCAAATGCTTCATGTGTCCATTGAGTGTGGCTAACACACAGCTTACTAGGCCTTCTCTAAGTAAACATGGCACCTGTACTTCCCCAATTCATGAACACCACTTTTCTTCTCCAACCTGTAAATAAACTTGTTTCTTATAGATACAAATGAAAAACAAACACATTGTAGAAAACTTTGGAAATATAGAGACATACAAAGGAAAAAAAAAAACTCCCCTGTATTCCTCTGTGTTTCCACTTTCCCTGGGACCTTCCTAAATCAAATAATTTGGAAACTAAATCATTTTGTTATTTTTTTAAACATTATTTTATTATTTTAATTATTTAATTTAATTAAGAATGATGTTAGCGTTAATTAACAATTTTATTATTTTAAATTTAATTATGTGTGTATATGCATGTGAGTACAGGTGCCCGAAAGGACTAGAGTTGACGGATCCTCTGGAACTGGTGTTACAGGTGGTTGTCAATCTCTTGATGTGGGTGCTGGGAATTGAACCTGGGTCCTGTGGAAGAACAGGAAATGCTCTTAACCACTGATCCATCTCTCCAGCCCCTCCTTTTTTTCAATGCATACATCCTCTGTAGATGATAGTGACTTCAATGTCTTGACCCTGATATGTGAAACTAGAGTATACTAACTCAGACAATATACCAGCAGTGTAAGCATATGTTAGCTGCTATATTGCCAACAACTCGTGCTAGTTGGCATTTAAACACACACCACACACGTTACACACACACACACACACACACACACACACACACACACACACACACGTCTTTACCTTCTTCACATGTCGCATGTGTGTTCATCGGAGGAAATGTTACATAGAGCACTTCACTGAACTTGCTGTACATTTCAAAGTTCTGTTGTCTGGCTCTCATCCGCACTTCATAGTCTTTTTCCAGTTTCAATGAGTACAGTGGAAGGGATGTTGCCCTTGTAGGAGTCAGCTTTCGAAACAATATAAAAACACATTGCCTTGAGCATCAACAACTCAACCCGCAAATTCTTCAAGTTTTTTTCCCTTTTTGACTCAAAGTGGGCTTCGTGAAAGTGAGTAATATTTTAACACGCCCAGGGACGGGGTTGGTTATTTAATAAAATAGACTGAGACAAATTATATAAAGAATAATTTTGTTAAAATAATAATAATAATAATAATCCTCAAATTTATTTAAATATAAAACCAAAGATATACATTTGCGTAAAGAAATGCAGCTATGTCTTTGCATTAGGTTTGTTAAATGGTATAATTAAGGTTGAGTCATAATACACTTAAGCATGGCAGAGCTATAAAAAGGAATTCAGATATGTTATCTACTTATTTGGGATATTACAGTATTGTATAGAGCAAGAATAGGAAACCCCATACTTTCACACTAAAGAAAATTATGGCCACAAGCCAATTATATACCTATAGCATATGTATTCCCTGGAAAACCTGGGTAGTCATTTATTAATAATCACAGAATTCAAAAATGGTCCTAGAAATATCAAATAATTTATCAGAAGCAGAGACACATTTATTTGTGCTAGAAGTCTTAAACCTATCCCAGAATAGTCTGTTGCTCAAGAATTTGCATAGAAAAGTGTTGCGTAACTATTTCCTCTAAAATGAAGCATCCTCTCCTGGAAGGACTGTCTTCAGTCTTACGAAGGACGAAGGGCGCAAAACTCAGAAGGCTGGAAGTTTATGAAACCCAGATGACTCACAAGGCTCTTCTACAAGGCTCTGTTCACAGTACGGCTTAGGAGAGGAAACTGTCCAATCAGCTGAGCCTCCTGCATGCTGTGTGTGGAGCAACAGGGATGCAGCTTGCCTGGATTACCACCTACACTGTGGTGGGCTACCGCATGATGTAGCTGCATTTGAGTCAGACATACTCCTGGGAGTAAGCCTTGTTTGCTTTCCTTTTAGCACTCAGTAAGCTTACTGGGTTCAGTAAGTTAGAATTAGGTGGAACAGTTTTGCTGATCTGCCATTGGTACCCTAGCTAGAGGGAATAGATGTTTGGTCGCATCTCCCCAGGAAAATGCACACAACAGAAAGTCACCGCAAACCTTGGGTAAGCGCATCAGTGTTTTACAGGTTTCAAACGTAGGATGCTTGCGGCTCTCAGAGGAAGGAAGTGAGAGTGGAGTGTTGGCCTTAAGAGGCATTGCTATTGGAGAGGCAGACTCACGTTCCCATGATGCTTTCTTCTAAGTCAAATACTCAAGGCAGGTGGAGCTCAACATGCTTTCATATGTTTTGAGTAGAACACTTTGTTCCCATTTATAGAAAAGGTGGATGACTTACCTTTTCAACAGCATGGATTTTCACATAAATAAAACTCTTTGATTTATTTGTTTTATTAAATCAGAATCTGGACCTTCAGCATCGGAAACAAATTTGTCTTTTATCCCGGTTAGTTTCTACTTACAAAATATTTAAGAAAAAAAAACAAACCTGTCTTTATATTAAAGACAGGGATGCGTCTTCCTACAGGAGTCTCTGAATATATGTGGTATTTGTATGCTTAAAATGTTTTCTTTGAAGCAGGACTATGAGTTTTAAATTTTCCTTTAAAATTTTAAAGTTTCTTTAAAACTTCTTAAAATCTTTCTTTAAAAGTTTCTTGTTTTTTATAAAGTAGTATTTTATAAAGTAGTTTTATAAAGCTGTGTGTCATGCCTCGATCCAGCCCTGGTTTCTGTGCTATTGCTACCAGTATTAGTATATATTTCACGAACAACTTTAAACATCCTCTTAGGGAACTCCAGAAGTCAACCCACAATCCTCCATTTCGATATTTCTTCTACATTTTACACCAGCAACTCCAAACTCAGATCTTCTCAATTGGTTCCTACTTTATGTAACTGGAAATTGGCCTGGGTGGGGGGCATCTTGCCCTCATCCAGTCCCCAGCGAGCTCTGTGTACTGCAGACACTCCCATTTCCCAGCATCCCCTCTACTCCCCACTCTGCAAGAGAATCCACTTCCTGGATTGCTTATGTTTTACTCCCCAAGTTCAATTGTGCGTATCTTTCTGTATTATGTTGTAGTTTTCTGAGAGAACTTTCAATTGTCCCAAAGAAATAACAAAAATTACACCTCTAGGAACTAAAAAAAGTTCAAACTAATCTCAAAGGTAGCACATGGAAGGAAATGCCAAGTGTAAGAGCAAAAATATTGGAAATGACCGACAGAAGTTTCCTGTAAATATTTTATTTAACTGTGAGCCTTGACCTTTAAGAGCTGAGTATCAACCAGTAAAAAAGGAGAAAAATTCTATTTAATATTCATACATGCATTTATTGTTTCGATGAAACCCATCTCTCATTCTTTCCCTATTCTCTACCACCTTCGCCCTCCCAACTTGGAGCTCTCTCCCCCTCCCTCCCACCCCCCTCTTAAAATCCTCACCAAGTCTATTTACTTCTCCTACGTGCGTCATTGTGGGATCATCTTGTGAAGCATAGATAGCCTCATAGATCTCAGTTCTGAAGAAAACTGACTGTCCCTCTCCCAGCAGCCATCAGTTGCCAAGAGCTTCTCACACAGGGGTGGGGCTTCATGCCTCTCCCTAATCCACGCTGGGGTTTTGGCTGGTGCGGTCATGTGTAAGTATTTTCTCCTGAAGTCCTAGCTGCTGTGAGTCCATGTGTGCAACTGCATTGCCATAGCCAGCAAACCGTTTCCCCACAGACACCTACTCCTTTGACTCTTCCTTCCTCTTCTTCCTCCGTAATCTTTTAGCCTTGGGAGGAGGAGGTAGGATATAGATGTCCTACCCAGAGCGTAGAACTCTGCATCATCTTATCCTCTGCATGTGGATGGGTTGCGGTTCTCTGAATCAACCACTATTTATTAAAAAAGAAGCCTCTCTGATGAGGGTTGAGAGATGTACTAATCTATGTGTATTAAGATAATAACTAAGGGGCCAGTTAATTATTATTCCCATTTAGCAGAACAGTAGTACTAGGTCCTCCTCTAGGGATTATACCCTGGCCAAACATGGTATTTTGGCTCAATTAATCATATCAGGCATGGGCTCCATCTTGTCTAGCAGGCTTTAAATCTAACCAGAAAGTAATTAAATAATTACTTATTATTAATTAAATAATAATTACAAATAATTAAAAATAAAGTTACCATATGATCTAGCTATTTCGCTAATGGTTTTATATTCAAAGGAAGGTAAAATTAGCATGTGGAAGATATATTTGCTTTTCCATGATAATTGAAGCATTATCCACAATAGTCAGAATATGAATCAATGGATAAATGAATGAAAAATGAGCTATATAGGGCATGAAAACCTATGACCCTTATTCATTCATTTTTTTCAACAGTGATGACCCCAGAATACATCAGATAAAATATGACAGGCACAGAAAGACAAATGCCGCATGAGTTCACTTATATGTGGAATCAGCAAAGGTGAACTCTAAAGAGGACAATTGTGATCACCAGGAGCTAAAGCAGGGGTTCTCAACCTTCCTAATGTTGCAACTCTTTAATACAGTTCCTCATGTTGCGGTGACCCCCGACCATATAATTATTTTCATTGCTACTTCATAACTGTAATTTTGCTACTGTTATGAATTGTAATGTAAATATCTGATATGCAGATGGCCTTAGGCAATCCCTGTGAAAGAGTTTTTTTGATCCCCAAAGGGGTAGCGACCACAGGTTGAGAACCACAAGACTAACGGGTTGGAATTTGGAGGTTTGATGAGATGTTAGTGAAAAGATAAAAAAAAAATTCAGTTAGATTGGAGGAATACATTGAAGAGAGCCACTGAGCATCTTAGAGCCTAAAGTTAACAACTATGAATTGTACTGATGTACAAGAGAATAGATTTTAAACAGTCAATTAAAAAAAATCTGTGAAAGATACATACATTAATGCTTCCACTGAGCCATCATGCCACACATAAATATTACAAAATACCATTGACACGATAGTTAATAATCATATTTGGTACAATTATTCTCAGACTATTTGAAAAAAAAATTGTATCTAGTATATTGGTTCACTGAAGTGAACTTCTGAAGATTTCACAGACTTAAATCCACCATTTTTGCTAATATCACATGGCTCTTTTCAGGGGTAAGTCTTCATATGTTGGAAGGCTATCAAACTCATGGCTGTATACATACATTTTCAAAAATTCTATATTTGTCCTGAAAGTTAAAACTTTATCCTCGGTGCAAACATCTGCAGATGTTTACCAGAAGTGTAAACTTCCTTCTTGAGAATGTTTGACAACTCAAATATGAGTAATTATCTACCAGTGTATCTGTTGTTCTTCATGTGAAATTTGAACTTCATGCCAAAGAGCTGCTAGTTCGGTTGTTGAACCAGTCATTTGAAGTGTTCGGCTCCATCATTACTTTGATGTAGAAGAGCACTGTGTGTCTATGTGCCACATGGAAGTTTAGACAGTGACCGACTCAAAGGTTGAGATTTCAGCAGAGTCCCCTCTGAGACCACCCCTACCCTTTACTGTGAACTGCACAGTGATGAAAAGTACAGTACAGTAAACAATGGAACTGTGCCGGCAGTTTTATTACTGTTTTTGTATTATGACACAAAAGCGTTATTATAGTATACTGTGAAATTAGCCTTGACCTTGTGTGCTCCCTTGAAATGGTTTCAAGAGCCCTCAGAGGTACATGGTTCCCATTTTGAAAACTGCTACCTCAGGTGCCCTTGGCACCTTGTGCAATGTACTTGTTCCTATACCTGGTTGTTGAATAAATGTTTGATTATAACTTGGATTTAGAAAGTCTTGTTTGACTTAGCATCCAACCAGCCCTTTTTGGTACCAAGTTACTAACAAGATATCTAAATTAAAATGAGTCAGAAAACAGAACCTTGAGAACAAGCAACTGTTTGAAGCAGCTCAGGTTTAACTCCCTGCTAATTACAAAATTGGCTTCTTTTTTGGTACTGCACTGCACGGACAGGGCCTTATGTCTCAAAATTTGGGGAGTGAGCCTTGCCAGGGTGCTGGGTACTACCTCACGCCTAGCCAGAAACTGCTTGGCTTGGCCGGGGCTGGAGTTGTGGCTAGACTAATTTAGAATTAGTTATATTTGGAATGGCATGGTATTCCTGTTTCCCTTCTTGTGTGCCATGTGGAATTTATCTCAGTACTGAGTTCCCATGCACTTGGGAGGGAATTGAGAGGTTCAGGAGCCAACTTGCTTTCTGCTCACCTATGCAGGAACCTCTTGGCTTGATCATCTTTGAAGTATGTAACAGAACATCTTTCTGAAACCTCTATGGGGTAAATTACCCTCCTACGCCTCTCTCCTGGAGAGACCTAACAGGAGATATTAATAGAGGTTTTATGAGTAGCAGCAGTTAAAATCATGGGAGGAAATTTGGCCATAGCCTCCTATGGCCTGAACATGATCATACTTATGCTCAGCCCCATCTCCAAAGATGGCTAAGTGGACTGTGACCTTGCTGTATGGTTAAACTGAACAACAAAGATGACTAAGGAAATGGTTTTCTTCTCCAGTAGTCTTTGATATATCTAAAATCTGTATTAGTATCTGCTGTCTTATAGATGTTCAAGGTATTAACTTAGTGATTATGAGTTTTAGGGTACATAGCTTGGGCATGTGGTATTAGGTGAAAGGAAAGTATTATTACAAATAAAGGAGTGACTGCTGAATTAGGAAGATGAAAAGTAAAGGTGTAGGATGTATTGACTTACCGCTTTCCACTTAGATTCGTTTACTTCTTTGTACTGAAGTTCATACTCCAGAAGTATCCATCCCTTCTGAGTGTCTGCACTGAGCGGTGGCTGCCATCTCACTTGGATGTCTCCAAGAATCCCAGTCAAGCTGACATTCAGTAAAGTCCAGTTGAGGCCAGTGGGTGGATCGGGTTGCACTGTGAATTCGATGGAGAATGAGTCCTCAGAGAAACACTCTGGGTACTGAAGAGTGCCTTTTCACTTTTTCACACCACTCATTTTGACCACATGTTAATTCTTCCAGCATTTCATTTTACTAGAACTCTTTACTTTATAATGGAGCAACATTATTTTATATGAGAATGATCTGTTTCATTTTTTAAAACATTTATAAAAGCTTCCCCAACGCTCCTTTGAGTCTCAAAACTGATGTAAAATTTTCGCTGGAAGAGTTGTCATGCCACATACTTTTAGCTCTCATATCATTCATATTTTAGGATTTTGGCAAACATGAAGATGCAGAGAATCAGAAAGACTTCACTTTTTAAATACAACCTGTTTTGGAACAGGAAGTAGAGGATTTCCCCATGGTGTGTGAGCTGGGAAGGACCTTATGTATCTCTACTCTGCTACAATCCGGTCCCCCAGTGCTCTGCAAATGCTCCCTAGTTTTGCTGTCTTCCTAACCATCCTGTTTTGTTTCTTAGTCATAAGAAAAGGCATTATGCTGCTATCTTGAGCTAGTGATAATTCAGTGCTTTCTGTCTTTGCTTAACTGCCAAGTGAGTAATCTGAAATTGTATTTTGCTCATTTTCTGCTGGCAATCCTCTATTATATTCTTAGATAAATATGTGTATCTTGATTATGACGACCATAAAGATTACAGTTTCATACAGGATGATGAGGACAAGTAAGGATTCCAAAGCTAGGGTTTATATCTAAATTTATGCTGTGCCTCATGCTAAGTACTGCTAGATACCAGGCCTTTGGAAACTACTTGAAGGTACACAGTTAAATTTTACTTTATTTCTTCACACACGGACATGGATACTTAGAAAGTCTAATAAAAGAATTAATCAGAGGTAAGTCTACAGACACATGTTATGAGGAGCTCTTATTGAATCAAAGAGAGAAGCTTTTGTATTGACCCAGAGTTGGACACATTTCTATGATGGAAGGGTACGCTGTGGCCACCGTCACACAGACATCAGCTTTTTGGAAATAAAGAAAGATTTTCTGCATTTCAAAATAGTAATCAGAAATATACATGAATATTTTTTTGGAAATTAAATTTGAACGTTGTTCAAATTACATATGCTTAAACAACGACAGTAATACTTTGTCCTTGATTTGTTAGAAATTGAGGAATAACCTCAAGTTTAATTTTTTAAATGACTAGTTTGAAATAATACTTGCATTTTAACCAACTTTTTAAAGTTAGCACAGAAAGTAACACATTCATTATGATATTTTCATATGTATGCGTCAACAGACACCGTTTTATTCTTCTCCTTCCCTCGCTGCGGTCCTTCATGTCCCCGAGGCTTCCACTCGCTGGAAGCGTCCCTCCTTGCTTCCATGTTTCATTTCCTCTCTTTATTCTCCTCCCACAAGACACCCTCCTGTTCTCTCCCTTTCTATCTCCATTAAAATCTCTCTTTCCTCATACTTTTAAGTTTATTTTTATTTGATGACTATGAGTGTTTTATCTGCATGTATAGACATATGCACCATGTGCATGAGTGCCTGCAGAGGCCAGAAGAGGGCATTAAAACCTCCCCAACTGAAGTTACACAGCAGAAAGTGCTCTTAATAGCTGTCTAACCCTCCAGCCCATCTCTCTCTCTCTCTCTCTTTCTCTCCATATATATATATATACATACTGGGATATATATGTACATACATACACATGCTGGGATATATGTACACACATGTGTATGTATATTTATGTATGTATATGTATGTATTTACTTATAAAATTTCTGAGAAAGGGTTTTGTTATGTATCCTGCCCTGGCCTCAAATCGATACTCCTTCTGACTCAGCCTCCCAAGTGCTCAGATTGCAGGTATGTTACCACACTTGGGTCTTATAAAGATATTTTTTGATGGAGAACTTTCTAAAATTCATCACTTATGTCTTATTTAGAAAATATTCCCCTTTTTACTTTAAATAGATGAGGTGGCATAGTGTCTTATGGGAGAAGGCCCAGATCCACTGTTGGAAACATATAGCAGCCTGCTCCTTACTCCTACCCATATACTTACATGCTGTAGCTGACAATTTCTCCTAGATGTTTAAGTGTTTGATACAATATGCAGGAAAGGTTTCTGGTCTTCCTGTTGCACATCTAGCATGCCTCTTTTACCTTCCAGCTCTCACAGTGGTGACCCTACCCTTCCAATTATTCAGGATAAAACAGTGTACTCTTCACTGACCTACCTTTTTGTCATGACCACGTATTCTGCCAGCTGCTCTTTGAAAATACAAGTATCACCTTTTACCTGTGTTAGCTTCCTTCCTGCTTTATTCCTAGGTCTTTGTTCCCTTTCTTTCAGTCTATTCTCCACACAACCCTCGGGCCCGCAGACACAGCCATTCTCTAACGTCTTAAGTAAGTGCATTACGGTAATCACCAAAAACCTTCTATCTTATCTAAGGTTTTCTATCTTATTCCAAGTGGAAACCACGGTCATTACAAGAGCCTGAAAATGGCTCTTTCTAATCTTGTCTCTTCCCGCCCCCCTCCTTCCCCAGTCCACTTCCAGTTCCACTGCTGCCCCTGCTCCCTTCAGGAGGAAGGCATGTTCACATCTCAGCATTTCCCCCACCCCAGTGTCTCCCTGCTGAAATGGCTTTCTCTCAGAACCCCTCAGCAGTGTTCTTTACTCAGCTGTACCTATCTCAGGGAAGCCTGTGCTCATGACCCTTCTTAACATGGTAGCCCCTTCCACACCCTGTGCTCTTTCTCTGCATTTCTCTGTAGCACTGGCTCTCTCCATTCTCACTGGGATTTAGTTTGTTCTATTCTAATCTATCAACCACAAGTAGCAAAATCAATTTCTTTGAGACATCAACAACACAGTGGGAGTAGGTTAAACTCACAACATATCTACTATCTTATTTTACCTTGATGTCATCATTTAGCAATCCTGAGCCTCAGCTGCATTATCTATAAATTGGGGTTTACAATAGAATCTATCTCTTACGATGATTATGTGAGACATAAGTTCTTTGGATTAGTTATTTCCGTATTTAAATAGATGCGACTGTAACTTTTGTCAATAAGATCAAGCCAAAACTTTTTGTGAGGCACACAAGACCAGTGGTGACTTTTCTTTTCTTTTCCTTCTTTTTTGTTTTTGTTTTTTTGAGGTAGGGTTTCTCTGTTGTAACTCTGGCTGCCCTGGAACTCACTCTGTAGACCTTTTCTTACCATTAGAACTGAGTAGTTCTGGAAGGCCCACGACACATGGTAACTCTCATACTTTATGAAGTAACAGAAGGGTCACAGTTCTGTTCAGCTGGCTCTTCTTCATCCCACAGGCATAGCAGGTCTTTTATGCATTTCATGACTACCTTGTTAATTACGCATCCAAACACCTCAAGTCCAGCACCCTTCATACTGTGCCGTGGCACACTGTCCTGCAATTATTTCTGGATTGCCTGATTCCCCTACTTCACTGTACCATATAGTAGAGTCAGCATACATTCAGGAGCTCAGTGAGCATCAGCAAGGCAAACGAGTAAGGTTTGATACTGTTAGGAACGGGGACAGAGCATGGATCTTAAACCAGTGTCTTACAACTCACTCATGCACTTTGTCATTTAGCTTCAATTTGCAGCTGGGGGAGGCCATTAAGTAGTCAGTAGCCTTTACAACCTGTCAGACAATCTTTTCTGCTTCTTTTCCCCAACCTTCTGTCTGAAAGGCAGACTTTCAGGCTTTGCTTCCTTTTGTCTGCAGCATTCAGCCCCATTTTCTGCTGGTTTCCAGTCTGCTGCTGCCTAAGAAACCACATTTGTCTGGGAGAAGGGACAGGAATTCATGTGAGAAACGAATGGGCCCTTGTGGATAGATTTTGAAGCACTAAGGTCAGCTACTGAAAGTCCTTCGTTGCTTCTTTGCCTTTTGCTGTTTATACTATTATGTTGTAAACAGTGGATCTCAGTGGCGGTTGCTTGTTTCGGTTCCTCTTCGTGTTCGCAGGATGGGCAATGAATCATCTGTATGGCTCTTTGACTTGTTTCCTTGAGCTAATTTTCATCAATGTTTGTTTGAGATCATATAAACACGACTCTGACCTGATTGTGGCTGTTTGGTAAATGTTAAATTCTATGGTTATTTTGTTTTGTGACAATCTAGGTTTTGATTATGCCAATGATAGAGGTCAAAGGCCAACAGTGTTCAGTAGATCTGAATATAAAAATCCTGTCAAAAACTAAGGAAAAATTAATAGTATATTGAGTTAGCCCCTCGTTTTGGCAACAAGAATTCGATTCAGAGTTGCAGACTTCCTAAATGGAAGAATGGATTCATTTCTTTTTTAATTAAAAGATGTTCAGATTTATTTTTATGTCATATTGTTTCGGCTGCTTGTCTGTATGTGTACCATGTGCACACCTGGTGACGCGGAGGTTCAAAGAGCGTTCCTGGAACTGGAGTTACAGGTGTTTATGAAACACCATGGGGGTAATGGGTCCTCTGAAAGAGCAGCAAGTGCTCTTAACTGCTGAGCCATCTCTCAGCCCCTGATTCGTTTCTTTAAAGCTTTTATCCCCAGGCTTCTTTTAAAAAAATCCTAAAAAATAGATTTATTTATTTCCTTTGTATGGGTGTTTTGTTTGCATGCATGTCTATGGATTGTGTGTTTTATGTTCAAAGGCCAGAAGAAGGCATCAGATTCCTCTAGACTCAAGGTGGTTCTTAGCTGCTAGGTGGTGAT
>JAMJFZ010000107.1:155000-322500 GCA_026225945.1 Cricetomys ansorgei
CCACGAAGCCTTCAGGCCTCCACAAGCTCCTCCATGCTCGTCAGGGCTCCTTGTCATGCCTCTGATTTGCATTCATGCCGAGTCCCCCTCTAGTGCAGAGGCTGAGTTTGGCATATTTCCATCACAGGGCGTCAGAGACTACTCTGAATCAGCTGCTTTCACAAGCTAGGGCCATCCCCTCTGCCAGCTTACCTGCCTAGGATCAGGTCCAAGCAGAACACACGAGGCCTGCGCCATTCTGTCTTGTTGACAGCCCAATGTGCTTAGTCTCTTGTATGCTTTGGATTCCAAGAACAGCCCAGTGACCTGACAGCCCATCACACCACCACATTCCTTGGCTCTTCCTGCCTCTCACAGACTACAGTGCTGAACTAAGGCATACTGCAGCGTTATGTGTCGGGGATGAGAGGCATGATTCTATAATTTCATGAGTTGCCTAGGAACAAACTCTCAGAAACAATAACAGAGCTGGAAGTCCCCACTGTGCCTTTGTCTCTGTGTAAGTGGGTGCTGAGAGTCCACGGATCAGTGCAGCTTCGTTCTGATCTCCCAGCCCTTGAGTCTATCCTTCTCAGATAAACAGGGCTGCAGGCTTATGTGGGTTTGGCTAGGATATTCAAAGTATTTATATTTTTATAGAGAAAACACAAAATCCTGATTTTGGGAGTTTGGGTTGGCACTTGGTCACGAGTTTGTTTGCATTCATGGTATTTAGAGAAGTGGGAATATTTTCCTCCTGGGATTCTAGGTTCTACTAGGGCCAAAACAAGGATGTTCCAAATAAATACATCCGAGACTTTCCCTTCCCCCAGTCACACTTGCAGCAGAATCCTTGTTGGTTCCCAGGCTGAGTGCACACTGGGGATGTGGGGGGACTGGGGTGTGCAGAGGAGGCCTGTGGACAGACTTATTGTGACTCTGATGGAAGGAAGAGACAAGAATGTTGTGAAGGCTTCGTATCTCTGGACTTATCTTTTTGCTCCCAGTTAAGTTCAGTTACTATTAGGAGTGTGGAAAGATTATTTTCCTGGGGTTGAACTAGTTCAAAATGTTATCCCATCGTTTCTCGGATCGATTTAGTCAATGATGTTTGTATGAACACTTCTCATTTGTTTTGATGGCTCTAGTTATCCAAGCTGTTGAAGCAAGGTATAAAAATGGCATCGAGAGAGTCTCTCACTCTTTTCATCTTAAGTAACGGAATCAATTCACACACATTGAAAACTCTTCCCAAATGCCTTAGCATTAGTCTGAGTGACTTCCTGTACCTCTCTCCAGTATCAACCTTAAGGTAAACAAGTGATATATTTGGTACCAGACTACCTCATCTCTGTGTGCCTTTGGGGAGTAAATCTGTGAGGCCCCTCTTAACTGGTGCATAGGGCCTATCTGTAAATTAAACACTCAGCTCGGTATGAGAAATTTATAGTCTATCAATAGTCACAAGCAGTAAGAAATCAATAATCACTCTTATAGCTCAGGAATCTGGACTCTATTTCATTGTTGTTTTAAATTATTATTATATATGAATACTAAGAAAATCCTGCAGATGTATGTATGTATGTATGTATGTATGTATTGCGTACTTCTATGTAGAATGCACTGTGTCAGGCATTTTTCTGTCTTAGAAAAATCCTCAGAAGAAGTTCTGAGCTAAGTCTATGAGCATCCTCCTAGACATGAGGAGGCAGAGCCGTGCCCAGTAACTAAGTTACTGGCTGTTACTTGGTGAGCAGAGGGCTGACACAGGATTGACTGCAGAATGCTGGCTCTGACTAACTGTTCCCCATGTCTTCTTTCCTCTTCCTGTCGTCCTCAGAGTGGAAAGCTTCATTCTCAGATCCATGGACGAGGCCCTGAGATAAAGGATCCTCACTAACCCTGTAGCTTGTCTTAAGCCTTCCCTGGGGGTTTGTGTGGAAGAAACAAGAAAGTCTCAGTTTTGTTCTGTGGCATAGTAGGGGTAATTATAATGATTAATTATATATTTCAAAATATTTAGTAGAGAGGATTTTGGATGGTCCCAACATAAAGAAATGATAGATGCTTGATGACCGACACACCAATTGTCCTGGTTTGGTGATGACACATCATATAGAGGTATTAAAACGTCACAGTGCGCCCCATGAATTTTACTGTTACGGTGTGTACTGAGGGTGGTAAAAGAGGAAAGAAGAAATGCCACGGGAATGAGACCTGACTACTGGGCAGCGACCACGTTTCTGGAGGTTTGTTTCCTCTTCCGCTGTTACTCTAGAGGACCGTGGGTAAAAATGAAAGAGCAAGTTCCTTCATTTAGCATAATTAATTTAAGACAACAGTTTGTTCTTATATAGGAGCCAAATGGAGGCTTCTAAAACACATTTAGAAAACATCTAGTAAGATTCAGAGCTCCTCCCTGGCCTACAAGCGTTGGTGCAGTTCCCAAGAAGTTCCGTGGTCTCTTCCCACGTCACCCACCCAGGCAGGTGGGCTCACGCCTTCTGTACAGTTCCTATTCTCAAACATGCCCACGCAGCTCAGGGCACTGCGCCTTCTATTCTCTTTGTCTCCACAGCATTTCCCTGACACACTCAGTCTCTCTCACTTCATTTCTTTCCCCAATTTAACACGCTGCACTGGAGAGGCCCCAGAGATCTCCGCGGTTCAGATGTCACTCAAGCCTCTGCACACACTGGCATGCCCACACGTTCTCACTCATGATTTGAATCACTCCAATTCCTGCTCTCCACGTGATCCACTCTCCAAATCAATGGAGAAAACAAATCAGAAGGGCATGAAGCCTTCACCTTCTAGCGTAGAATAGCTGTATCGATCCTGGGGTCTTCAAACTACTATCCTCTCCTTCTGTCCAGTAGCATGAGAATGTCTCCAGCTCCGGCGAACGACACTTGGTGAACTGAGGCTTCCCAGGAGAACCTGCAGAATAAAGAGAAAAGGCAGGCATGGGATCAGGAGGGTCATGTGACATTCCCATGACACACACGTAAGAAGTGTGTAAAGCAGGAAGTACTGGGATAAAGCCGGCCTATTCCCTGTCTAGGAGATGATGCTAACATTTGGAAAAGCCGTTTTCCTTGCTCGTCATCTCAGCATCTGTTGCCTGCTGCTGTCAGTAATCACTTTCAAAGTTAAAGAGTTGTGCCTCCGTTTCCAGCATTATTCCTTGGGGCCTGTTTAAGATCCAGAGCTAGAGAAAGGGATCTGGGGACAGGTAGTTCATTTGGAAGGCATTCCTAGGACTAGGGAAGAGATAATGGGCAGAGGTGAAAAGCCCTTAGGAATAATGCATAAGTCCAAAGGTGGTGTTGTTTAACACCCACCAAAGAGTGTTTAAAGCATCTCTGTAAACAATGTTGCAATTGACAAGAGAGTTACTTCAGCCTTTGCCAGCAGATTAATTCCCACTTGTACACATGAGTGTCGCAACTAAAGACATCACATATTCCAAAGAAACTGTAGCATTCACACTGCTTGTACACAAAAGTCTTGGCAATAGCACCAGTACCCATTTGCATTTCTTTTTGTGTGTGTGTGTAAATGTGTCTGTACATTCACACACGAACATATTCAGCATCATATGTGTGTGTGTGTGTAGGCTGGAGGTTGACATTTGTCTTCCTCTCTGCCTCTTATCTCATGTTTCAGACAGGGTCTCTCATTGATTTGGAGCTTGCCATTCAGGTAAGCTGACTAGCCAGCAAGTTCCAGGCATCTGCTTGCCTGCCTCCCTAGACCAGAGTCAGAGCCATGCACTGTATGACTGGCTTTCAAGTGAGTGCTGGGGACCTGAACTCGGGTTCTCAGACCTCACACTTGATCCGCTTGGCCATTTCCTCAGAACCCAAAGTCTTTATTTTTAAAAATGAAGATTCTAAGATATGAACTTTGGAGAGAGATGGAAGATAAGTTGAAGAAGGGGCAGGAGGAGCTGGAGGCAGGGAGGGATATCCCAGAGACACACTGTATATGTGCAAGGAATTTTTAAAAAGAGCAAAAACAGAAACAAACGATGAGGATTCCCATTTAGAGTTACACCTTTATTTTAGTTAACATTACTAGTTACACCGTGTTTCCTATTACATCATATCGAACACTTCATGTACATATTTCATTTAGTAGTGACTACAGATTGCCTTTTGCTTCCTGAAAAAAATTACAAGGGGAAAAATGACAAGTTCAGATATCCTCTTAACTCAGTTCTCAGAAATCAGTAACTTGGAAATCTCCAATCTTCCACGCTCGACCAGACTGTGAGGTTTTAAAAGCATATCTTTGCTTACCTCTAGAGATTCAAATTTCTCTGTGGTACAGTGCAGGGAATGTGATTTTTAAAAGTTCTTCAGGTTCTTGCGCTATGTATTGCAGGTTGAGAACCACGACGGCAGATAACCTTACATATGAGACCCCAACATGTGGCTTTTACATAGCTATATTCATCAGACTGCTTAGCCATGCTATGTATCAGCACCTGGTGTACACACTGAGAAGCCTCATTCAGGATGATATTTTTGTCTCATGAACACTTGTAGTGGGAAAGCTATTTAAAATCTTTGTGCAAAATTGTATATCTAAATGATACTTCTGTTTAAATACCCAATAGAGTATACCCTAACAATAAAAAGAAAGACATTACAGTGCTATTTCTATTACATTTATTTAGAAACCTCAAGGAGAGTTGTATTGAAGTTTTTAAAAGTTGATGAAGCTTGTTATTATATCCAAGCCTACAGTGTTGGAGAAACAGTGCTGGTTGTAATGTGTCACCTCAACACTACCACGATTGATTTGCAGGTCAGATGGGCCAAATAGCATAAGTGAGTTTCTTCCACAACTGCCTGCTGGCTTTCCCCTTGGAGGAAGTTGATCTCTCAGACAGTAAACAGAGGGCACACATCAAGCAGCTGTCACATTGAAGGATTAATTTTCAGAGATGCTTTTCTACCCTTGACTCACACACAGCAAAAACAAATCCCCAAAACAGCACAAATTTTCCCAAAGTCTGCTTGGAGTGTGGTGCTTAGAGCAAAGGAAAAAGAGGAACAACTAAAGTGTGAAGGTAGGTGGGAAGTAAGTCTTTGATGAGGAAGTACAGCTTTCTTCTGAGAGCTCCAGGCTCTGGAGTAAAAGGTGTCCTGCAGTTGTCTATCCTTTAAATAGAGACTTTCCACACACCATGTCTTAAAAACCACCTGCTTCTAGTAGTCTGACACTTGTTACCTCTTAACACATGGTAGAAGACTGAGCTACCTTGTATGGGGATGGAAACTTGAAGGGAAAGTCTTTCTCCTTGACTACAGTTATTTCAACCAGCTGACAACTCCCTTTTGATATTTAGGGTGGTGGTAGACAAACAATAAGGAAAGGAAGAAAACAAAACAAGAAAAAAATAACACGGCCATTGGTTGCTCTCCACAAACTGATTGTTAGGCCCTAGTGCTAAAGACAATGCTTATGTATCTCATTGAACATTGATGTTGAGCTGGTGCCTAACTAGAGCTTCCACCCTACTGTTTTTAATACTGGAAGGTACTCCTCACTCTACCAGAGAAGAAAAGGAGACACTAATTCAGCTACAAATGCTTCAGTCTATAGTGGTGACTTGCCTGCATGATACACTGGTGTAATAGTGGTGCAAACATTGTGGAAGTAACCAAGCACCGTGTGCTTAGGTTGAAGGCCCAATCCATGAAATGGAACTCATGCGGCGGGTGGCCAACAACCTGAGGCTAGATAGGCTATGGACCTCAGAGAAAATAAAATACTATTATTCTGCTAAAGGAGCACAGCAATAAAATGACTCCTAATGACATTCTTCTATATCCCAGATCAGTTTCTCACTCAGACATCACCAGAAACGCTTTCCCCTGCATTAGATAGGAACTAGTACAGAAACTCAGAAGTGGAAAATGTTTAGAGAGTGAGAAACCTTGGACTACTCAGTTCTAATGGGATGTCTTCATCAAATCCTTCCTCTTAGGGCTCAAAGAGTTATGAAGAAAGGATGGGCAGAAAGACGGAAAGAGACAGCGGGGATGGATGATACCAAGGAAACAGTGTCTTCCTGACATAACGGGACTGATGCACATATGAACTCAGAGACTATGGCAGCATGTACAGGGCCTGAACAGATCCGAGCCAGACGAGGTCTCAGCATTAGGAGGGGGAATCGGACACAAGCTTCCATCTCTAACCGAGAACCTATCTCTAACTGACAACCAGTTGCAAAGGGAAAATTTTTTATTTTCTAACGGAACCGCACGGAGCGCACAAACCATGCTTAAGAGAAGGCCCCATGTCCAGCAGTGGATGGCCAACCAAAGATGAACTCAATGCTTTGCTTTGTTTTTTGGAGATATTGTTTGTCTCGTATTGCTGTATTTGGGCATTAAAGAAAAAAAAACAGAAAACAAAAACTTGCCAGTTTTTTGTCTGTATATCTTGTTTCCAGTGTTGTGGATTTTTTTGGGTGTGTGTGTTGCATGCATGTATGTGTCTGTGTGTCTGTGTTTTTTATGTTTTCTTTTTTCTTTTTTCAATTATATTTTTGTTAAAATTTTAAAATTTGCCTGTTTATTTTCTAAAGAGAGACAGAAAGGAGTCATGGAGTCAGACGGTGGGGAGGTGGAGAGGGTCTGGAAGGAGACGTGGGAGAGAAAACCGAGACCGGAAAATATTGTAGGAAAAATTTTTTTTATTTTCAATAAAAAAGACAACATTCCTTAATATGATCAAAAACGTTAACAACAACAACAATAAATTAAACTTGTACAGAGACATACTGAAGGGGAAAAAAAAGGTTATAGGGCTGGTGCTCAGTGGTAGAACCGTGCCTAGTACGCAAGAGGCCCTGGAAAAATTCCTCAGTATCACCAAAGGAAAATATAGGCGAATGATCTAAAAAGACGGTTTCCATCCTAAATGATGGAAGAAATTCTAAGAACCAATCAGCGTGTGTGGTAATGGAGCGGGAAAACTGAGCAGGGCTACAATCGCAAAACACAATCACAAAAACACACCAGACCAGATGGCTTCCGGTTCACCATGGTAGATTTCGGGTTCTGTCAAGGAACCGGTGCGTGCAGCCAATCAACCTCCCTGCTCTTCTGAAGGAATGGTTACTGCCGAACTCGAGCGAGCCAACGTGAGGAAACATTCACTGTCGACTGAAATGGCTTCCTATGTTGTGAGGACTGCATAAGCACACGGGTCGAGGCCAAGTGTGGTGAAATCACAATGTTTCTTCTACAAGGAATGAAAAAGAGATGGCGGTTCAAACAGAGAGACCTTCCACTTCCCAGTCTGTGCTTCACAGGGTTGGATGATTGATTAACATCCACGTACCGACGATGTAAGAACAGGCGTGTTTAGCCTTTATATTTGGGTCAAAGAGTATTATGGGATAGAACACATGTGATCCTTAGAGATTTGATGAGTGAATACATGAAATTACAGCACTATGATGACAGAAATAAGTTACTGTGCCCAGTCTCACTGCTTTACAAGCTCCTCATCTAGGTAACAAGTGGAACTGGAGGGGGAGGTGACGCTATAACAGTCACTAAGGGTTCTTGGAGGTCATGTGACTGCACTGTACAAGAAGAAGCTACTATTATCTTTGGAAACTGAGGCACAGAGATGTAAAATAACAAGTCTGAAGGTCACCCCGCTAAGTGGCACAGCCCTGACGGCCACTGAGCAGCTATGTTTCAAAGTCTTTATTCTCAACTATTAGAACCGTGTCTTTCAAAGTTTTAAAAAGTGACCTCTGGGGAGAGGATTCTTTACATAATTTCCTCAGATGTTTATATTTGTGTATGTGTTCCTTATGTACATGTGTGTAAAATGAAATTATGTCATAACGATGGCTCTCACTATATTTAATAGATTCTGATGGTTTATATCTTAAAATATACATATGTATTATACTATATTTAGACACAATACCACACACACACACATATAAAGTATGTTGTTTCCAATCTTGTAAATTGATTTACTAATGAGTCAACACTGTCACTTTAAGAAAAAATACTTATGAAGCTAATCTTTCTTTTATGGAAGTTGAAAATTGATGTTGGCTTGTAATTCCTTCGAAACAAGGCAAGGATGTTTCCTTTGCTGGCCCGTGACTAAGACCTATTCTTGAAATTACTTTTTCTAAATTGTATTAAGATCTGCATAATCTTTAATAAAAACCTACCTGACGTCATGGGGTCCTTTGGAACACTTTGCATGGAGATCAGTAGTTGCCACGGCGACTTAAGCTGCGACTGTGTAAGGGCTCCTGGGGAGGTCAGCCTACACTGAGTCACTTCAGTTTAGCTGGTAATATCCATGATTTCACTGAAGCTCAGTGTAGGTCCCGTTCAGTTCTTTCACTAGAATGGCATTACTTATTAAAAATGCTAGCAACTCTTTGTCCTGAGAGTTGCCTTGACAACTGATGGAAACTACCAGAAAGTAACACAGTGATGCTAGGCAGAGGCTGGCAACATTCTAGACGCTTGTGGGATTGGAACCCACTACAATCATTTACAACCTGGGAAATATTAGTCAAATTACTTACCCCTGCTTCATTGGCTAAATGAAGAGAAAACAGTACCTCACCGAGTCATTGTAAAGATTAAATGATCTGACACATGCAAAGCTCTCGGGATAGTGCTTAATACAGAATAAGCATTACATAAACGGCCACTGTGAATACAACTTTTAGGCCAATTGTGATAACTACCTTATGAGTCGTTAACGGTTGGTATAGCAAATTATGACCATTGCTAAGCCTAAAATCCATCCCATTATCATATCTGTTTGTACTTTAAAACCATGTAATTACATGTCCATGGGCACTAGGTGCAACACGTGAAGTGTATATGCAATATGAAGTGTGTATGATATGGTGTTAGCTTTACCCTCACTGTTTGGAGATAATTTTCTGTTGTGTTCTCTATAGTTGCAGCTTCTGAAGTCTGAGTTTTGGCTAACGGGGAGATGCTGCTATATTATTATGTTTTGCAACATAGCAAGTGAATTCTAAGAAAATGCTTCCTCTCTGTATTTCTGAGAATCCATTGAAAGGAATTTATCAAATGTGTGAAGAAGCATATAAGGGGGTAGAATTACCAACAGGTCATGCAGATACTGTGGGACTGTCCTTCAAAAGGTCTCTGGGATGCTTAGAGTGTTACTTGATGCTTGTTGACTGGGAACTCTGGAACCATAGCAGGAAGTTTATTGATTTGTTGGCAATACTCACTTTAGAAGAAGCACACGAAACAGGAAGAGTGAAAAACTCAAATATTGTGAGTCCAAGTTCTCTTACCAATGGTACAATCAAGTGTTCTAGCTCTCTGATCCAAAGCCACTATGAACAGAATGGAGTGGGTGGTTGAAATTCTGATTTAGTATTTTACCTTTTGCTCTTTGAAAGAATCTGTGGTGTAAAATTCATGCTCTGTACGTGCTGTGGCTTCCTAGGTTCACACTCAGTGCTGAGGAACACTGGATTTACTGGGTTTATTCCATGCCTGTTACTTAGCAGGTCCACACTGTGCACTTACACCTAGAGGAATGTATTCCTTATTCACCCTGTTGGGGTCTTCCCACTGGATATCCAGCTTTTTGTCCAAACACCCTTCTGAAAAGTGTACACGCCATTTCCAGAGTGTCCTAATATGACATTTCCTAGTAGAAAATACTGAATGTAAGGAACTCACACTCATACATGTTTTCTCTGTGTTTTTTCTCTACAGAAATGAGACGATACAGCTGCAAAAGTCTTAGGTATTTGTCATTTAAGGTAGAAAAGTAGAGCTGATAAATTCTACAATCAACTGTTCAGTTTTAAAAATCATTACTTTCAACTAAAATTCAGTAAACTTTGAAAAATAAATTACTGGTTCCCGAAAACACCTGTAGAGTTAACATACATTAAAGTCACTGAATTTCCATTGACTTTCAAATGAACGCCAGGTTCCTGAAGTTGGTAGCATCTCAGGAAAGTCCTCACAGTAGGTCTGCAAGACGGTACTACCGTACGGTCTGCACAGACAGCCCACCGGCGTGAACGCGTCGGGAGTCCGAGGGCTGTGCTACGCAGAGCAGTCATTCAGTTTTTCATAACTTGATTTCTGTTTTCGCAGAATTCTTTCATCGAGTACTTCTCTTAGTAATTGTAGTTAAACTCACCTCACTCTGATTTCCCGCACTCAAGGGCAGGATTACTGGTTTTCCTCTCTTCTTCTCCTTCTTTTACATAGCTTTCGTCTGGTGCATTTATTTATTAAATTTAATCATCTTGGACAGAGTGCCATCCATATACTGCTCTGTCTAAAGTTTTAAAGTTTCTCTTTTGTTCTAGATTTCAGGGTTTTTTTTTTTTTTTGTCTATCAGTTCTCTTAAATACATAGCAACTGTGTCTTAGTCATCTTTCTGTCTCTATTATAAGATATCAGAGATAAAAATTGTAAAGGAGAAAAATTATTTTGGCTTAAGCTTTTGGAAGGTTCCATCCGTGACCAAGTTGGCTCATTCTGTTATCCGTGAAGATCAATGAATTGGGGGACTGAAGGGTGTATGTGGGAAGGCAAATCTGCACACCACTGCTAAGAAGCAAAGGGAAAAACAGCTAAGGGACCTAAGTCTCTCTGTTCTTTAATGACAGGCTCCCAGGGGCCTAAGACCTCTGACTAGGTCCGACCACCTCCCTACAGCATCACCATGTGACCCAAGCCTGTAACATATAAGATTTTGAGAGCTGTTCAGGATTCCTGATGCACAGATTTCTTTGTTGAGGAGGTGAGGGCATTGTTTCCCTGGTGTTTGTCATGGCTAGTTTTATGTCAACTTGACACAAGCTAGAGTTATCTGAAAGGAGGGAAACTCAATTGAGAAAATGCCTCCGTAAGATCCAGCTGTAAAGCATTTTCTTAATTAGTGATCAATGGGTAAAACTCAGCAGATCACAAAATAAAACAAAAAGAAGAATGTGAGAAAGGCGCTTGTAAGGAAGAGCAGAGTTCACAGGGGTTGGAGGAGGATGGGGGGAGTAAGAGTAAATGGAATGTATATGTACATCTATCTGTCCTGGCTGGTTTTATGCCAACTCCACACAAGCTAGAGTTATCTGGAAGGGGGGACCTCAATTAGGAAAATGCCTCCGAAAGATCAGGCTGTAGGGAATTTTCTTAATTAGTGATTGATGGGGTGGGCCCAACCCATTGTTGGTAGCACCATAGCTGGGCTGGTGGTCCTGGGCTCTATATAAAAGCAGGCTGAGCAAGCCAGTGAGTATCAGCAGCCATCCAGGACTTCTGCATCAGCTCCTGCCTCCAGGTTCCTACTATGCTTGAATTCCTGTCCTGACTTCCTTTGATGATAAACAGTGCTGTGGGAGTGTAAGCCAGTTAAACTCTTTCCTCCCCAAGTTGATTTGGTTGTGGTGTTTCATCACAGCAACAGTAACCCTGACTAAGACAACATGTATGAAATTGTCAAAGGACGAATATAATAAAAATAAATAAAAAGAAAGAAAAAGTACACTACCTAGCATGCTTTTTCTCCATGACAATATTTACAAAAGAATTAACCCTGACTTCTGCTACATTTATTGTCTAGTTGATTATGGAAAAGCTCATCCTAGCTAATATACTTAAATAATTAATATCTAAAGTAAGAGGTTATGGAATAATTGGAGCCTGCTGGCAGGGATGTGTAGTATAGCCACTGTGGAAAACTAGTTTGGTGGTTTTTCAAAAAACTAAATACGTGGTTGAACATAGTGGTACATACTTGTGAACCCAACACTTGGGAGACTGAGTTAAGACTGTGAGTTTGAGGTCAGCCATCACTACATAATGAGACACTGTCTTAAAGCTACATGCAGACTTACTAGAGGACCCAGAAAACTACTCCTAGGTCTCTTATCTCCAAAAAAACTGTAAACACATCCACTCAAAAATATGTACAAGAATGTCCATGGGAGTGACATATAATAGCGAGTAGGAACAACCCAAATATCTATTAACGGATGAATGAAAAAATAAAAAAATGCATGGTATGGTCGCATACATAATATTATCCAGTACTATAAAGGAATAAAGTATTGATATATGGTACAAAGCAGATGAAGCCTGAAAACATTTTGTGTTGTGAAATTAGCTGGGCACAAAGGATTACACAGTAAAAGATTATAGTATTCCATTTATGTACAGTGCTCAGAGTAGCCAAATTCATAGACAAAAAGAATAATAGTTACCAGAGAGTGAGGAAAATGGGAAACGAGACTGACTGATAGTAAGGCACAGGATTCTTTGATGAATAATGGAAATATTCTAGAATTAGAGAGTGATGATGGTTACAGGCTCAGAATGAAGTAGAATCTATTCCTCTCATCAATATCCTTATTTAAAATACATAAGGCAAGAAGTTATAACATAAAGTTCACTAAATATATGGTAACTTGAATTTTCTTTTTTTATTCTACTTGGTAGTCACCTTTTCAATTTTAAAACCACTGCTATTAATTTGGATCTTCATTGCTGTAGAAATAGAATTTTATAATTCCCTGTACAAAAAAACACTGCTGGATCCCTTGGCCATATGAAAAGTTCCTCAGTGAGACTTAGTTAAAACAATTAATTTTCTCTTACATTTTTAATAATACTCTTATTAACAGTTTTGAGTCCCATACAATGTATCTTGATAACATCCTCTTCCTATTCCTCTCTGTTCCATTATCCCAACCCTGTGCCCTCAAACAAAAACAAAAATAAAAACAAATAACAGAAAATTAGGTCCAGCTTGTGTGGCAAGATCATGGATCATGGGTATCACCATGATCTTTGTAGGCAGCAGGCTGCTTTGATCATGGACATTCACCTGTCTCATACTAGCTGAGACCAAGCATGTTGAAGTTTGACCCAAAGTTGGGCCTCACTGGCAAATCCACAGGCATCAGGGCCTCCAGCAGGCACCTGGACATTTCTCAGACACCTGGACTCTAAGCAGGCACCCTGATATCCTTCAAACACCAGAACATCCCACAGGCAACCGGATATCTTTCAGGCACATGGGCACCACACAGGTACCCGAACATCACATAGGTACCAGGCTATCCCTTAGGCACCTGGACATCAAGTAGGCATCTGGACATCTGGCAGGCACCAGGGCCTCCCCAGGCACCTGGACTTTCTGCAGGCACAAGGACCTCCCACAGACACCAGGACCTCTCACTGGCACCAGGGCATCTCTCAGGTGCCCAAATATCTCACAGGCACTAGAATGTCTTGTGGGTACCAAGGAACCTTGCAGGCACCAGTGCATCTCACAGAGGCCTGGGAACCATACAGGCACTCAGACAACCTGCAGACACCCACCCTTGTCCTCTCACAGGCACCTGGACAAACTGAAACAATTTTAAGTGGGGCTGTCAAGTCATTCTAAATTAAATTTCTGATAAAGAATCTATAGACAGAAATAATACTTACATGATTGAATTTATTGGAGAATTAGCAAACATTGATGCTTATGTTCTATCCTTTACAATTCTGTTTCAGATGGTGACTTATAGGTCAACAATGTAATTATCTGGGCACTAGATTTGTAAATGTTCCCCAGTGGCTTTCATTTAATGAATTTAATTTAGGAACCACTAAGTCATATCACCATTTCCTTTCTGAAAGTCAGAAGGCATTCTGTTTGTTTGCTACCACTGGAGTTTCCTGTCTGGATTTCACATGTCAAGCTCTTAGCCAGGTATGGTAGGAGAAAGAAGTGTGGGGCCATTACACTCCAAGCCTGAAAGTGTGGCAATGCCTTTGCCAACATCAAGTTGATGTCACTGAAAACTTTGAATCTGAAGTCAGAGGGGGCCTTATTGCCAGAGAAAAACAGTGGACAAATGAGTCCCCACTATTTGTCATTTTGTTGAGGTCATTAATTCTGAATGACAATAATATACCTTTTTTTTAAAGCCTCATTTCTAAGGCTTAAAGTTTTAAATACAATGAGGGCACTTTTGTAAGGAGCACACGTGACCATTAGTTTTGATTGTCAGCATAATCTAGTATCACCTGGAAAGGGTCTCACTAAGGATTACCTAGATTAGCTTGGTGTATGGGCATGTTTGTTGGGATTAGCATGATTTTGTTACTTCAAGTGGGAACACCTGGCCACTGTGGGTGGTACCATCTCCTGGTCAGGAGGTCCTGAACATGGAAGAGTGAAGAAGCAAGAGCACCAATATGTATACTGCCTCTGTGCTCTCGACCATGGATGTGACTGGGTGTTTCAAATTCTTGGTGGCTTGGCTTCCCTACAATGATGCACTGTAACAGAATTATGAGCGAAATAAACCCTTTATTTTCTAAGTTGATATTGTTAGGGTATTTTATCATAGCAACAAAAACTAGACTAAGACAGCACACTAAAGGATTTTGGTTTTATTCATTTGTGCATTATTCAATAATCACTAAGCAATTATTAATGATTAGATTAATCATTATAGATTAATCATGATAGATTAATAATAATAAGTTCCTGAAGTAGTATATTTGGTCCAAGGATTATGGCAAACCAGACAGAATACTTTACATAAAGCAGTTGGCAAAATTCCCAAGGGAGGAAAACCATGAGTCACTGTTGCTTAGTAACTTCTGTCCTGCATACATTCTCTTGCTTTGTAGAGTTACTATCACTATATGTTTGAGTTCCTATGTATATATTCATATTTAAAAATTGGTTTATGTGTACAGCACACTTTTATTGTATAAAAAGTGATAATTCTGGAAAATACAAATGTTATATATTTGGACATGGCCTCTAAATCACAAAAAAGAAAATATTTTTCTCTTAATCCTTAAAAATGCACTGTTCAGAACGCAAGTTGCCATTCTCTTACGTGTGTGCTACTAATAGTATTCTTAAAATAGTTTCAGGTATATATTGGTGTAACAAGATAGCAGAGCCATGCTTCATTGTTCTCAGTCAAGAGTTCTCAAATAAGGTTCTTTCTCCTTCCTGGCAGACATTTTGCAATGACTGGAGACACTGTTGGTCATGAAGACGTGGGGAAGAAGTGATACTGGCAGCTGTGAGAGATATGAACAATCCACAGGACAATGGCATGGCAAAAAGTCTGGGCCAGTGTCAGTCCTGCCTTGCCCCAAACAGAATAATAGAAAAGAATAGTATTCTAAAATTTAAATATGGATTCAGAATGAACACACACACACCTACACACACACATCTAAAGCTCCAATCTCTCCTACTCACTTGCCCATCTAAATTTCATTTTTTGTTCAACAAAGAAAAATGTCTTGCATTTTCAACTCTACTAGATATTTGGGCATAAATCATGTCAGACATTCAACGTTTCAATTAATTCTGAAGCATTTATGCGTCCTAGTTGTGTGTAAGTTACTCTTAAGGTGCACTGAGAATCACAAAAATAATACTGTATATTAATTCTGCTTTTGAAGAGCTACAAGTATTTAATATATGTGAATGAAGGTAGTTAAAGGCAATGATTGCCTTAGGAAGTCAGAGAAAAAAATGATTACTAAGACTTGAAGGTCAGTGTATTGGAGGACAGAGAAAGGTTTCAAAGAAAAAGGATGGCGTAAGTGGCTCTATGGCGTTTCCTGAGATGGAAAACAAGCATTTACTCATCAAACACTACCAGTAAATGGCATGTTAGAGTTAGGTTTGTTTACCCATCTCCCTACTAGATTAAAAGCAGCATTCCAGCATGCTGTTTGACCCTCTGTCTGTGCATATTAAGATTTGGCCATTGCAGACCCAGTCAGTGGATTGACCAGGTGAGATCACTACCTGCGGCCCACTTGGTTCCAGCCCGACAACCCACTCCTCCAACCCCACCTCCCTCAACTGCGAACCCAAACAAGGAGCTCAGTGCCATTGCTGCAGACCCAGCCTGCAGACGGACCAGGTGAGATCACTATCTGTGGCCCACTTGGTTCTGCCCAGAGGACCCACTGCTCCAAAGCCCCTCCCCACTGCCCTCCAACTCTGTCTCCCCACTACCTCACAAACCCAAGCGAGGAGGCCTGAGCAATTGCAGACCCAGTCAGTGGGTCTGGGTCACAGGTGAGATGGCTACCTGTGGCCCACTTAGTTCTGCCTCGACAACCCAGTCCTCCGAAGTCCTCCCACTCTCCTCCCCTGCCCTGAACCCAAGAAAGGAGCCCAAGACCGTTGCAGATCCAGCCAGTGGACTAACTAGGTGAGATCCCTACCTGTAGCTCACCTGGTTCTGCTCCAACAATGCACTCCTCCAACCCCATCTCCTCCATCTGTGAACCCAATCAAGGGGCTATAATCAACCCGATCCCAGACACCTAAATGCCAATATAAGAGCACAATCAAAAACAACCAGAGCAATATGTCACCACCAAAACTCAACTGTCCTACTACAACAAGCTCCGAATACACTGAAAAGCTGAAGTAAAGAAAAATATCTCAAAACCAACTTTATGAAGATAATAGAGGCCCTTAAAGAGGAAATGAATAACTCTCTCAAAGAAATAGACAAAAATACAGATACTGGGAGGAATTGAGTAAACTCATAAAAGAAAACCAGGAAAAAACAAACAGAAAATTAGAAGAGATGAAAAAAATCCCTTAAAGAAAAACAAGAAAAAACAAGCAAACAATGAAAGGAAATGAACAAAACTGGCCAAGACGTGAAAATGGAAATAGAAGCCATAAAGAAATCACAAACAAAGGGAATTTTGGAAGTGAAAAGTCTAGGAAAGTGATCAGGAACAAATGAGATAAACTACAGCAACAGAATACAAGAGATGGGAGAGGGAATCCCAGGAGTTGAAGATATTATAGAAGAATTGGAGACATCAGTAAAAGAAAATATTAAATCTAAAAGTTCCGTAACACAAAACATCCAGAAAATCAGGGACACTATGAAAAGAGCAAACCTAAGAATAATAGGAATAGAGGAAAGAGAAGAATCTCACCTCAAAGACCCAGAAAACATTTTCAACAAAATCATAGATGAAGACTTTCCAAACCTAAAGAAGGAGATCCCTACAAAGGTACAAGAAGCATACAGAACACCAAATAGACTGTGTCAGAAAGTCCCTTCACCACACAATAATCTAAACATTAACCATATAGAACAAAGAAAGAATACCAAAAGCTGCAAGATACTAAAAGCAAGTAATATATAAAGGTAAGCCTTTAGAATAACACCTGACTTCTCAATGAATACTTTAAAAGCCAGAAGGGCCTGGAAAGATATCTTACAGAGATTACAGATATGCTTAGATATCCCAAGAGATCACAGATGCCAGCTGAGATGACTATATCCAGCAAAGCTTTACCATAGATGGAGAAAACAAAATATTCAAAAACAAATCCAAATTCAAACAAGATCTATTGACAAATCCAGCACTACAGAAGATACTAGAAAGAAAACTCCAGCCCTGAGGAGAAGAACAACTGCACCCATGAAAACACAGGAAATAAATAACTTTACCACACCAGAATCAAAAGAAAGGGGGCACACACACACACACACACACACACACACACACACACACACAAATAAGACCAACAACTACAAAATAGCAAGACTAACAATCATTCGTCATTGATATCTTTCAACATCAATGGACTCAATTCCCCAATAAAAAGACACAGACTAACAGAATGGATGCAAAAACAGTATCAATCCTTCCACTGCATACAAGAAACACACCTTAACATCAAAGGTAAACATTATGTCAGAGTAAAGGATTGGGAAAAGTTTTTCCAAGAAAATGGACCCAAGAAGTAAGCCAAAGTAGCCATTTTAATATCTAACAAAATAGACTTCAAACCAAAATTAATCAGAAGAGATGGGGAAGGACACTTCATACTCATCAAAGGAAAAATCCATCAGGACAACATTTCAACATTCTACCCAAACCAGACAAATATTAAGCAAAGAAAGAGAATTACAGGCCAATTTCCCTCATGAATATAGATGCAAAAATACCCAACAAAATACAAACCGAATCTAAGAACACATCAAGAAGATCATCCACCACGATCGAGTAGGCTCCATCCCAGAGATGAAGGGATGGTTGGTTCAACATGTGAAAGTTAATCAACGTAATCTACCACATAAACAAACTGAAAGGAAAAAACCACATGATCATCTCACTAGATGCCAAGAAAGCTTTTGACAAAATCCAACCCCTTTATGATAAAAGTCTTGGAGATATTAGGGATACAAGTGACATACCTAAACATAATAAAGGCAATTTACATACAGCCAACTAAATCAGTTTAGTTCCACTAAAATCAGGAACAAGACAAGGTTGTCCCCTCTCCCCATACTTTTTCAATATAGTACATGAAGTCCTAGCTAGAGCAATAAGACAACTAAAGGAGATCAAGGGGATACAAATTAGAAAGGAAGACGTCAAAGTATCCTTTTTTGCAGATAGTTTTTATAAGTGACCCCCCAAAAGTCTACCAGGGAACTTCTACAGCTGATAAACAACTTCAGTGAAGTGGCTGGCTAGAAGATCAATTAAAAGAAATCAATAACATTCTTGTATATAGACGACAAATGGATTGACAAAGAAATCAGGGAAAAACTCTCATCACAATAGCCACAAATAATATAAGATATCTTGGGTAACTCTAACCAAGCAAGTAAAAGATTTGTATGACAAAACTTCAAGTCTTTGAAGAGAGAAATTGAAGAAGATCTCAGAAGATGGAAAGATCTTCCATGCTCCTGGATTGGTAGGATCAACATAGTAAAAACGGCCATCTTATTAAAAGCAAGCTACAGATTCAACACCATCCCTATCAAAATCCCAACACAATTCTTTACAGACCTTGAAAGGTCAATACTAAACTTCATATTAAAAAACAAAAAGCTCAGGATGGCCAAAGTAATCCTGAAAAATAAAAGAACATCTACAGGGTATCACTATTCCTTATCTCAAGCTGTAATACAGGACCGTAGTAATAAAAAACACATGGTATTGGCATAAAAACAAACATGTTGATCAATGGAATTTAATTGAAGATCCAGACATAAATCCACACACATATGCACACCTGATAAACAAGCCCAAAATGTATAGTGGAACAAAGAAAGCATCTTTAACAAATGATGCTAGTCTAACTGGATGTCTACATGTAGAAAAATCCAGATTTTTGATCCATATTTATCACCATGCATAAAACTCAAGTCCAAGTGGATCAAAGACCTCAACATAAAGTCAGATACACTGAACATGATAGAAAAGAAAGTGAGAATGAGTCTTGAATGCATTCTTACAGGAGACAACTTTCTTAACAGAACACCAATAGCTCAGGCACTGAGGTCAATGATTAATAAATGGGACCTTATGAAACTGAAAAGCCTTTGTAAGGCAAAGGACACTGTCAACAAGACAAAAATGGCAGAATGGGAAAAGATTTTCACCAACTCCACTTCCGATAGTGGACTAATATCCAAAATATATAAAGAAGTCAAGAAACTAGACATGAAGAAACAAGCAATCAATTAAAAATGGGGAATAGATCTAAACAAAGAATTCTCAAAAAAGGAATCTCAAGTCACTGAGAAACACCTAAAGAAATGTTCGACATCCTTAGCCATTAGGGAAATGCAAATCAAAACCAGTTCGTGATTCCATCTTACACCTGTCAGAATGACTAAGATCAATAACACAAAGGAGAGCTCATGCTGGAGAGGATGTGGAGCAAGAGGAGCATTCCTTCATTGCTGGAGGGAGTGCAAACTTGTACAGCCACTGTGGACATTAATATGGCGATTCATTAGGAAACTGGAAATCGACCTACCTTAAGACCCAGCTATTCCACTTCTGGGCATGTACCCAAAGGATGCTCCATCTCACCAGGAGGACACTTGCTCAACTATGCTCATAGCAGCTTTATTCACAATAGCCAGAAGTTGGAAATAACCTAGATGCCCCTCAACTGAAGAATGGATAAAGAAATATGGTACATTTACACAATGAAGTGTTGTGGAAGTTTATTTTTAGTTGTGCTTAAAATAATTATTTTTGTGTACTGTTGGAAAAAGGAATGCATAGTCCTTGACATTTTGTATTGTTTGCAGGTGTTGGATTTCTGTGGGGGATGTTTGTTTGGTTATGATCTGCACTTGAGGAGTTCTGAATCAATAAAACACCTGAGCTCAGATGCTCAGGGTTCCAATGTCAATTGAGTATGGTGCTGGCCAGGACAGTGGTTCCTTTTGCTGAGGTCTGGCAGAGTTTGCATGTATGAGAAGGCTTCCTTGTTCCTCTTGTTGAGCCACAGCAGCGTACTGTTACAATGGAGTATTAATTACTCAGCTATTAAAAAAATGACTACATGAACTTTTCAGGCAAGTGGATAGAACTAGAAAAAATCATTCTGAGTGAGGTAACCCAGTCACAGAAAGAAAAACATGGTATATAGTCACTTATACGTGGTTACTAACTAGTGAGAAAAGGAGAAAAGTACTAGCATCTACAGACATAGAAAAACCATCCAACAAGAAGGGTCCCAGTTGGAACACAGGGATCTCCCTGGTAGGGTAGAAATTGAACAGAGGGTGTAGGTGGGGTGAGGGAGAATAGAAATGGGAGCTGAGGGGACCAGGAGGAGGAGAGGAACAGAGGGAGAAAATATATGGAGAGACAATAAGAATTGGGAGACAGTTTAGAAGGCAGTCAAGAGACCCATTGTAGTGGTAACTCACAGGAATCTATGAGGGACACTCTAGCAGGGATCTCCAGTAATCAGAATAGGGAGCCTGAACAGGTCTTCTCCTGTGGCCAGGCATTGTTTCCAGGATGAGCCTGGGACACCATCCTAGCTATAAAACCTCTGACTTATGGCCTTTTTACTCTGCAAAATCTTCATTGACGGTAGAAAGACAGAATTCCATGTCAAAGGCCTGAAACTGCAGGACAAGTCAGGAACTAGAGACTGGATAACCCAAAGATGATTTCTAATGATGTCATGCTCCGTTCATAGATGGATACCTAACCCAGGCCTCACCAGAGAGCCCTCTCCCCCCTCAGCAAGGAGCATCTGGAGAGGTCCAGGGCCAAACATGGTACAGAGATCAGGGAACCCCATGGAAGAGGGAGAGGAAGGATGGCAGAAACCAGAGGGACTGAGTCCACCAGGAGAACAAGCCCCACACTGTGTGTGGGGGTTCTTTTCTGGGAAGAAGAGGGGATGTTAGTGGATGGTGGTGGAAGTAGATCTTGGGGAAATGGGAGGAGACAGGAGTTTGAGGGAGGGAGGAGGAAGGTGAGATGCATTCTATAAGCTGTATGAGAAAAGAAAAAGTTACAAAAAGATTAAGATTCATGAGACTAGCTTTCATGGTACCCAAAGCTGCCACACAAACCTTGAAAGAACAGTGGCAACCAACAGCCCTACCTAGCTGTGTCACACATCAACCACATCAATGACAAGTGTGGGATGATAACCCTAAGGATGCAGTAGTGGCACACATACCTTGGCACAACCAACAGCACTCTATTGGAATTAAGACCCACTCAACAAGAGGGAAACCATGCCTGGTACTGGAATTCTTAGTGCTAGTGAAGTCATGGTTATTGGAGGAGAGTCTACAACTACTTCTTTACTAAACTAGCATAATACCTAACAGTAAATATCTGTCCAAATATGCACAGATAAATGTAGCCTTCACTCCTCAACAAAGAAGCTTCTACTTACAACAGATCAAGACCATTACAGAAAATCACAACCAATCAAAATGCAGTTGTACAGCCCAATCCTAAGAAACATATCTAGAAAATACTCCTACACCTAAGGTTCAGAGAACAGTGAAGAAGAGAGGGGCAGGAAGATTGTTAGAGCCAGAGCATCCGGGAGTTTGCTGTGAGAGTGGGTCTCCTACTAATGTCAGAAGATGTACCCATAAAGTCTCGCCAATATGACTGCTCAAACGTGACTTGCCAAAGTAGATGGGTAAAAGCCCATGAGGCTTCACCCTACACAAAGAACTATAGGCAACCAAGGAACACTGGGAGTGAGAAAGGTGGTCTTCCCCAGAGGAGAGCTCACCTATTGGTTATCTAGACCAAATGGTCAGTCCTGAAAACACATACAAGTAACATTATGCAGACTGAACAGGTTATATTTAGGAATGTATATGTACATGCATATCCACATATGCATGCAATAATAACTAATGTAAAAAGAGACCATGAATCTGAAGGAGAGTGGAGAGGGGTATATGGGAGGGTTTAGAGAGAAGAAAGGGAAGGGAGAAATGTTGTAACTAGATTATAATCTCAAAAAAAAAAAAACCCCAAACAAACCCGACAAACCAAAAGAAGATTGAGACTCATGGATTGGGAACGTGCCTGGCAGCTCTTTCCAAGTGGATTAGTGGGTCTCAATTCTGGCAGCATATTATAATAACTTAGACTATAATTTAATTAGCATTGGTATTGTTGAAATGCCCCAGGTGACTGTGACGAGTTGAGGATCACTGAACAGAACAATGAGCTTCTCTATTAAACTAGTACAACAATGAATTTCTCAAGTGTTTATATTAAAAGGTCCCTCAAATACCTTGGGGAAAATAAGCCAAATATGGGTGAGATTAGCAAGGTGAAACAGAATGTACTGAATTCTGGGAAAGCAGGGGAGGCAACTCCATGTAATGAGGATGCAAAACTGCCTGTGTAGCCCTCAGTGGATGGCAGCATGCACAACAGCACAATTCTCTGCTGGTCACGACTGGTTTGGCTTCTCTCAAGATCATCAGGCCTTAACTTCCATTTGTATGCAGCAGAAATGCAAGCTAACAGCTGTCTTCTGGGGTTTCTTACACTGTAGTTTCTAATGTGTGTGGTGCTGGGGATTCAGCTGTGTAAGTTGTGTTAGATTCTTGGATGCAGATCCTGGGAGCAAGGGCAACTCCCAGGCTCCAGTTCTGTGTCAATCCAAAGAGAAGAGCAATAGTTGCTTTGGCAGAAAGTTAAAACTGCCCATAGAACACATCATTAACACAACTCTGGAAAGACTACAAACTGGAAAGTCAGTGGGATGTAAGCTGGGGTCCCAACTCTACCACCTGCTAGCAAAATTATAGCCCCCATTCTTTATAGTCACTGAGAAATGAGTGTGTTGATTTACACTGAGTGCTTGACACATTGTTAGTCTTCAGCAAACCACTGCTACCAGAATCAAAGAGATCAAAACACATCATTGTGTGTTAGTAGATCCTGATGTCTCTGGGAATTGACCTTCAAGAAAAAAATTGTAACACAACAAAGCTTTATTTGACCTTAGTGTAAGAAATGCCTCATAATTATAATCTTAACCCTAGATAAGGTGAAGCTCTTCATATCTATTTTTATATCTTTGGAATGGAAATTTATTTTATATCTCTGGTCTAGTCAGGATGTTAAACAAATTTAGGTCAAGTGTCTAGAATCTAATAGAATTTTTACACCTCTGCATTATTGGTATTTTGGACTAGGAAAGCTTTGTTCTTGGTGTTTCCCTGTGCAGTTCGGATATTTAACACCACTCCTGCTCTCTGCCTATTAGATGCTAGGAACACTCTGTTCTCTCCATGCATGGCCACAAAATGTCTCCACGTTCCCCACAATCCCATCCTGGGCAACAAAATCACATCTGGTGAGAACAGCTTTGGATGGAAATGTATCACACAGTTACCATACTATCCTGATCACTCCTAATTCGAATAATTGAAAACTATGCTTTGTGTGTATGACGTGTATGATATGTGTGTGCACGCATGTTTATGTGTGAGTGTCAGGCATACATTCTATGGCATGTGTGTGGAAATCAGTGGTCAAGCTTGGGTGTTGGTTCTCACCATCTGCCTTGTTTGAGACAAGTTTCTTTGTCGTTCACCGCCGCCTACACCAGGAGAGATGAGCCATGAGCTTCTGGGGCCTTACAGATGCAGACAGATGCACACAGCTGCACCATGGGTTCTCGGAATCTGAACTCAGGTTCTCAAGCTTGTATGGTAAGTGATTTATCAACTGAATCATGCCTCTAGGCCAGTTTTTGGTATATGTGAGAAACCATTTACTTAACGTTCAAAGTCTTTAAAAGGAGATTAAGCTCCTACTATGTGCCATACTCCTCACATGTGCGCTGTCATTTCATCTGCACGCTTCTTGTGTGGAATGCTGGGTGCTAGTGTTATGATCCTCATTGATAGCTAAGGGGAAGCTCCGAGAGGTCAGATAATTTCTAGACAAAACACAGGTAGTAAATGACGAAGCTGGGCTGTGAAACCACAGATTTTTTCCTTCAAAGCTTTTCTCCGCATATGGTATGCTGTCTCTTTCAGTTTCATTTGCTTTCCTTTCCTTTTCTATTGTAGGATTTTTTTTTTTTTTTTGGCATTAGGTTCAAAGATTTGTCAGCATCTGTGAGCTGCTCGATAGCTGTAGAGACCAGATCCTTGAGATTAAGTGTCCTGCGTTCAATCTGAAAAGGCCCTACATTTAACCTTTTACCCTTATTTATGTGAAATGGGAAAAACATCTTCATTATGAGAAACATATGCACTGCCTTCAAGCATGTGCCAGTTCCCTCACAGAAATGAAAAACTGAGTAAGGTCTCAGCCTCAGGAAATCATCTGACTAGCTTGGGAAATAAGAATCATAAGGCAACCCCAAATGAAAACATTTAACATACACTGGAAGCACTATATAGAGTTGCTTAAATAAAGGGACACATCATTCTAAGCCATAATATAGTTAGATAGCACCATAGAGAGGCTCTAATGAGAAATCAGGGAGGCACAAATCAAAATGAAGCTTAAAAAATTGGTTTTTACCATGTCTACTTCTAAATTTCTGTTATAGGTCAAGAGGCTAGATGCATATTCATGAGTATTTTTATATGTTCATGGACAACAGTCCACTGATAACTCTCAAGAATAAATGGAATAAAATCATGGCCTGCATTGCTTCTTCATTTTCCAAGTAAGGATCTCTGCTCTATTCTAACTAGAACCAAAGGTCAGGTAGTCAAATAGAAATGTCATTCATTTCGGACGCAGTATAGTCTTCTGGGGCATGACTGGCTTATTTAGAGCCATAGATTCTTAGAGCCAGAAGTCATCCAGGTATGCCCTTCCATTTTACACACACAGAAGATGATGCTGTCTAAGTAGAGATGAACTGCAGATAATCCCATGGTTGGCAAAAAGAGAGTGTATGTGTTCCACTGCCTCCAGGAAGTGAAAATCATGATCTCTGGCTTGAGATGACCTCTTGAATATTGATCTTTTATACTTACTGTGTATCTAACAGCTGTAAAGCCTAATGTCTAAGGGTACCGTTTATAGGGCTTGGCTTGCTCCTGATCACAGTAATAAATTGAAAGCTTATTTATGAGAAGTAATATTCCAGTATCCAGTGAGTTCAAGTAACCAACATATTTCCATACACTAGGTGGCAGCAAATAGGTATTTAGGTGTATAGTTAGTAGATTGGCACATTGGAAACAAAATGAAACTAACAGTTCGGATCTAATGCTGCCTGAATATAGTTTTCAAGGGGATTGATCTCCTAATGCTCTCAAACATGCACAGTAAAGTCACAGCCCTCCCCATAAGCTTTCCTTACTGAGGCTGCTCCTTAAAAATTGTTCGTGGTGGAGAGCTACAGCTTGGAGTTGTACAGCTACTGATTTCTGGGGAGTCATAGAGATATGCTATGTATTTCAAGAATGTTTTTCCTGGCTACAGGAGGGATTGTAACAATAAGGAACAGGGAATGGACAGACATGAAAAGCCAGATTTAAGATAATATGTTGCAAGTTATGCACCAGAATCGTGGGACAGGAAAAATGTCAGTAAATACTGGCTATGAATAGTTGTAACAAATGTATATGAAATTAAGTAAGATTAGGGTCTACATATTCACCCATAGGGACTCAAAAGATTGTCTAGTGTCTCAAGGTGGTTATGTCAGCTGATCCATTATGGAATAGAAACAAAATGTTAAGATATATTTTATGTGCTATTTATCTCACATAGAAAAGTAAAGAAAGACTTCTAATAGACTCACACAGAGTCTTCACTCGGCCTGTGAACATGAGTCACATGTCACATTTGCTATGAGAGGAATTCCACAGAAAGAGTGGGAGGGTCACGACTCAGAATGCTTGTTCATAGAATCGTCACTTCCCTACACATAACAGAAGCCTTTCAGGCCCTTCTTGGCTGACTTAAAGGATACACAGGTTTAAGGGATATAATGTTGCTCAGCTATAATCACCTTGTAACAAATAAGTGGCCTTTCTTCCTGTAAAGAAATCTCAAATTCTGGACTGATAACTGAACTGATAACACAAAAGCTGAACTGATAACACAAGTCCATTAATAATCAGAAAGACAGCTGATCAGATGCTTTTCTTAGTCTTAGAATAAGCTCTCATGAGCTCCAGGCAAATCTGATGGGAACTTAACCTCCAAAGTCAGAAATGACTCTGAAGGCTATTTAAAATAAAGATGAACTCCTATTCTAGCTATGGAAGCACCTCCAACTTGAATGTCTTTTTTAGGTATGAGACAGAGTTAGCCATTAAAAGAATACATTGATAAATGAGATACAGACTCAGCCTTCAAACTGCTGTTTTATAAACCACTAAATGAGAATTCTCCCTTCCCAAACAAGTAAACTTGTTAAAGTGCATTGTAAGAAACATTCTTCTCTAATCAATATTAAACACATTTTAGAATATTATTTGATTCAACTATATACAAATTTTAAATATACATATGCCTATAGACTGCAATGTTATGGATTGAATTTAGGGCTCTCTGCACATGGTAGGGAAGCTCTCTACCAATGAGCTATATCCTTACCCTATAAAACTTATTTTTATATGTGTCTTATGATAAAATATCTTAGAATACTATATGTATGCAGTTTGTAAGCATGTAAACATGCAAACTGTGACTATGTATTAAATTATTTTTACTGATGGGCAATAGAATCCAAATTTTTGTGACTTACGATAGCTTAATATCTCCATAGATAAGTAAAATAAAGTTCGAGACCCAAAGACCATCAGTCTTTTGAATTAGTCCATTTTCCATTACCATTACAAGATACCAGAGGCTGGGGGAATTTACAAAGAAAGGAAGTTTATCTTGCAGTTCTGAGATTCAAGATCAAGGCTCTGACTTTTGCTCAGCCTTGGTGAAGGCCTCATGGTAGAAGACAACACAAGGTTGGGAATATGGGTGAGAAAGACCTCATGGTAACACAGGAAGCCAGAGAAACTGGGGAGTTAGTGCCACTTTTATTTTTCTTAATGCCTTTCTTTGGAATGAATTGTGATCCATGGGAACTATATTAATCCCTTCCAAAGTCAAGGGTCCCAATAATCTAAGAACTTTAATCTAAACCCAGCCTCTCAAATCCCCACCACCTCATGATACTGCCATACTGGGGGCCATGTTTCTGTCATGAATAGTGTAGGAGACACACCATGTAGAAACAATAGCATCACTACAGAAAGTATGCTGGCAATTTGTTATTTAAACAATCTACACTTTTCCCAGAGTTGCCTGGCATACATTTATGTGCCCAGATCCAAGATGTAGAGTTGAGATTTTATAATGCTTATAATGCTTATAATGCTTATAATGCTTCAGATGCCTTCATCCTTAAAGGATGCTCAGTCGGAAGCACAGTTACAGGAAATATTATAAAAGAGCACCTGCCCATCGATAAAATGTAGTATGTGAAAAAGAAGGGAACACACATCAGAACAGAGCGAGACTCCAGTGTGAGCCAAACACATCCATTAAATCTTCTCAGATCAAGTCAAAGCATTCTTAAAATGGCGTGCAGTATTTTAAGCTATATAAGGAATGACTTATGTTAACATTTTCTCCAAGTGTGGAGAAATCGGTTTGTTGCCATGAGGCAGACACAAAGGGACTTCTCCTTCCAGATGAGGAGTTTCTATGGCTCTGATGCTTGTCTTGCCCACCAGCTTTCTTCCTGTTCCTTCTTCATCCTCCCTTTCTCTCCCCCTCCATTCTTTCCTTTCTTTATGTGAGGAGTGTCTTATGGTGCACCCCATGGCCTATAATTCATCATATAGACCAGGCTGGCCATAAACTCTCAAAGTTTGCCTCTGTCTCCCAAGTGCTGTATATCACACACTTGACATCTTTTTTTTATTTGGTAGAACTTTGTTGTTGTTGGTAACAATTTATACAAACTCTATACAAGGATCTATAGCCTTCCTGTGAGCTAATGCTCTACGAATGAAGCTGGGAGTTCTGAGCAAGAGCCAGCAGAGGAGTTTGCCTAATCATCACTGGGCATGTGTGTTCCCCCTAGACCTACTGATTCACTCTAGCTGGTAGGCAGTGTGGGGACCTTTGTTTTTAATTCCTCCTATTGATTTGTACAGTTTTAGGTCTCAACCCTCAGGCAAAATATACAGTCTGGAAGTTGGAAAAGAAGAAGAGTCAAGTTCAGAGATTCCTCTACTGGTGTCAAGTCAGCAGTAGAAACGAATGGCAATTAAACTCATATTATGAGCTTTAGTAAGATGTAAAGCAACTTGTGGCTATGAAGGGAACTAAACCCTGGAATTGGAGACATTAAAGGAGAGACACTGAATCCTTCTTTTGAAAAAGACATGTGTGGGTCTTTGAGATGTGTGTCCCTAAGGGGCCAGGTATCTCCTACACATAGCTGAGTGTCAGAAGCAGAGACACTGAAGACAACTTAGGACAACTCAGCTCAAGACAATTACAGGAGGATTCAGTATTATTCCTGTTTACAAATGTGGAATTGTCTTTGAAAGATTGAATGTCTTACTTATCTTCATTGAGCTAGTAAGAGGAGGGCATGGAATTCAAACCAGATCTCCAGAATCTACCAGTGAGTTTTCAATTGCTTCACCTGCTGCCAATGTGGTTCTAAATTCAGGGTACTACTAGTAAATGGAAAGGAAAAAAGTAAAAGTATAAAGAAGATAGAGAAAGAGAGGGAATGACTAATCTGGCAAAAAAGGAGTATAAACTATTTACTTGGACCATTAATAGAACCCAAACTTTTTTTTTTTTTTTTAGAACAGAGGGGAATAATGGACCTTTCTAAGCTGATGACTTAGTAACCTTGAAGCTGTAGGTCAATAAACAGGAAACAGTCACTTAATTTGGACTAGAACACAGAGTTCCTGTCTCAGGGGAAATTTTATAGAAGGTCAACAGCAGCAAATGTTCAGATCAGCTGTTGAATTTCACATTTCCATCGACAGAGAAGGCTTAATACCCCCATTCCCCAGAGCAATGGTCCAGCACTGATTCGAGAGCAGTGTCTGTGCATTAGGAGCTACAGTGGCCACTTCTGACACCAACAGATGTCGTCCTGGTGGTCTCTTTTCATGCTGTAATTTTTAATCCAGCTTGATTTACAGATCCAGGCAGATCTTCACACTGAGACTAAGTGGTTGTTTTTCCCTGTGCCAACGCAGCTGATTTACATTAGCTAGCATGTCCATGAAGACATTTCACAAGAACTATATTACTTTTTCTCCTATGACTTTTATTCATGGTTCTTAATCCATGCATGGAGGTTTGCACGCACAAATCTGGCTTTCAGAAAAACACAGGGCAGGAACTGAAGCTCCGGGCAAGTATACCCTGAGTGTGAATCCTTCTTTATTTAATTTCAGAAAACCAGTCTTCTCTTCCAAGTCTACTCCAGATCAATAAAATACGTACGGTAAGAGTAACCTTACAGAATTATTGTGAGAGAAGCTTGGCACAGCGCCTGTTTGACAAGCGTTTATCACCTCTCATCTAGGAAATTTGTTTACCATAACCCATCCAAGAGAGGAACCCATCTTTTGGCCCTTGAGTGTCTTGTCACATGGGGCTCCTGGATGGTGCTCTTTTCATCTTCTTCCCTCTACAGCAGACTAGCACACAATGAAATCTCTCACTTTCACATTTCACAGGATAGCCACTGACTATGAAGCCCAGTCTTGAGAACATGGAGGCTCTCTGGCATTCCTGATACTTGTAAGATGCTGAGAGGGTAATGTAAACATTAGAAATGGGGTTGTGTGAAACTTGCAGGTAATTTAAGATCCAACAGATACAAATAATTAGATACCTTAGGAGAACATGTGTATCGTGATCTCTTTAACCAGAGAGCAGTGGCTCTCAACTTTCTTGCTGAGGCGACCCTTTAATATAGTTCCTCACATAGTGTTGACCCCAACCCATAAAACTGTTTTCACTTCTACTTCATAACTGTAATTTCGCTACTCTTCTGAATCGTAATGTAAGAATCTGATCTGCAGATGGCCTTAGGCAACCCTTGTGAAAGGGTCATTTGACCTCCAAAGGGGTCATGACCCACAGGTTGAGCCCCACTGCCATAGTGGCTCAAACCTTGTCAACATCCCCAAGAACCCCTTGGGAACATACTCAGGCAAAGATATCAGGTGAAACTCATTACTGCTATCTTTCACCCTATTCAATAAGTTCATTTCCTTCTCAGCAAAAATCTCCCCTGCAAAAATTTAGATGGTTCAGTTCATTTTATCCCAATTAAGACCTATATTCCTTCCAACTTTAAGATCACTGGAGTTTGTGGCTATTTGCACTAGTGAACTTATAATGCCCCAAAATAAAAGATTTAGTACAATTTGCCTCTCCCTCACACCCTTCCTACTTTCTTATTGTATATACATCTATATATCTCTGTATAATGCACTTTTTGGAATTTGCCTACTAGAGAAAATGTGGTATTTGTCTTTCTGAGCTTGGATTGTTTAATAAGACAATTTCTAGTATTAAGTATTTTTTTGTAAAAAGTTCATTATGCTTTCTAGTCAAAAGAATGATATAAGTTCTTTATTCCTTTTTTTTTTCTAGAAAGAATAATGAACTTACATCATTCTTCTGTGATAGGCAGTGAGGCTGGTTGTATCTTGGCTATTGTGAGCAATACAGTAACAGACATGAATGTGCAAGTCTCCGTGGTGTGCTGACTTAGGTTCACTTGTGTGTACATGCTGCCGTGGCAGCTGAATCATATGGCAGTTCAACTTCCTTCACCAAAATGCAACCAGATGTTTCAAAGAGGAAGACTTCCTTGTGCTGTGATTATCATCACAGCCACTGAGACCGCAGAGTTGATTTCAGTGCTCATAGTCTCTCATTTGATTACTAAGTGATACCAATTATAACTTTAATCATTATTCCAGTACTCACACACTTAAATAATGTGATCTGTAAAAGAGAATACCTTGAGAAAATTTAAGAACACTCCAGTAATACCAGAATGGCTCAAATGATTTTTTTTTCCAGACAAGGCTCCTCTGTTGTAACTCTGGCTGTCCTGGAACTCACTCTGTAGACCAGACTGGCCTCGAACTCACAGACATCCTTCTGCCTCTGCCTCCTGAGTGCTGGGATTAAAGGCGGGCCCCACTACCAAGCATCAAATGATTTTTAAAGTTCTTTTTTTGGAATTCCTTTTAGTGTCGTTCATAAAGCATTAAAGAAAATAAGCCTTATTACTTTTTAGTCCTAACTCAATATCACTTAATAATACAAGAAAAAATTTGCAGCAAATATTTTCACTGTCTAGGACTGGCTGGTACTGGTTATGTTCTTGTCCTTGCTTGAAAATTCCCAAGGCAACTGAAGATAACTGGCACAATGGACAAAATACAAGCATTTCATTGTTCCTATTGCTTTCCGTAACACGACTCAACAAATTACTACGCCTTCAAACATGACTTTGAATAATATCCTGGTCTGCTAAAATAGGGACAATAGCTTCTGGCATGTAACTGCAATCACTTCTGATCTGGGAGTTATATCTTTATTCTTTCAACTCCTCTACCCTGCCCTGGCCACTCCCTGGGAATTTAAAAAATATTATTTTATTTTGAACTATATGTTATGTGTGCCTGTGTGGGGGTTGTAAATGTTTAGTGCTGGTGACAGTGTGTACTAGAAGAGGGTGTGACAGACAGTTGTGAGACCCGAACCCGGGTCCTCTGCACGAGTAGCGTGTACTTTTAACTGCTGAACCATCCCTGCAGCCCAAGTTTCTTTTCTTCGGTTTTTGGTTTTGAGACAGGCTTTCATGATGATGTATACTTTAACCCATTTTCTAAAACTCACAGAGCTCCGTCCACCTCTGTCTCTCCAGTGATGGATTTAAAGGCGTCGTATACTACTGCGCCTGGCTTCCCTGGGACCCTTAACATGTTACTGTCATAAATAGGCACTCAATAAATCCCTCAATTCCCTTGTAGGTTGAGGCTTGAAACCCAGGCAAGGGTCTTTTTTGTTAGGATAGAGCCATCAAGGCAAACACCATTACCTTTCTTTATTATAAAACTTCATTTTCTTCCTAGCCATGTCTCCATGAAGTGGACTTTAAGCCACTTTAACCTCCCACCCTTTAAAACTTTAAAATCACCTACTTCTAATTTTTTGCAACTGAAACGTACGTTTCTTGAAGGAATTCTGTTTTGTCACCTGACAGTTGGCTGCTTACTAAAGGAAATAGGGCTTTCAGGGTTTTGTTTTGTATCTCCCCCGTCCCCCTGCCCAGGTTTCTCAACTTGTCACATTCATTGGTAGCAGTTAAAATGGATCATTGAGTTGATTATTTAAAATGTTGCAAAAATCAGCCTGCTGTATGCCTAAGAGCACGCTTCTTATATGTAATTATTTTAACTGGTTCTGATAAATCTTTTTATCTCCTGAACAGTTATTTTGGCTATTCCTTTGTGTATGGCCAGGAAGATGCTATTGAGCTAGTGTAGGAAATGAAGCTCATGGAACAAGTGACAAAGTTCCATTTGTCTGTGGCCAAGAGTCTTTCACAGAGAACTGTCCCTCTGAGAAGGCCTTGCCTCTTCTTCAGTGAGTCTTTATGGCTTCCTAACATCATGGGCAGTCAAGTTTCTCCTAGTGACATTCCAGCCAATGATGAACTTTCTGTTTGATGGTGGTGTCTAATCACCTCTGTGCTCGTCCTCTCTCTTAGATCTCGTGATGAGCAAGGTTTTGAAGAGTATGCTACTTAGGATGGGTCCCCGTCGTTAAGAAACGCATGACTATACTTTATTACTTTCAAAATCTCTTTTGTTAAATATTTTTCTCTGAATATTAGTTTCACCCCAGCTTCCCATCCCCCTCAGGTTCACCAGTTAAGGCACTCTGTTCGTCTCTTTATTTTGAATTAATCATTGGTATTATTTAAAAAAAATACTTATGTTCTGTTTATAAAATTTAAATTGCTCTCTTTCATTTGCTTTGAGCTTGTCTCCTACACTACTCCCTACCCGCTGCGTCTCTCTGCCCCCACCCCTTTTCTCCCTTTCCCTTTTCTGTTAGTCTCCCTTTTTTTACCCTAGACAATTTAACTTCTGCTCTCATGCCATCTATACATACATAATTTTAAGTACCTATATAAAATCTATGAATCACAAATGAGAAAAGAATGCGATATTTGTCTTTCTGGAATGGAAAGAATCAGCTTATATGGTGATTTCCAGTTGCATACATTTTTTTTCTGAAACGTATTGTCTGAAAATGACATAATTTTGTTCTTCTTTATGGCCGAATTAAACTCTATTGTGTATATGTATATACCACATTTTCTTTATCCATTCCCCTGTTGGTAAGCCGTGAAGCTGGGAACGTAGATATAAAATTAATACCTCCTTATGAAAATATCCTGAAGGCCCTCAGATGTTGGGTTGGTGTATGTATGTGCTCTCCTCTGTGCTAGTGATATGTTAATAAAGCACTATGCCATGTGTTTTCAGAGCTGGACAGTAAACTGGAGGAAGCCAGCATTATGCTCAGTGGAAACTTTCCTGCAAGCTGTAAAGTAGGTGGTGTGCCTTTTTTTTTTTTTTTTTTGACAGATGAGCAACTGAAGCCTCAGGGGTTTGTGATTTGTCCAGAGTCCCAGGTTAGTGTGTCATAGTTCAGAGCAGAGGCCCTGTTTCTCTGATGTCATCTGGGTGTTCCAGACAGGTTGCTGAGATGGCTCTGCCTCTGAGCCTCATCTTTCAACTACTGCATTGTGGTTTAGGAGATTTTCAGATAGGAAAGGCTATCATGACTGCTGAAGAGACAATTAGTGCTGGCTAATTTGAGAGAAAGGAGCTAAAGGGCTAATGGTTTTGCAGATTGTCGGTTTGTTGAAAATGTTTCAAAATAAACAAAGTGAGAAACCACCTAACTCCAGGATGTTGTCGTGTAAGCTGCCAGATAGGTACAAGAAATATTTTGACTTCGATTTTTGTGTTTCTGCTTCCTCCTCCTCCCTCATCCTTCACCTCCTCTTCCCCCTTTTCTTTTTTATACATACAGAGCAGAACACGAGAGTAGAGTAAGAAGTAGAAGTGAAATCCCAGCTTCCTATAATAACAAGGGATGATGAGGAATCTGTTTTGAGGCTTAGTACAAGGAGATGAACAGGGCTTAAGTAAAATCCTGGAAGAAAGATTAAATCAAGGAAACAAATTATTTCCCCATGTATACTCCAAAACATAAATAAACACACTCCCATATATGCATACTCTTTGAACTGCTGGCCATGTTAGCCTTACTTCAGAAGATAACCTCGATGCCAGTTTACATGCCAGAGATTCCCTGCACACCTGTTTCACCATTTAGAGTCACTCAGTTTCCTCTGCTGTGGAATAAACCCCAGACTGCTGTACTTTGCAGTTTATCTGTCCCTTGTTAGGTACTCATATGTCCTTGTTACACCTGATGCACAGGAAGGTGGAGTGAAAACACAAATATTCCCCGTGACAATAAAGAATCAAGCGTTCAATAGTACATGCCTTTGAAGTAGTGGATCAGGCTCCCCAAACCAGCATCTCTGAATATGTTCTTTTTACTTTAAAACATTTTTTTGTTGCTGGAAACTTCCAGTCTTTAGTTTTCTAAAATGAGATAAATCATGTACAGTACAGAATTAAACTTAAGCTTCAGTGACTTGACATTTGATATCAGAAACATCTCAGTCAAGATCTATCACTATGGCAGATGTCATAACATCTAGAGCCACTGGATCTGGCTGCTAAAGAGGAAACAAATTCAGGAAAACAAACTTCAAAGTAACTCTCCATCAATCCATGCAAGGTTCTCTTGCCAGGAGACATAGGGGCAAAGCAAGCTAGGTAGCTGATCTTCCGCATCGTTTTCTCCCTATGATTTCATTCATGTGTCTTTCAAGTCAGCAAGCTCCTTTGCTCTACATTTGACCTTTATATAAGACTCCTAGGAACACAGGGAAGTTAAATAAAGGCAACACATCCCCTGTAATTTCACCCTGGCCCCTGGTCTTATATTATTAACACACTACAAAGATTGTATTGCGAAGGGTTAATCAGTCTTGTTCATATTGAAGAGGGTAGCCATGGCATCTTAAGCAGCTCACAATGCTCACAGTATTTTCTATTCAGATGTTCTTAACCATAATGTTATAATTACAGCGTTTTTCAGCAGCATCACCCACACACTGTAATTATAGTTAAAGCTAAGGCTATGTTTACAGTGGGCTAAAATGGGTGGAATTGTTTCATTTTAAGTGATCCATTCACCTCCTCTGTTGGTAACTGAAAAACATGGTAATGGAAGAGTCATGGTCCTGATATGGTTTATCTGAACAACGATTTCAGATACCAAGAAGCTGAAAGCAAAAATAAAGCCTCAAAAGGTCTAACCCTCAAATGAGAAAGTATACACGTGATCGCTAGTCTGACACCATAATGACTCTTGATTTGAAAGTCAAGGCTGGGCAAGGTTGGGAGGGTAGCATGCTGGTGGGGACTGAGGGTCTCAGGGTTCCCTCACTTCATCTGCCTTATTGTGCAGGCTGTGGCCGAGCTCCTCTTGTCGGTTTGTAGGAGTTCCACAGAAGTAATGTTTTCTCCTAGGATGTGAGCATACAGGACCACCGCACGTCAATTAGAGTGAATGTTTATTCTGTAGACCCACTCATTCGGATGAGACGTATTTTATTTGTACCTATACTATATACTGTATACACTATAGGCCAGGCACCCTTTACAGTGCTAAGTAAATAGCAAGAGCAAAATAGAAATTTCTGCTCTCATGGAACTCAATTCTACTGTATATTGGACTTGTCCTTTGCTCATCAATCTGGGTGAATAGAAAGAAATACTTCTGTAAAGAGGGATGCAGATGCATCAGTACTATCTTGCACACCAGCACGTCACTCAGCCAGCCTTGGGTTGAAACCCACCACTTCCCTGTCTCCTTTTATTCCATCGTTTGTAAAATAACTTTTTCAAATGATTTATTTATATTTATATATATTTATATATTTATTTCATGTGATATGTACTCTTCCCAGATCTTCCCAACCTCCCCGTCCACCCAAACCATTTCCCGTTTTCAGCTCTAACGATTTCACACGTGTATGTACTAAATTTGGGCCATTGTCACTCCATGCTACCTTCTCTCACGCCCTTTTCTCTCCCACTGAAAACTTCCCCCTCCCAACACGCTTCTGTCTATTTTGATGACCTCTTTTATTTTTTATTTCTCGATCTACTGAGTTTAACTCAGGTTGCTTCCATGAACATGGGTGGAGATTATTTACCAGAGCGTGGACAACTTATCAGTTACAGCACTGAAGAAAATGACACTCCTAGTTCAATACTCACCAGCAGCCGATAGTCCCCCAGCGAGGAGTGCACGCTTCATCTATGCAGTGCGTTTCCCAAAGGCTTCCAGAGAGGAGCCTTGGGCTGATGTCTATCCAGTTAGGGATGGACTTGCCATTTTGAAAACAGAAAAAGGTTGTTATAATGGCAGAACGCTTAGCTGCGCATACAAGCCTCATCTCTTTATTCCGAGCAACCATTCCTAGCAGAGAAGGGAAGGGAGCACTAAGGTCAGTGTCTTCTCAGGAGTCAAGTCCTGTCATAAACAGTTTACAGAGTTTGTCGAAGAGTAGCCCTGGGAGGACACGGAAGCAAGCCAACCAGGCTGAAGCTGCTTCTCTATGCTTCCTCTCAGCTGTGACGCTGTGTTTCCCACAAGCGCTCCAGCTATGTCGGGACCAGGGACCCCCTCAGGCCTCCTCTTTTGGTGCTGCCTACTTTTCCATCTGTAAATGGGCAAACTGATCTCTCACCCAGACCGACACACTGTGGAGCCGAGAACTGGGGCTTCTTAGGCTACTAAATGTTGTAATTCTTTATGTGTGTAAGCAGCAACTGAAAGAATTCTTAACATTAACGTTTAATTTAAAAATATATTTTCCTCAAATACATTACACAGATATTGTCTGAGAGTCTGTGAGTCTTTGCTTCCTCAAGAAATGCTACTCAAGTGTGAAGTATACTACTACAGTAGAGGGACGGCTTCTATAACCCTGGGAATGACAGAAAAGACTACGCAGTGAATGAAAGGAAGGGCAGGTAAGGTGATTCCAATGACCAGGTAACTATAGCTCTGAGACTCGTGGTTCAGTGATAAAGGGGCAAAATTTCAGAAGGTTATTTCAGTTCACAGGAAGGAAAACGTCTGTGACAGTAGGGTGGGATTGGGGTTTCTCTGCCCCTCTGAGTACTTGTGCGGAGTATGCCTGGCACAAGATCATGGTGGCAGGTATACAAAGCACTATGATCTGACAAGGACAGCACAGAAGCCTATAAACAATATTTGCTTTCATAATAATTCAAATTTGGGTTTAAAATGTCTTTTTACTAAGGAACAGTATGGAAGAAAAAAAAGTTACAGGCTAATCCTCAACAACACATGAGAAGTCAAGAGAACCTAGCCCCTCCCCCCCCCCCAAAAACGTGAGTGACAAGAATACCTCAAGGAACCATGAATGGCTTCTGAAAATGTATCTGATGTAAAACTGTAATGTTTCAGCTTTATAATACGTCAGCATGCACATTTTCCTAAACGGACAGTCTTTTATCTTTTATTTTGGATCACGAATTCAATGGTAGCAGTCAGTTTATAAAAGATGCACAGTTGTACAAAGTCAAATTTCAGCTGTGTGTTGCCATGACTTTTCACGGGTGAACGCTATGGCATAATAATATGTCTCAAAGAGTCAGTTGCAAATAATCGCCCCTGATATCTATCACCAAGTATTCAAATGTGTTCATCTTCCATTTGATGGAATATCTTTAATAGCAACAAATGCACAAGTCCATTTTGATTTCCAGACAGTTAATTCTTGCTTTACAGTATAATTTAGTTCGTAAGAGTGGACTACATAATGAACTCGAAAAGTGGATGTTGTATTCTCGTTGATGCATTACCAAATTGAAGGTACTTTTTACAGGAAACTAAAATATGGCTGCCAGCATAAAATGGATGATTAGTGTCACAAAATACTGTACTACAAGAAGAATCATTCCTTTGTTTAGAACAGGTGTTGGTATAACTTCTTAAAAGGCCAGATAGGACATATTTTAGGCTTGGAGGCTTATGCTTGTATCTTAACTACCCCAAAGCAGTCACGGACAAGCTGGGACAAATCAATGTGGCTGTATTCTAGCAAAACTTATTTTTAGCATATACATCTGGTCTGAGGGTTAGTTTGTATCCTCTGGTTTCAATAATTGTTGACCTAAAGAGGAAGAATACCTAAAGTAGCTTATTTTGTAGCATATGTTGTGAATTGTAGGTAAATACATTCTTTATAAAACTGATATTTTCATTATTGTTGTTGTAAATCACCACTCATGGTGTTGGGCTTTATTTAGACATTTTTTTTTCAAGTACAACACATATTTTGACTATATTCACCCTTCCCCTTTATGGTCAAGTACGTTTTACTAAGAATTCTAAACATTTTAAATGCTTCTGGGGAAATCAAATATCCACAAGAAAAAAAAGTTTATAGTTTCTCAACTCAGGTCAGGTGCGCAGAAATCCCAAGTCAAGATTGACCAAATGCACACACATAAAAAGATCAAACTTTAAAGTGTTCATAAAGGGGGGCTGGAGAGACGGCTCAGTGGTTAAGAGCACTGGCTGCTCTTCCAGAGGACCTGAGTTCAATTCCCAGCACCCACATGGTGGTTCATAACCATCTATAATGGAAACAGATGTACTCTCTGGCATACAGGTGTACACACACACACACACACACACACACGAAATAGAGATAGATATAGAGATAGAGACATATATATACATATACATAATTAAATAAATCCTAAAAAATAAATGGCTCATAAGATCTTTGTGGTCTAGTGATTGACCAATATATACCAAATACCGTGGATCATCAGAAAATATATGTCTAAGGATTCATACATTTTAACAGTTTTTAAGAAAGATATACAGCCTTATTATTAAGTTATAAGTTCTTTGTTTAGGAAACAATCACATTTCGAGTGTTTTTGGTTCAAGTGTGTATTGTCTCATGCTGCATGCTTGCCACAAGGCACTCGATTACCTGAGAAGTCATCCTGGTACCTATGCTCCAACTCTTTGTTAAATCCATGCATCTTTTAAAAATACGCAATGTGTTTCTCAGTGTTTAGATTACTTGTATTAAACGCATGACACACCCAAGGAAGATTCAAGAGTGTTTCTTCAATGCATAACTGTATAGTATCTAAAAACCCTGTTTGTCATACTCAGGAGCGATGTGGACCAAGGGCCTTTCTGGAATGATAGCTGTAGATGTTATCTCCTGGTGAGACATAATCTATATCTACCATATAGAATCTAGGGCTCCCTGGAAACTGGTAATTGAAGAACTGGGTTTGAAGCAGTGGGTCTAATTAATAAACAGATGAGTAGGCTACAGGCAAACCCACAAAGGTCCTAAGCAGCTGTGGGATGCTTCACATCCCTATGCTTTCCATAGTCACTAAAGAGTGCTCACCACCCCCTGGGGTCACCTAGGGCAGGAGAATGTTTATTTTGGGTTTTATCCTTGAACATGTATGCTATACTTTGGCAGAAAAACCCTGCTAGGAATCTGTATATAGAGTACACACAGGCACACTGTAATTTCCAGGGAAGTACTTAAACATACTTATCTGACTTCTAAAGAAAAGTGTAATTACTTTCTAACTATTTTAACTCCCCCAAGAAACAGAGGATACTGCACATGCATCCTCTATCTGCACACTAATGTATGCATGTCCCAAAGGACCTTCATTTTAGAGGTTTCTAACAGTGGCTGATGCATGTGCAGAGGGGAGGCATGGGCTTCTTGTGAGTGAATGGTAAATATCGACTTACCCAGAGTACTGTTGGGAACTGGAGAAACATTTAAAAAATGTTTTGATTTGCTATTTACATTATAAATTATTTCCACCCATTCCACGTGAAAACAGCACAGAGTGTCACAAAGAGGTAACACGTATGCCATGATAATTGTAGGCTTTATCTGGGTATTTGAGGTTGGAAAAGAGTCACTGATAAGTGAGTATCACCATGGCTGTTTGAAGAATTATCTAACTTTTTTTTTTCCTTCCTGAGGCAGTACTTAACATAGCTCAGGCTCACCCTGACCTTGTTATGTGACTGGGGCTGATCTTGAACTATTGACCTCCAGCTGCCGCTTCTCAAGAGTTGGGGCTACAAGAAAACCTCACCGCATTAAGTTTCACTCCTTGTTTTGCTCAACTAGGAGCGGATACACAGCGCTGCAGTCACTGTACCTTCTTTACTCTCTGTCTGTCTGTTAAGAGTCCTGAGTAACATCAGAGAGGCTTCCTCCTGCACCTGACGAGAGCAGACACAGAGATCCGGGGCCAACATCTGTCGGAGCGTGGGGAATCCCACAGAAGAGCGGGAGGAGAGATCACAGGGACCAGACGGGTCAGGGACACTGGGAGAACACGCCCCAGGGCATCAATTGACCAGGACTCTTAGGGGAGCACTGAGACTGAAGTGGCAGACATGGAGCATACATGGTCCCCTAAATATATCTTATGGTTGTCTGACTTTGTGTTCTTGCAGAACTCTTCCAAGTTGGAGTGTGTGTGAAGCTGCTGATTCTTTTACTTGGAGCCTTTTCCTCCTTCCTGGTAGCCTCATCCAGCCTTCTTGTAGGAGTTCATACCTGGCCTTTTTCCATCTTGTTATACCGTGTTTGAGTGGTAACCCTGCGGGGACTGCTCTTCTCTGAGGGTAAGGGCGCATGGTTCTGGGGTAGAGGAGACATAGGAGTCGAGAGGAGTGGAGGGAGGAATGTATTATATGAGATAAGAAAAACAATAAGGGAATTTTAAAAATTAGAAAATGGAGCGCCGAGTAAGCCCCATTCTCTGCACTCCCATTTCCCTTGTATAAAGCGCATAATTCTACCTGTGATTTCTGAAAGGCAAGGAGCAGCGATGGAGAGCACCGCCAGGCTGCTTGGCATCATCTGGAAATTAGGCTGCATGTAAGTCAGGAGGAGTTTACTACTCATTCGGCTTTTAGAGAGAGCCAACATAAACACTGTCTCCTTAAAAACCATCACCAGGATCTGTGTTTACTTACTGAGTTGCTGACTGAATCCTTTATAAACAAGGAGACTGTCAAGAATTCAAAGTCAGCTTCAGTGTCAGAAGCCACTCAGGGCTGCTTTCCACCGCGTGCCAGAGCTCCAGTCCTTTGTGACACAGGAACGCTGTGAGGCCCGTCTAACATGGGTTAGCCAGAGCCGTGCTTCCACTCCTTTGACTGTACTGTCAGGCAATGTGTCCTTTTTTTTTTTTTTTCTTTTACTAAAAATGCATTCTTTTCTCACAAAATATATCCTGATTACAGTTCTCCTTCTGCTACTTTTCCCACTTCCTCCCCACCTCCCCTTCCATCCGGATTCACCCCGTTTCTGTCTCTTAATCAAAAACAAACGGGCTTCTAAGGGAGAATAACAAAATAAAATATAAGATAAAAACAAAAACTAACACATCGGAATAATATGAAACAAACAAGCAAACAGAGGAGAAAGAACCCAGGGAAAGGTACCACAGACAGATATAGGCACAGAGAACCATGCGTTTGCACACTCAGGAATCTCATAGGAACACTAAACTGGGAGCCACATACATGAAGGGCCTATGGAGTAAAAAGAGTGAAAAATGTAAATAAAATAAAAATTAAAGATGAGATTTTTTTTTAAAAAACATGCCCTAACATGATATTTAAGACAAAAAACCTTCAAAGATGCCATTGAGTTTGTTCCTGTTGGCCATCTACTGAGAGCCATGCAGCCTACTTAAGAGTAGCTTATTTCCCCAGTGAGACTCCCTTGGAGAGAACTAAATTTTTGTTTGCAAGTAAAACAACGAGTTCTTAACGTTGAAATTATTTGATTTTAAAAAGTATGCTCGAAGCCGAGAGGGTGGTTCGGTTGTGTTGGCACAGTGACGGACTGTAGTTAGGAGTCGGGCTTTGTTACCCTTGGCAGCTGAAGTGCTGTCAGGATCCAGCAACGATTCCACAGAGATCTTCTGTAATATACACTACCAGCAGACCTCCATTCTAACTCTGTAACCAGATGTTAAAGCTCGGCAGAAGGCTTTTAGGAAAGATTCTAAGTATAGTCAGCAATAGATGAGAGAAATGTCTACTCTTCTCTATGTTTATTCTCTATTCCTCACTTTTCGCAAATGGCCAGTGAAGGAAATGAAGGAAATTGAAATAGTGAGAGGACGTAAGTGTTGGGGAAAGCTTTCCCCCTGTATTTCCTGCAAATGTAAAATTCAGATCTTCATTAAAAACTCAGCATGTTCTAGTTCTTATGAAAACTATAAGGTATAAGGATTTATAAGATGTAGCCCTAAATCTTAAGGACTGTACAGTTTATTAATAGGGGATAAAAAATGCAAAAACGCTTTACATTATGCTAAACCCAATGATGCTTTTGTGATACATAGTAGAGTCGAGGTAGTTGCACAATGCTCAATTCAGTATATGCTGGACTACAATAAGAGCCACAAGAGTGTATAGTACATAGCACATAGCCTTAGAAATGAGCTGGGAACTTCTGCTTAAATATAATCTGTACAAGAACTAGCTTGTCTGCCTCAGCTAGGGTTTCTAGTGCTGCAACAAAACACCATGACCAAAAAGCAAATTGGGGAGGATAGAGTTTATTTGATCTGCACTTCCATATTACAGTTCATCATCGAAGGATGATGAAGGACTCACCCGTCAGTCAATAATTAAGAAAATGCTCTACACGCTGGCCCACAGCCCCGTCTCATGGAGGCATTTTCACAATTGAGGTTCCCTCCTCTCAGATGACTGTAGTTTGCTTCAAGTTCATATAAATCTAGCCAGCACATAACTATTATTAACGTCTCTATTTAGAGGCATTTATGCTAAGTAGAAACTGCCCCCTAAATATTTGTCTTTATATCTATAATTATTGCAGTCTTTTTCTTTCTGCTGGAGACGGTGATTAATACAGAGATCTATGACTAGCCAATGTGCAGAGAATATGAGACTGTTGCGTGATCAGCTTGAAATGAGCCAGCTATAGCACATCCCACTTCCCAAGGATCAAAGGTCATGGCAGAAGAAGGGGTAGACAGATTGTCAGAGCCAGGGACAGTGGAAGACTGCAGGGAAATAGTGTCATGTCTGTTGTACACATGAACTCACAGCACCTATTACTGCATGTGCAAGACCTGGACAAGATCGAGGCAGACACAATTCCAGTATGGATTGCGGGGGTAAGAGGGCTCATGAAGTCGCACTCTGTCTGAGGAGAACCTGGCAGCTGGTGGCTGCTGCGTGAGGCAGAGTTAGTTTTCTTGGGATGCATCCTGGATAGACTGCCCGTGCTCTAGTGGGTGGACTGTACCCACACATATACTGGCAGCACTCAGAGGACTCAGGGAGTTTAAAGGAGAGTACATGAAGCCAGGGGAGTGGTGGCTGGGAAAGAACACAGAGAGTTAGAGGGAAAGGCGCAGAGGATGGATTTGATGAAAACGCATTGTATTCAAGTATGAAATTCTCAAACAATACATTAAAAAAATAAAAATGTCATTATAACACCTAAAAGAGATAGAAGGCACAAAGAAGTACGGATGGTCATTATCATGTAGAACATAAACAATAGATTTGGGATTTAAAGTCAGGTTGTCTGCTTCAGAGAGCCAATCCTTAAGCCACCACATTATACAATTTCTCTCTTTGAGAGAAAGGGAGTCACAGAAATTCCAAGATGAAGTACATATCTTCTTGGGAAAATTAGGGAAAGCTTTGTTTAGAGTAATAGTTAGAAACCACGCTTAAAGGACAGAAAATCTCCATGATGGAGTGCTCCATGTCAGGAGGAAAGAGGTGAAAGAGGTGAATTCTGGTAAAGGAGACACGGTGGTTCAAGGATGCAGGGAACACAAGTGTGGAGGTTGTGGTGGCTCATTGTGATTCTTAACCTGATCAGACTGAGATACATAGGAGCTGAATATACTTCTGGGTGAGTATATAAAGGAGTTTCTAGAATAGACTGCTATGTGTGACACCACACAAGGACAAAAGAACTTTTCCTGAAAGCGGGAAACACTTTCCAGTAGGTTGGGGCCCTCAGTGGAAATAACTGGAAGGAGTAAGGAACCTGCTTTCTGAGTGAGTGCTTCTGTTGCTGCTATAGTCTGCTATGGACACGGCTTCCATCTTCTTCAGCATTTTGATGTGGACTCATGCCAGTGATAGAGTCTTCAGATGGCCCCTGACTTTGAACTGGGGTTGTGTATTGGTTCCAACTACTTGAACTGAACACTTACTGGATTTTTTGGTTCTAGAACATGCAGTCGACCACTGTTGGACTATTCAGTCTCTGCACTAATAAGTTTCTGTTTGGTTCTGCCTTTCTAGAGCACCACAATGAATAAAAGGGCCCGCCGGAATGGATAGAGCTTAAGATTCTTGCTGCAAAATCTCTCGAATGTTTAGTGTGGTTCTAGTGCAATGGTGAGTGTGCAGTGCCGACTTGACAGGGTGTGATGGATCTTAAGCTTCTATCCATTCTAGTGGGCACTGCATTTACTGTGGTGCTCTAGAAGAACACAACCAAACAGGAATTTATTAGGTTAGAGACTGAATAGTTGAACAACGGTCATCTGGAGATAAGCTTCCAGCTATACCTATGAGAAATTATTTAGCCTCTGCACATGTCCGTGAGGTGTCAGTGAACAAATAGTAAAAAGATGGCTTTTTAAAATGAGAGGGAAATTTTCCACAGGATACACAATCATGTAAAAACATTCTCCCTGTGTGTTTAATAAGAAATTATACATTTGGCTTCAAGTTCATTGAATCTTTGCAAGGTATTTTATTTTATTTTCTGTTCATGGGCCATTGTCTTGAAACTGAGAGTTTATAAACTTGCACATAGGATTGTTAAATGTGTGTTTTTTAGTGTATTTTATGTTGAACATTAGCTTTACAGGTAAACCTACTTCATTAGAAGAAAAAATAAGGTCCTTGCTAGAATCAAGCTAGTAATTTTTGCATAGTATAGACTACAGGGTCATGTGTACATCACAGTTAAGTGTTTTTGGCATAGTACGACACACTCAGTAAGATGATGTGAGCATTTGTGTGTATCTATCCTGAACGAGTTGCTCCTGTGTGTTCTGTATGGCTGGTGCCCACTGACACAACCACTGTTTTGCACAGGACTTGCTTTATCAAATCATCTCTAGATAAAGGGAAGACTATTCGATAAAGAAAAACAGGAAAAGATAGGATACTTCCTCGTACGAAGATATCAGAGTGTGGGAATTACCAGATATGAACAACAGTTAGCCAACTTTCTTATTCATCACAGACAGGAAATCACTACATTAAAAATGGTAGGTACTAGTCAGTCATAATTAAACCTTGGATTTTGTTAAGACACAATGGGTAAGCTCCTCAGATCTTGTGACCTGAGAAAAGAAGTGGCCTGGAGAAGTCATGCTTGTCAACTGAAGGGAGAACAGAGGGCAATGTGTACTGCTTATGTGTAGAAGATGGTTCCAATCTGTCGCATATTCCTCGGTAAACATTCTTCACTGACTCTGCTGTGTCTTCTTACAAGCAGCAATAGATCATACCATCTATTGGCCTCCCCCTTCTACAACCTTTTATGCTTCTTAGGGACCAGATCACCACAGGAGAGTTGTAAAGGGTTTGCTCTCTGTCACAAATGACAAATAGACGAAATTTGCTGAAAGTACTGTCAGTCCATACTCGGCTCACCTCCAAGGGAATGATGTTTAAACGTCACGTTACAAATTTACTGTGCAATTTAGTCCTAAAATCTAAATTATGGGTTTATGACACTGTAATTAGGAACAACGAGAGCAATGGCTTAAACTTAATCAGGTGCACTCTTTTCCCTTCCTTTTGTTTTTTGTTTTTATTTTGCTTTGTTTTTGCATGAAATGGAAGCTAGCATACGCTTTTTCAAATAAAACCTACCCTTAGAATCTAATTAAATAAGCCTCTACTAGGGGATTATGAAATTTTAGATGATGTAAAGGAGAAAGAAAGACATACACACTAAAACAGCGAGGTTGGGACTTGGAATGCCAGCAACCACAACTCACCAGTGGTTCCACCACTGACGAAAGTGACCACATGTACACACCAACATACAGATCATCGAAATCACAGCAGGTGAGTGTTATCATGGAGCAGTGGGAAAAATTCCATGGTAGCACAAAAGGCAGGAAAACTTGGCCTAGAGGACTTGTGGAACCTTTTCTGTGAGCTGAAGATTGAGTTTAGTCTTGTGGATAAAGAGGTCATTGAAAGGCAAGAGGGGTACGTGCTGCCATTTAAAAGAGACTAGATAATGCATACGAAGGCAGTATTTTAGGGTGTAAGGAAATTTGGTTGGAGAGACAGAGTCTACCGTCAGCCAAGGGAAGCATTGTATAAACACTTCCAAATAACAATAATAGTGTTAACAAAGGATTTGTAAAACGAGACAATTTTCTAAATTCAACAAGTTACTGTTGATCCGTAATAAATTATTTTCTCTCTGTAAGTTTGACTACACTTAACCTGTAAGCATAAACAAAACAGAAAAACGAAGAAAGATCTATATAGAGAAGTTTAAAAGTAGATCCTGAAAAACGTGTTTTGCCTATAAAATTTTAATTCTGTCACTTTTCCTGTTACCAGTATCCCAAATAGAGAAAGGATAGTAGCTTGAATTATACTAACACATGGAAACCATCAGCACAAATTAGTAAAAGACAGAAATTCTTACTTTTCCCCAGGCTTGGATGAATTCTTTGCAGAATCGTGGAAGCTCTGCCAAGAGGAGCTGGTATAACTGGAAAAGAAAGAGCAGAAAATCATTAGTCATCCTTGTAGAAAAATGATCCGCTGTGACCTGTTACAGCATCATTTTCAGATGACAGGCTCCCCTGCAACAATCCCCATTTAAATTAAAATTGTACCTATACACTAAAAAGAGCTTGTAAAGGTAGAGCAAATGGGAGCCTTTTGGTTGTCATTACCTCTGGTCTCATGCCCAGACACAATAGAGAGCAATGAAAACAATTCCACCATCTATCGTTTGAGTCCAAACTCAAGTTTTCCTTTTGCATATGAGAGAGAACACAAATTCCGTAAAAAAGTACAAAAGCAAAAAAGTTCAGTCAAAAAGTTTATTTTTGGAAATAATGTAAGTGTGGACAATCCTAGGCATAGGGAAATAGAATGGGGAAGTGCAAAGTTGAACAACGGAGACACTGGAGATTTTTGGTGGAAAAAATGGGCAGTCAGTCATTATAATACAGCTGCATTATAATGACTGCGTGGAAAGCAGGCAGAAATGGAAAGTGATCAGTAAGGTTGCCTTTCCAGCTGGGTTACTTAGCAAACGCCACAGCTACAAAAGGACTAAAACTGCTGCCTGGCCTTGGTGGAAAAGAGTAAAATCCGACTGGGTAGATCATGTCCGGTTACCACCAGAGCACAACAAACGTTCAGATTTAAATGGCAGCCAGAGAAGCTACCTGTGATACTGCTACATTGGCATTTAGTCTTCCTACTCTATTTCAATTTATACAATCTTAAAGGATTTGTACTATCCAGAGTGACGAGTCTTTGCATAGGCTGATTGGTCTTTGCATGAGCTGACTGGTGGCTAGGAGCTTCCTCCCTCAGGGTGGGAGTTGGCACAGGACAAATCAATGTATGGTTACAGAACTGGGATTTCTTTTTCAGTGTCATCCAAAGCATCTGGAGAGGAGGGAGGGGTAAGTTCATCACCAATGGTCAGTGGTTTAGTAGACGTAGCCAGAGAACACAGCATTCACAAAAAATTAAAGATCTGGGTCCAGGAAGCTTTCAGTTAGCTAGCAGTCTGGAGATGCAAAGAGGGCACAGAGGCTTCCCCAGCCCTGTCTCATGTTCTTGACAGTCTAGGGTTCGGATATGAAACATCTTCCAAGGGCCCATGCATTAAAGCTTTGGTCCGCAACCTGACTCTACTTGGATGTGGTAGAAATTCAAAAGATGAGGCTGAGTTGGGAAGTCCTCCCATCACTGGGGAGAGAGTAGTTTTAGAAAGGATACTGGACCTTCAGCCCTTTCCCAGCCCTGAGGAAACTGATTTCTCCACACACTGCTGCTACAATGTCCTCCCCTTTTACAGGCAGTGGGACCAGCTAATCATGTCTGAAAACTCCAGAAAATTCCAAACCTGAGAGTCAAAACGGACCTTTTCTCTTTATAAATTGATCATTTCAGCTATTTGTTACAGTAGCAGAAAGCTCATTAATACAATACCTTTTCATCCAAATCCTTTGTGATACCCTTAGTAATAAACTAACATCATTGACACTTCTCTGAGTTCTGTTAGTGTAGCAAATTCATCAATCTAAGAAAAAAGTCACAGGAACTATACAGTTTAGCTGAAAAGTCTTTCAAAACCATAGTATGATATATTTGTAATTTCCAGCTAAGGAGTCTTTCAGAATTACAGTATATTATCTGAAATTCTTAAATCTGAAGCGGGAGACATTTTTGTGGGACTGAGCTGTGGTCTAAGAGATGTGACAGTATTTGCAGGTAAGCAATGTGAGAACTGAATTATGCTATAGGATGGCCCCTCTCCCCCAGAATTAGCCAAGTGTGTCCTCACATAACATTTTGGTGGCCAAAGGGCACCCACGCATTCTGTTTGCAAGAGTGTAGTGAGACACATTGTGTTGGTTTGTCCTGTATTCTCTCAGACAACTGATAATACTGTTTCAGTATTAGTAGAAGGTCACATATCAAGGACTCTGCCTCTCACGTAACATAGGGAAGAAGAAGAAAACAAAGATGAAGTGGACAGTGAGCTGACCCACCTCCGTGCTAAATACCAAACCTGGTGAGTCTAGTCCAGCTCCTCCTTGTACTTTCTGATACATGTTTTCATGACCTCTTCCCAGTTATCTGGCTGGTAAGAAGCAGCCATTGTGTCTGTTGCAAATGATGTAAAGTCTTGTAGGAGAAGACTCTCCATCAAACAGAGAATTCTAATAGGAGTAGAATATTTTGAGGAGCGTAACTGGACATTATCATTGAAAATACTAAAAGAAAGGCTTGATTATTTTTGTGGATCCATCAATTTTAAACTGCCACTATAACATTTTAAATTGTATGTCTATCAGTTTTCTACATTTCTATTTACTCTTGAAATTCTACATTTTTTTCATTGAAGTTTATTTGTTCACATAAATGATTGTGACAAGTAATTAAAATATTTCCCAGAGTGAACAATGTACTAACATGATCAATGAGCAAAAAATTGCCTTTTATGACAATATCATTAAGTCTAGTTGTTGCCTTCATAACCGAAGTATTTATTATTCTTATTAATGTGGTGTCCTCATGGAAATGGACACACAGAAGCTGTGGGTTGAGGGCGCTTACAACCCCAGTCCTGGCATGAGGAGCTGGCAGGATCCCTGACCTCTCCCCTTTGCAGTCTCTGTGCTGACACCACAAGCCACAGCAGAACTCCACCCCCTTCAAAAGGCAGGCTGTGATTGGCAGAATTGCTTGCCTAAGTCTCTGTCCCCTGGGATATGCCTATCCCAGCATCCCTGTCTTAACCAATGGCCTTTACCCCTGAATACAAAAGACCCTCCCCTGCCTGAACCCCATAAAATGTCAGGACAGACAGAGAGAGATGCTCCTCTGACAACCTCTCCTGATTGGCTCCAGGCTCTGATCTAAGGCAGGCATGTATGCAGTAAGAACCTCACCATGCCATTCTCCCCACCTGGCAGGCCAGCTGTGGTTGCTTTGCGGAACACGGGAAGCTGCGGGCAGGGTACACGGGTGAATTTGTTTTCAACATATTAATATTTGAGCTAGTTTCACCACCATCATCAATTGCTTGTCTTAAACCAGTACATTTTGTTTCCTTATCTGTTGCCTCAAACCGAGCACAAAATATTATTATTACAAAATTTTTCTAGATTTTACTTTATGTGTATGAGTATTCTGCCTACACACACATACATACATGTATACATACATACACACACACATATGTGTGTACGGTGCCTACAGAGGTCAGAACAGGATGCTGAATCCTCTGGAACTGGAGTTGTAGATGGCTGTGAGTCACCATGTGGGCGCTGGGAACTGACCCCTGGTGCTCTGCAAGAATAACAAGTGCTCTTAGATGTTGAGCCATCTCTCTAGCCCCCCAGAATACTATTTTAAGAGGATTTAAATAAATTTGTACCTCTGAAATAAATATAATAACTAGCAAATCGGAACCAAGGTGAGAATACATTTAGTTAGTGACAGGTAGCCATGAATAAGAACCATTTTTATAACCTTGGGCTTTTAGTTACTTTTGGAAGGGTTAGCATAAGCAGCTCCATCTTGTTGGCCTGAGACAGTGTCTCATCATGAAGCCTAGGGTGGGACAACATCTTGGCCAGGACCTTTTAGATGTACATATGTTTGTCTTCTATTTAAAACTTAATTTCACTCCAGGATGCCCTAATACGGACTTGGGGGTTAGTTGTATCTCTTTGCCCTTCTTCTCAATGTGGCCACATTGATAAAATCTCCTTTTTTCTACATTCCACTAAAACAAACAAACAAACAAACAAACAAACAAATAAATGTATTTGTTCTCTAATTGTAAGTTACCTGTTTTATGTTTTATTGACAATTATTCACTATTTGAAGTGAGATATCTCAAAGGGGAGATTAAATTAATGAGAGAGGTCGGGGGAGCCCTATGGAGTTATTCAGCATTTGTCTCAGTTTTTAATCTGAATTTGAGTAAAGAGACCCCAGTGTCCAGTTCTTAGATCAGCAGTCATGCTGAGAAGTTTTCCCAGAATGATGGCTGGAATGGAATGCGAAGGTCAGTTCTGAGACCCTAAGTAGCGTCTGAGCCAAATGTCTGGTCTGGAAAACCTTGGGGAGCGTTGGACTTCCTGACTCCTCACAGAGACAGCTGGTGTTTTCCCCTCTGTGGCACAATTAGTGACATTTTCATGAAGCAAAGTCTTACTCAGCCAACACGCTCTATAACATGTGATGAATCAAGACATAAAAAGAACAAATGTCATTCTAGTGGAAAGACCACAGATTTATGCCAGTGCCAAGTGCATGCTGGTTACACATGTAATGCACAACATGCTGCCTTAGCAAATGGAAGTGTCACGTTCACTCATCAATTTTAATTAGTGTCAAAGTCTTGTACCCAGTGACTCGAAGTTCTGCCCAGTAAGGGAAAGACAAATAAAGGAAGAACGTAAGCAGAGACCACAATAACAATGAATGAGGCCACCACACAGTGGTTTCAGTTACAACCTGTAGGGATCCCATTTATTTTCTAACCCAAAGGGGTCAATAAACAGTCTATAGGGACTTTTAGATGGTGGGATTCTTAAAAATGAAGGAGCTACTGTAGTCCCTGGTTTCAGCAAGCCCACAGCCATTCTTTTTAAAGGCAGGGGTCTGTAAAAAGAGTAGCCATGCACTAGGAGAGCAACATGGAACCTTTCACAATTCTAGAAAAGCTTCTTCGGGAAAGTGACGCTATGAGACAGTCGTCAAGTTTAGGACAACAAGCAATGGTGAAGAAGGGCAAAGGCAACTGAGTCAAGGTGCCAGGGCAAGACACAGCCTATAGATACAGAGTGTATACTGCGATCCATTGGCAGTGGGTTGAATGCATGAGCTGGGATGTTGGGTTGAGGATGAGATCAGGCACACCTTGGGAATGATCTTGATGAAAACTCAGCTTTGATTCTGCTTTTGAGGTGGAGCGCCTCCTGCTGGACTTGTCCAAGAACAGCGCTCTACAAGTAGATCTAATTGCGTGTAACCTTCTCTACTGAACTTTCTCTACTTGTACTTTCCAAATGGAGCACGTATCTGGACCTCAGTATATGTCTGTAAAACAAGGAGCCATATGTAGACATGTAAGAGTTAAACTAGCTCATATACACAAATTATTTTCTTCAATTCAGGTGATTATTGAGTGTTAGACATTCTTCCTGTTGCTATTGTTGACATTCTTATTAGTAGGTACTGCTTTAACAGTGGGGCATGTCTTTTTTCATGGAGAACCCAGCATTGTCTTTCTACTGAATTTTGTGGAGTTAGGAGCCTTCATTCAGGAGGACAGAATGCAGGCATAAACCTAAGCACTCTTACTTAGGTACTTCTATAGGACACACACACACACACACACACACACACACACACACACACACATACACACACACACACACACACACACACACACACACACACACACACATACACACACACACACAGACACACACACACACGATTTTGCTTCCCTGAAGGACCCTGGGGGAGTGGCATCAGTGTAGTATAGCATAGAAATTCATCTATGTGAGTAATTCAATCTGAGACGAAACATACTCAGTTGTAGTTCTCCAAATATACTGTTATTAGTAGAGGAAAGTGGGAGAGTTAATGTACTGGAAAAGATTGTAATTTGCCACTTGTGTAAGAATGACAGTTCTAACTAGTCCTTAATGAATAGTGCAGACCCAAGTCAGGAAAACACAGGACTTCAGAGGATAACCATTCTGCATGATGTTGGAAGATAATGCATGCAAAGCACCACAAAGAGCACCTGGTGCAAAGAAAGCATTGAGTAATGAGAATTGTTGCCGTTACGGTTAACATATGTTTCTAACAATGACAATACGGTGCTGTAACTGTCATGGAATGATCATCTCAAGATGTCCTTTGAGAGGGTTGGTTTCCTTCCTTGGGTAGCTTAATTGCCCTCCACCCAGCAGCTACGGAAACTGCGCTTCCATTTCTTGCTGCCGTGGCTGATTTGCTTGTGCTCATCGGAACACCATGAATTCCTCAGGGCTGAGCATTATTGCTTTAATCTTTACGAGCTGTTAGGAGCACAAGCGATGGTACCTAGTAGAGTAATATAATTTGCTAACGTACAAATACTTTAAATGCTTGTATGGGGCCACAAGAGAATCAAACATTCTAGCAGCGGAACGCCCATTTGGAAACTTTCAAACTGGTTGAGGACTTTTCCGTTTTTATGAATTCTATTTATCTTTGAAAATAGTCTATAAAATTTTCATTCTTAGGTCTCAACCCTTAAACTCTTCAGACCCACACCTGCCTTTCGTTTCTTCTTTGTCAAATTACAGTCTCCATTGCCAACCAGAATGAATCTCCTTCCAGTTTACATGTGCATAAGGTTCAGTATCAAATCCATTGTCTGGGCACACTGCTGCTGTGCCTCAGAGCATCCTGCTGCCCCTGAAGGCGTTATTATAATGAGAATATTAAAAAGTGCAATGCAACATTTAATTTATAATTTATAATATGCTTAAAATGCACTTAGGCACCACACTAAGCATTTTTTTTCTATTTTCTTTCCATTTAACTCTCACCTTCTGGAGGGGTATTATTATAAGCTACACATGATGCGAGAGACATTAAATAGCTTGTCTTAGGCTTCCTAGCAATTATAGATTAGAGCCCATATTTGAGTGGGAGCTAGACACTCATTTTATTTACTCCTCTGTTTCCCAAACTTGCCTAGTAGTTAAGGTGCCTATGGCGTTTGTTATAGCTCTAGCCCAAGGTCCTGACTTAGAAAATCCCTGAGGCACTGGTCAGTGTGGACATCACAAAGTCCTACGGACATGTTTATCATTCCCTCTCACCCTCTCCATTTCTGGGAAGTCTCATGACAAGAAGCTCTTCAAGTATGCTCTCTGTTCCACTTTTAGGGTCACCCTATGATACACCCCAACCCGTGCTCCTTAGGAGAAATTTGATGCATTAGTAGAGTGACTTAGATGAATGCTCCAGACATCCTAGAAAGCACATCGGTATGTCCAGGTTGATGACGCTTTGGGCAGAAATGCCCTTCAGGAGTTGGTTTGTGAGGGAGGTAAGATGGATGGTACCTTCTGAGCCAGCTCTCCCAACACCGTCACCAGTTGGTACTACCAGGCAGATTCTACAGCTACAGTTCCCTGTTGGTCCCTCGGCATCCCAAATCCCATCATGGTTTAAGCTAGCATTTCTTTCCTTTTGTGACTCATTAACTTAATCAAATTCCCACCCGTGGTTTCTCTGAATTAATTCAGTGGATTATCTTGTGCATATTTATTATGATTGTTGGCAGCTCCGAAGGAGCCTGTGTAACTTGAACAAAAGTCTCTGAGACTTTTATAAGGACAGTATTAACTCTCCTCCTCTCCATGAAGGTGCATGCCTCTTTTGTACTTGAACAGTAAATCATAGGACCTATTACATGAGATGGTTAAACGAAAGAGGCAGGCTTGAAGCAATATGGTAGTTGCAAGCAGTCTCACACCAAAAAGCTGCTACATAGCCAGATACTCTGTAAGACATTTGGAAGAGAAACCGGAGTACTGAGGGGCATATGCTTACATACATCTGCAGCAGTCGCTTTGATTTCTGTGTCTCCTGCAAATCTCTGGGCCTGCAGGTAACCAGAATCCAGACCTTTCACTTTCCAAGGATTTATTTCTGGGAGAGAAGGGCTAATGGGAAATTTCTTGTTTATCTTCAAGCTTTATATATTCCCTTTCCTGTATGCAGTGCTCTGCTTGGGGAGTTTACAGATACCCTCCTGATACAGCTTCTGCAGTAACCCAGGACATCTGCTTGCAATTAAAGACAGATACCGGACTCTGACTTTTCAACTACAGCTTGCTGCATTATAAGGTAGAGTGAGTTTCGAAAAGCACATTAGTCATGGTGTTTTGCTTTTGTTTTTTGTTTTTTTCCTCACAAGGAAAATGAAGAGGAACATCCTTGTAATCAGAAAAATTGAAAGGAGACTTTGCAAAATGGAGCTGCAGGCCAGCTGAGACCCAGCATTCATTTTTCCTGTAAAATGCCCCCTTGCAATTTCCCCAGGCAAACAAGAGCAGGGGCGGGGTGCCCAGCTGTCCCATCTCCAAAGCTGCTTTTCATTATGAAAAACAGCAGGGGTGTCAACCCCAGGCCACAGGCAACAAGTAATGGGGTATGCCACGAAATAGCAGGAACCCAGATCAATCACAGAAATGCTAAAAAGCAACAAACCAAATAAGTTGGCACCAGGTCAAGATCAGCCTGGGGAAGAACAGCCAGTGAAGTCCCACTAAGAACAGAAAAACAAAAGAAGAGAATATTACAAAGCCAGACTGACGGTGGAGGATGGATGTGTTCCTTCTCCCTAATGTTGTTTGAGACACTTTCAGTACATGTATTTCATTCACCGAAAACAGCAGCAAGGGGCTGACTTAGTCAGGCTGAATCCTCACATGGTGACTCCCCCAGAGTGGCTCTTCCCAACCCTGCCATCAGTGACAACATGTCTTCAACTTGAAGTCATCTGGAGTGGGAATATTTAGGTAGCAAAATTAGAACTGGACACACACGTCAGGGCCCACTCGTGTGGAATGCTGTGGAGAGTCCATCTGCCTTTTGATATCAGTTTGGATATTGTTTGTTCTGAGAAGAATTGTTTTATTTGTTTCAGTTGGACTATGGTGTCTTCATTCTTTGTGTTTCTACAACACTTAAAAAATATCTGGGCTGTGGCATTTGCTATTTCTTATAATTTAGTTATCAGACCTGTCCAATTAAAAAACAAAACAAAACTCAACAGATCCGAGGTGAGGACCATGTCTCATCCCCATCCCCGCTTTGCTCTGTCACGGCACCTTCACAGTTCCCTAGTCAGTGTGAGTGTTTAGTACAGAGTAGCAAGTTTATTAAGCATCTCAGTGTCAGGATGAGCAGCGAGGTATATGCCTTTGTGAATATTTTGAATTTACCATCTGTTTTATGGTCTCTGAAGTCTCAACCTACACACAAAAAAACAGAAATTATATAAAGTTTATCATTAGATCTTATAACAGATTTGGCCTGTAAATAGTGGCACCTGGGGCAAAGTCAGCATATTTCAACTAGCTTTCATGGTATTTCACCCTATGCTAGTATCCCAGGCTTTCAAAGTGAAGGGAAGAAATAGCCAAACTAGACTGCTTAACGTTCTTTACTCGCTTTTTTTGCTGTTGGCAATGGATGTATCTTCCCAGAGCAGTGGTCTCAATGCACTGAGGTGATGGACTCTTGTCCACTGCAGCAGCGTCTCTCAGGTCCTGGAAAATGATTGACAAATTAGTGGATCTTCTTGTTCAGATCCAGCGGCACTCAGAAGCCCAGCATGTCAAGAGCGTCTTAAGAAAGAATATACATTGCCAGAGGTTTTAAGATGTGTCTCTCCCACTCTGGGCACAGCCATCTTTCATAAACAGGTTGGTCTGGGTTGCTGCCACTCTGCCTCTGGTTTCTAGGCTCTGCTTGTCAATTTCTACCCAGAAGTTCTTTGACAAGCTCCCGTCCCCCTGGGAAATTGATATTTCTGAGCTAGAGAAAGTGCTATGAGTTAGTTTGCGAGCGCAGTGTGTCACCTTCTGCCCCCCCAGATGCTGGGGTCACCATGGTAGAGAGCAGGTGTAATTCAGCTGCCCTGGACCCATGCTTCCGTGCATGTGTGCTGGGGAGATAGGCAGAGAAGCACATAGTATGAAATATAATTTCAGGTTGGAGTTTCAAACAGTAACACAGACAAAAATCCATCACAGACCATAGTCTGATAATGAGCCACATGTATTTTATGAAACAACATTTCAGGTTGAAGAAAAAATATATAGGTCCCAAGGTGGCATTAGGGAGTAGCAGAGGGTTGTGTGGCAGAGCAGTGGCGGGGGGCGGGGGGGAGGGGAGTACCGACAGGCCTCGGGTTGCAGAGATGCCGGAGGCCAGGTCTACTTGCAGGAAGATGCACACTTCAGTACATCAGAGTCCATGAGACAGACCCCACTGGGATGGACCTCAGGCAGACCCCCCACTGCTCTGTGGCCATCCCAACTTCAGTCCTTTACTGCGGCAGTTCTGAAGAGAGAGCTGCTAGGAATGAGTCTGCAGGCCACGTGGTCTATGGTTTCAATTAACTCCTTTTAGGCTATAGCACTTTGGGATATGGACAGACCAGTGGCACATACTTGTTCAACATATATTTACTGAATACCTATTAGGCACAAAGGGAGTGAGTAGGTTAACGCAGATCCCAACCTGCACTTCTCTCTGTTCCTCTAGAAGTAACCTTAGACCCAGAGCAAGGAATTTAGTTGCCATTTATCAGATTCCTGATTTTAGGTCTTTGCCTAGTTTTTATTATTTTCCTTGCTTTCTCTAGAATGGGAAGATCAGAGATAGTTCTCATTGATGGAGGAGAATTTATACTGGAGAAAGTGACATGAAAGTGCTCAGCAGAAGTCCTGGCACATGGTGGTTCTGATGACCTTGAATGAGTGCTATTAAGAACTGTGCTGCTCGCGTGACACTATGAGAGCTGTTCTGTTGTATCTCGCATTGTTTTCTTTGCATGTGCTTGTATTATTACCCTTCTAAATTCTACTTCAGCCTGTTGAAAAAAAAAACATTTATAGAATGATGACTATCCAACTTTTTGCTCTAATATCCTCCTTTAAAATTATATCTGTCTGATGCTATCTGCCATTATTACTAGTAATGAAAGCACCTTGGTGGTGCACGCACAGTTTTAGATATTTTATTTTATGTATATGGGTGTCTTCCTGCATGTATGTCTGCGTGCCATGTGTATGTCTGGTGCCTGAGTCAGCCTGAAGAGGGTGTTGGATCCCTGCAGACTGGAGTTACAGATGGTTGTGAGCAGCCACGTGCATACTGGTAATCAAACCTAGGTCCTCTAGAAGAGCAGCCAGTGCTCTTAACCACTGATCCATCTCTCCTAGGAGAATGTGCCTGATGCTACCACTTCTCTTCCTTTCTTTTTTAAAACTCTCTACTTTTCTTTTCTGTGCTTTCTGTCATCCTTCATGGTATTGTGGCTTAAATACAAATCTAGCTTTATATTATCAGCTAAAATTAAAATTGAAGTAGTCAACCAGACCACAAACTAGCATTTAAACATGAAGTTGCACTGGGCATAAGTTTCTTTTGCGCTGGAAGAAATATATTAAATAGAAAAGTAGATATATGCCTTTGCAGCTATAAGGTAGTCAAACTGTTAAAATCTAGAACTTGAGTTTTGTTTGCCTTGCTCGAATTACATTTAGTGTATTGGTGATATGATGTGGACAAAATCAAAAGCCTTATTGATAAGCCATATGTGGCTGGCTTCTCTGGCCATCGATGCCTTGCACAGTATGCCTTTGTGTCAGCCCAAAGGGGCACCCTACCCATAGGCTTTTGGCAGGCCAAGGACACTTTATAGCTTTAAAGTTCCCTGGTTCAGTGTGGGAAAAGGAGCAGCTAGCCAAGCTCAGAACAGAGTTTTCATTGTACTGAGGCCAGAAGGTGAAGAGGAATGTGGAGGGTGAGGGGGAACTCCCGAGAAACTTGCATCCTGCTGGACTTTATGGTGGATGCAAGTTAAAAAGGCATACAAAGACATCTTTGGTTCGATGGAGTAAAAGATGCTTTAGGATCTCTATAATTTAAACTTAGGATCTGCTGCAAATCATATATGTATTTCCTGGTTGCAGATAATATAAATAAAGAGCAACCAAAATAATATGTATGAACATTAAATCCTTAACTTCCAAACCCTTACTTAGCAATACATTATATCAGTTCAGCTCAACACATTCTCTTCTGTCTACATCCAGTACTATGTCGTAGGTCAAGTCTCCAGCTTCTCCTGCCGGGAGTATCAGGAAGTTTCTAGTAGCCTGTAAACTTAAATTGAAATATCTGACTTGCCTACCAATTCTTATAAGAAAATGATCACTCAAGGAAGAGTTCTATAGAAGCCAGAACACTTGTGATGCCAACATAATTTAAACGAGAATCACAGTAGGTTGCTTCTCTTTCTAAAGAAGAGCATCTTAGAAAGAATACAAATGTCATCTAGAAAGTATGTATTATTTTTGGCTTGTGAAAGTTTCACCCATAGTACCTGAGATTTTAAAGTTCTTATATGAATGGTCGACTCTACCTCCTAGGCTTCCATTCTTTTCTGAATCCACTTCAGTTGTGTTTCTAAGCATTCCCATCTTTGAAACAGGTTCTTGTCAAACCTAATGGTGTTCTTTCAGTTTTTGTATTTCTCAACAATTCAGATACATCTCTATAGCAGGTTTCTGCCATGCTTTTTTTTACCCTCTAGCTCAGGAAAGAGAAACAGGAGGATATAAACAAACAAATAAATAAATAAATCTTCACTGCCCTTGTAGGGGTCCTGGAAAGAGAGAAAGAAGGAAAGGAAATATTCACAGCCCCCTTGGCTGCCAGAAGCTTGGAGAGCAGGATCTGATAATGAGCTGGACTCACCTCTCACCACAACATCCCTATCCTAATTTCTCCAACTTAAGTTCCTCTAAGCAATAACCAACCAACCCACCCACGACCAACCCACTAATGACCAGCAACCATCCCACCAGTTCTCCCAGTTTCAATCCTTATATACTCTAAGCAAAGTTCTCAGAAGTTCAAATAGCTCACACTCATAAGCACAAGCTACATGTGGCAAAACGGCTACATGTGATCAAATCAGAGCCACCGGTAACAAACGTTCCCAATCGCCTCATCCGCTACACCCGGGGACGGAACAAAAGCGTAGTCCAAATGTCAGTGTGTGCTTAAAAGAAACCCAAATCACAAAACTCTTTCAAAGTCCACTACACACGTCACTCAGGAGACCCCTGCCTAAAGACAGATGCTTTGCTTAGCTTTCACAATTCGCAGTTTGGTGGTTTTCCTTCTACCTGCCCCCACTGCTCTTTTTGGTCTCCTTCACTGGACCCTTCTTCTCTGCCTGTCCGTTAAGTACTGGCCTGTCATGGAACTCTTCTCTCTCCTACTTTAGCTATTTTTTTTTAAATTTTTAAAAATGACTCTCCTCATGTCTCATAACTTTAAATATCATCTATATATTGGTGGTGCTATTATACTATAGACTCTATTCAGTCTCTTTGGCTTCTTCAAGTGATGCCCATTGGTATCTCTATCCTAACACAACACCTGAATCCCCTGGCAGAACCTGCTTCGTCTCAATACTGCGCTATCTCTTCACATTCTTTCATCAGCCTCCCAGCACCTAAGCCAAATCCTGTGTCATCTTTGTCTCCCCACGTTCTCTGACTCCTGAAGCCTCACTTACTTCAAGCAGCAAGTTATGTCGCTTCCATTTCCACACATTTACTTCTCTGCATAGCCTGTGTGCCCAGACCTGGCAGCTCAGACTTTCAAGTGGTTTCCTAACTGTTCTCATTCATGGCCTTTTTTCCTCAGCTAAATTAATCATTGAAACGAATTTAAAGTGTAAATCAGATTATGATATTTTAGTGTCTGAAATTACCCACTGGTTTCCTGTGCACTCAGAAGGTTCAAACGCCTCTCATGGCCGCAGTTATACCTTATCCAGCCTGCCTTGCCTCCTTCCTCCTCCTCCTTTTAAGTAACATCACTTTGTTCTCGTCGATACTCATATACAGACTTAACATAGCTTGTTTCATGAAGTTACTCCAATATGTGCCCGCTCCCAAACTCTGTACATCTCAGCCAACCCCTATGTGGTTAGAATGGCCATTCTGAAGCAATGGAGTTTCACTCAGGGTTTTCCATGTTCACTATCAATCGCATTTTTATTCACTTATCCACCACAAAAAGAAAAAAAACATGATGAAATTAAAACCAGAAAACAATCTTTTTAAAAAGAAAAAAAAATACGAGCATTATATCATCTGTCATAATTCTTGTGTCCCTTTGCCCCATCCCATCATTCTGCAGCATCTAATTTTAATCCTCTTCCTTCTCATTACTAGAATCTCAACTTTGAATAGCCAGCTGTCCCTCACCTAAGCAGCTCGTTTGCCTCAAAGAAGCTGAGCCAACTTACTACTCCGAAAGATACAATTGGGTTGAGGGTATTCCCATCCTCCTCTGAAATGATTGGTTCTGGAGGAGGTAGCACAATGGGGGTGTTGTTTCTAGAAAATTTAAGGAAAAAAAAAAACTTATAGAAGATATTGTAGTCTCCTTGCTTCACACATTCCATGCCAGCCCTGAAGATGAAGCTGATACACTCATGAAGCAAAAGGCAAAGCAGCTTTTGGAAAATGGATTTGGAGTACCTGGATTTAATCCGTCCTAAAGGCTGTCCCTCTTCTGGTTTTCCAGTTACTGGAATGAGTTAGGTTACTCATTTCCTTAGTTGACTTGAATTATGCTCCTGTTATTTGTCCTGTTCTTGACTGATGCATTCCAAAATGGTCTTCAGTCTACTGCTCTAACTTCTTGTGCCAATATCTTCTTGGTGTTAGGCCAAACTCTTAAATGTGCCAAGCTTATTCCAGAGTTAGTTTTCACTCCTTCTAGCTTTTGAGTGGTATTTGTGATATTAGCTCAGGTTTCGGCTCAAACAACACCTTCTCAGGGAAACTTGCTTCTCCTAAACAACCTAAGAGATTTCTCTGGTCACTTCTAGTGGAGCATAATGTTTATATTCTTCACACGTCTAATTTATCTTTGTGTTATTAAGGTGTTTAACCATTTACTTTTGTTTATGGGAATGTTCCTATCTTCTCCTTAGAGGTTAGAATATAAGGTCTGAAAACCAAAACATTCATCATCTTGGTATAGGAAAGACGTCCATAGGCATTTATTAAATGAACTCGTGTGGATGAGGCCTTGGGGCCTGCAGTGATAGGGTCCTCGTCTACTCTCACCATACCATTGAGCCTGCAGCACCTTTAAGGGCCAAAGGTTATGAATTCTAAAGATAACAACTGTAAACATTTTTCTAGAAAAGCTGTGGTAATTCCTTTAATTTAGAATTAGAGAAATGCTTGATTATTTGTTCAGTTGGATGTAAACGCTAGGAGGAAATAGTCGTCTCTACACCTCCATTTCCTGTTCTTTGGTCAGGACAAGGTCTTTGGAGAGCTTATTATTTTCACTGTTTTCTTGTTTTCTCTTTCATCTTCTTGGGTCCCAACTGTCCTCACCTCCAAAGACATAGTGCTCCCCTCTACTACTGGTAAGGAAACCCAAGGAGGAGAAGTCCTGTTCTAGACGTGCAGAGTGCCCCTAGCCAAGAGAATAAAAAGAATTGGCAGGAACAAAGCACAAATTAATATATCAAAAAAGTCTTCTGCCTCCTTTGAAATGCTAAGTGGCTCATTTTCTCCTTTCACTCACACTGTGTGACTGAAAAGTGTTGAAAGACAGTACTTTCAGTCATTGTTTCTTTGAAAATATAACTTGGAATAAAACAGCGATATTACAGAGAGAGAGAGAGAGAGAGAGAGAGAGAGAGAGAGAGAGAGAGAGAGAGAGAGAGAGAGAGAGAGAGAGGAGAGAAGGAAAAGGAGAGACTGTCTTGAGGACTTGCTGCTTGAAATGGTGTAGGCTTGCCGCATCAGTACCACCTGGTCTCTTGTTAAGGATCGAGAATCTCAGGTGATACATCCAACCTCGGAATCAATTCGCACTCTATGAAGCTCGCAGCTGGTTCCTATGTACCGTGAGGTCTGAGAAGCGCGTTTCTAGAAGGCCTTTCTTGCCCCTTTTTCTTCTCCACTCCAGACATGAGGCTCCGTCCTTATATTTCTTACAGACTGGAGCTTCTCGCTGTTAGGATTCACGGACGTTCTGCTCACAACAGACTTGCAATAGGACAAAGGTTCACAGTTTACTTCTGTTGGGAACAAAGCATAGTTGCACTCTGCTCCTAACATTATGCTGCCAGCTTTACTATCTGGTGTGTGGAGGGGCTTTCTGAGCTGGGCTCACTAAGTTGTAATTTGAGGAATGGGAGGCCAGCATTTGCTCTGGATCCAAATGCAGCTATGAGCAGCTCACTCCAGACAGCAAGACATCTTTCTGAGCCTGCTTACAAGTAGTTTTCAGAAGTTAATAGATGTATGAAAATTCAATTTGGCTAATAAAATTCACACTTGGGTTAACAGTTTACACCTTGCAATGTCAATTTATTTTCTACCCAGCTATTCCTCTCCCACAATGCTTCTAATTGTAGGTGAAGAATAAGAAATATTTGTCAATTACAAATATTCCAGTTCTTTCTCAGCCCCCTCCCCTGACACACACCATGTTGGGTTCATCAGAGAAGAAAAACAGAATGTGTTAATATTTTGCATCATTTTCACATTACATGGGATGTGTTAGTTCAGTCCCCCTCTTGTTTACTTTACAAATTGTTAAGGCTCATTCGTGTCTTCAAGATAATGCCAGTCAAATCTCTCCAACAATTCACAATTATTTCTTCTTTCTGCTTCTGGAACAGTGTGCTCCAAATTGTGTGGCTTTTCATAATGGTGCCTGGTATTATTTTCTACCAAGAAAAATGCTTGATCTCTCCCTCTCTCTCTCTCTCTCTCTCTCTCTCTTTTGCTTAAAGTACTTTATTGTCATATTCCACTGGCATCACTAGAATAAAGTTAGCAAGCATCACCAGAAGCATCTGATCTATTTTGGCTCATAAAAGACAATATAGAGCCGAACAGTTTCTTAAATAAGTTTTAATGTTTTTGAAATTTTAATATAATTACATTATTTTGAGCCTTCTGTTTTTTTTCCCTAACTCCTCTTATGTAAACCTCTTGCTCTCATTCAAATTCTAGGCCTCTTTTTCATATATATATATATGTATTTGTTCTCTATATATGATTTGTTCTATATATACGATATCATATGTATGATATATATAATATATATAACAAATACACATACGCATAAATACATATACAAATGTATACATATATACATATACAAATATGTATGTATTATATATATACATATATTCCTACATATATAAATGCAACCTGCCCGATTCATATAATGTTACTTATATGCATATATATTTCAGAGCTGAAAACGCTAGTTGGTTATCCACTACTAAATGGCATGCTCATTTAAAATATTTTATTTATTTTATTTTATGTGCATTGGTATTTTGCCTGCATGTATGTGACGGTATTGGATCTGCTGGAACAGGAGTTACAGACAATTGTGAGCTGCCATGTGGATGCTGGAAATTGAACCCAGGTCCTCTGGAAGAGCAGCTAGTGTTCTTAACTGCTGAGCCATCTCTCCAGCTCTGGTATGCTCATTAAAAAAAGATATTTACCTTACGATTCTTGTGTCCAGTAGCCATCAAACATTAATTAAGTAATATAAGATGCATGGGTTATGAGAACTAAAAGTACAAAACAAGTCTTCATGCCCAAGTGGAGTACAGCTTAATGAGGATGTATAGAAACATACGTTGTGACACAGTACCCAGGATGAGTCAGAATGAGCAAAGTACACTGAAACATCTTCCCACAACATTGCCCAACAGACTGGATCAAGGATGGGATGGCTGAAAACTGGAGCAGCCTGGGAAACCCATCCTTGCTGTGTTTCTAGAGGATGGACAGGGAAGTGTTAGAGACCAGAAATGCCAAGGGGGCGCAGTCGCCAAGGGGGCACAGTTGCCAAGGGGGCACAGTCGCCAAGGGGGCACAGTCGCCAAGGGGGCACAGTCGCCAAGGGGGCACAGTTGCCAAGGGGGCACAGTCGCCAAGGGGGCACATCATAGATTTTTGTTTAGACTTTGAAACAGTTCTATCTGAAATGACTGCAAAGGAATGTAACTTCACCACAGAAAGAGCAATTTGCGAATGATTCTGTGAGTAAGTGAAGCTGAATTCACAGGTCTATATCCCAAGTGTTTGAAAATGGTGGGGAAAGTTTGAGGGGTTGCACTGAATGCTGAGTAGGTTGAGAGATTCTGAGCAAGGGCCATGGTGGACAGCACTGTGTGTGAGGAACAGGGCTGTGGAGTCAGATGAAAAGCTTTTTAAGAGTTATTACTCTGAAAGCAATGAAATTCTCAGTTGATCCAGGAAAGACAAAGAAAGGGCTTCCTAAATATTCATTCAATTGAACAGCAATTAGTTCTAATAGCCAACAATCTTATAATATTATTAAATTATAAACTAAGTAACTGGAGTCCTGGGGCATAGCTCGGTCAGTAAAGTGCTTGCTTTGCAAGAATTAGGATCTGATTCTATTCCTTGTTTTTATATAAAAGCTGGGTGTGGTAGTATACTTTTTAATTTCAGTGCTGGAGAGGTAGACAGGAAGATTCCTGGGCCCTGCTCTCCAGCCAACCTAGCTTATTCCAAGACTGTGAGACACCTCCCCTCTCTCTCTCTCTCTCTCTCTCTCTCTCTCTCTCTCTCTCTCCCTCTCTCCCTCTCTCTCTCTCTCTACCTCCCTCTCCCTTTCCATCTCCCTCTCCCCCCTTACACATACACCAAACTAAAACAGGAACTGATAACAAATAAAAAGCAACAAATCCTAGTAAGTTAACACAAGAAAAATATTTGAATAGACATTCACATGACTGCCAAGCATAGTGGTGCCTGCCCTTAATCCACATACTTAGAAGGCAGAGGTGGGCAGCTACCTGTGAATTCAAAGCCAGCTCTATCTATATAGCAGGTTCTGGGCAAACAGAGCTACTTAGGGAGATGCTATCTCAAAACCAAAAGCAAAACACAAATAAAACCCCCAAACCACATGACCTTGAAGATCTCATGTCTAGAAGTTGGAACCCAGTAGAATATTCTCCCCAGTATGATCTTCCTAGCTGTCCCATTCTTCCTCAATTCCAGCTAATACTGCTTGAGTCAATCACCATCCGATGCTACACTGTGAAGTCAGTTGTTACACATTCCTGGCACTCATTCAGAGATGCTTTTAAAAATTTTGGTAAAACATAATACCAGAAAAAAGTTTTATTTCTACCTATGTAACTGTGTTTTGTGCAGGAGCCAAAGACAAGTTTCAAAGATTTTCCATTATTAATCTTCTATGTTTGAAAATTACTTATTAATTATTAAAATTATTAAGTTATGAAAAAACAAATAGTATTTCCTGACATGCACACTGAGAACATTTCTGAGAAATGTAATGGCTAAGATTCTGGGTCAAATCAGTGGTACAGCTCATCTTCCAGAGAGTTAAATTGATTAGCTTTCATTCTTTTTATTTAAATTTCTGTAAGTTATAATGCCATGAAAAGACCATATTTGGTGTATTTGTCCTCAAATACTTCTAGAATAGTTTTAAGAGGGCTTTCTTTACTGTATATACAGAAACTAATTCCATGTATATGTGTTCCAGGTTCTCACTCTCGAAGTTCAACAAAATATCTACATTGATGACTTTTAGTCATACTACCTTAAAGGAATCGGGTAAGTTACTGTCTCTCTGGCATCCCATAAATAGCTATTTTAATATTTACTGACAAATAATTTACAGACTGTTGCTATTACTGTGAACTTTTGCAGAGACCTTCATGTTTTCACGTTCCTGTGGCTGTGGCCCTTTTTCTCACTCATATCTCTTGTAAACGTAGACATATGCATTGATTTTGTTATTATTCTCATGGGTTCATGGCAGAGGACAGTTTATTCTTTGGTAATTCAACTCCCGGTCTTAGAGGGTTTCAGCCTTCATACAATCTAATCCTCAAACCTAAACCTAGAACATTTCAGCCTCTAAGACCTACTGCTGACTGAGCTTACTCTGACTAGCTGTATTCTAAACTCTAAACTGTAAATCATAAACAGTCTGTTTTTGACTCTGCTTTCTCTCTTAGCTTATTCTGGACTAACTCTGCTCTTCTTGGCTTCTCCTGAACTCTGCCTCTTGTCTGCTTCTCCTCTGCTTCTTCTTGCTTCTGTCTATGAGCTCTGCCTCTTGTCTGATTCTCCCTCTTTCTCAGCTCTGCTTCCTGTCTCTGCTTCCATACCTTGCTTCTCTTTACTGAGCTGGGATTAAAGGGGTGTGCCACTATTGCATTTTGAATTGGGTTAAAGACGTGTACTATATTGGGATTAAAGATGTGTACTAATATTTTTTTCTGCATTCCATCTAGATCACACAGGACTCTGAATGTGATCCCTTCATACAGACCCTTGTATGTGATCCCTTCCTAGCTATCACACAGGCCTTTCAATGTGATCCTTTGCTAGAGCAGTCAGTCTGCTAGATTAAAAGATTAAATGTTCCCATGCCTTACCTCCAGATCATTTATTCTTTATTCTGGATAATATTTTACCATGACAGTTAAGTACATTTTCTTCTCCAACTAAATAAAATGACAAAAGGATTCTTTGATGCTTTTCCATGTATCACTTCCTTGCTTTAGAATTTTAGCATCTTGGAAAATTTTAACTCACAGTAGTTGGAAATGAGTGCATTGTGCAGCTTCATTCTGGATGCTTCTATGGGCTCAATGATATTGCTGTGGGACAATAATAGTAGCTGATATTTGATAAGGCTATTATTTTGGGAGGGGTTGCAAGAATCATGTACTTTATAAATATGATCCAGTGCTTTATAAGAATGATCTCACTTAATTCATGAATTAAATCTATGATAATAATTCTCTATCCTTTCTTTCTGAACCACCAGTTTAAACACACAGACTGCTGAGCAAACTGAGCTGAGACACTCTCGTTGGGTCCCACGGGTGGTTAGTGACAGAGTGGGGTTTAAGCCTGACAGAGGCACTAGTGTACACCCTCTAAAGCTGAGTTGGCATTTCTTTGGGTATTTTGTTTAAGGATTTCTTCTCTTGCATCATTACTGGAATCTAGAGATAGTAAATGAAGCCCATAAATAGAATGAAACAAAATGCTACTGACAGCTAGCATTGAAAGGACCTAATTGCTAAATGAGCCACAACATTATGAATGATATAACTATGTTCCCAAATTTTAATGAACTAACTGATCAAAACTACAGAACTAGTTAGTAATTGTATTGAAAATGTAACCTAGATTTTTTTCCAGACCCATCTGTAAAGGCTCTTTTGTGTTCTTTTCTCATTTCCTCCTAGGTTGCTCTCCTATTATTCACCTGCCACATAATTTCTGTATTTTTAAAGTGAGGCTTAGGGGTATATAAAAGTTGGAAGGCATGTAGACAAAAGTGTGACATTAGCTTATAAGTTAAGGTCCAGGAAGCAATAGTGTACACTTTATACATTCCTTTCATTAGCTTTCTGCTAATGAAAGTTATCAATTACACATGATTTGTTTGAGAAATGAAAACATTTAAATGAAAAATAAAGAATGGAGAAATAGACACATATATGCATCTCTATTGATAATAGATTAATTAATGAACAAAAAAGAAGTTTCCTTGTTCTGAAAGATGTAGCTGTGGACCAGGGTAATATGTGTGTGTGGGAGGGATAGTCTGTGAAGATGATGGGGAGTACAATCAGGGGAGAATTTTAAAGTTCTTCAAAAATCAGTGATGGTAAGTATCTCTTGGTCAGTAGGTGGACATAGAGGTGAAATTGGCAGAAGTCAAATATTTAATGTAGAATTGAAATTTATAAATATTAGGGCGTATTGTAAAAAAGTGAAAAAAATCTGGAAAATGTTAAAAAGCATTCTGAACTTGATATTGGTTCATTTCTGCCCCCAGATTTCTAATATAACTACCAGTTTCCGGGAACTATTTAAATCATAAAAGCAAGAATAGAAGCTGTGTGAGTAGTATTCATTTTGTTCTTTCAAACAGGTGTGTGCATTCTCCAGCTACGAGGTAAAGTTAGTGTGGATTCTCCCAAGTTCTGGGTTGGAAGAATCAGAGACAGTAACACTGAATTTTGTGTAAAGATTTTAAAATCTTACATACTAGCTTGGTAGATGAAAACAATCAGTTAAATTCTGGAAGTGAAATAGCCTCTGAAGAGCTATTTCAGAGTATTAGCTGATCTATCATTCAGTGAGGCTTTCTTCCCAAACACTGCTGATGTGTAATGACGGATTAGCAAACAGATGATACACTTAGAGATTCCTATTTTGAGGGAATGACTGGATAGCTCAGTTCTTCAACAGAAATGATCTCACCTGCTACATATCTGCTGAAGGCTTCCATACAGAGCTCTGACTTATATGAAATGCTAGTTTTCAACTCTCACATGCAATCTCACATTTCTACTCCAATTCAGTCAGATGTCAGAAGTGTAACCACACAGAGAGTAGGACAGAGGATATTCAATGCGTATCTGTTAGACATTAGCAGATAAGGTTACCCTAAATTTTATACATGTTTCAGAGATGATTCATATGTGTATTGAACATTCCAAAATTTTACAATATGATAAACAAATTCGACAGCATGATTTACGTACTATACATATGTGTTGTACAAAATGAGCATAATAGAATAGCTAAAATGGTTGTATCTAATGAAAAAAAAAAGAAAGACTGTGGAAGATCACGACATCATTGAGAAGATGATGCAATTTTTATCTGAAAGACTTCAGCTCTTTACGTAAGTACGCCTTCAACATCCATGTTCTTTTCTGATGACAAAATTGAGCTCTTCTCTGCTAGTCTTTAAGGCGCCCTGCTCTACTTTTTTGTGTGATCCCATACAATCTGTCAACTGAAAGCTGCTCCTTTAGTACATTAAAAACCCCCAAAGGCTTGTTTTTCTCTGGAGCACACGCCCAGTTCTAAGGTGCTTGGCCCGTGGGAAGGCACAGGAAATAGATGTTGATTGATTCATTTTAGTTGGAAGGAGCAGTATGAGTGAAAAGAACAGAATTAGATAAGTAAAAGTGAGGGAACGGCAAAGTAATTGAAATACAGGACGAGTGTACTATTAATAAAGTGGAAAGACATATAGATTGTAAGTACTTTGAACTCTCGGCTAGATCAACTTAACTTTCTCAAAATTAAGATACAATAGCCATATCTTTCAAACTTAAGTTCAAACCAACTGTGTATGCTCATGGACCAATGGGGTGGTTGTAACAAACACGGGGGTCATCATATCTAAAGGCCAGGGCAAAAAGAACTGAAAAAGATCCACAAGAAGAAATTGTATACTAGGTGGCACATAGATAACTTTATCAGGACATCTCCAAATAATACTGGCAAGCCATTGCCCAAAAGAAATTCTTATAGCACTGTACTGTATCTGTCAGACCTTCTGTGGCTGAGAAACGGCTCCCATGCTCTAAAATCCAGTCACCCAGTGACTGATCATGTTAAAGATATGAAGACAAGTCCATTCCTGGGAGACCGGAGATTCCTCCGCTCAATAACTTTGATTTGAAGACTGTCAACTCTGCTGAAGTTTTCACACCAGATCTCTGGTGTCTAAGACATTCCCTCTCTTCTGCTTTCCTTTCTTTTGGCTTCCTTCCTTCCTTCCTTCCTTCCTTCCTTCCTTCCTTCCTTCCTTCCTTCCTTCCTTCCTTCCTTCCTTCCTCCCTCCCTCCCCTCTCTCTCTCTCTCTCTTTCTTTCTTTCTTTTCCCTTTTCATTCCACTTTTCTTTTATACTCCATAGAGACTAAATTTTCGGACCACTTTCCTCAATCTCCCTCTTTTCCTTCCCATGCACTTCTTCTAATAAATCTGTCACATATCTAATATCCCCATAGACATTCTGCAGGTTCATGTCCCAGAAAATCTAAGCTAGCATGGCAACCAAGCTGAACATTCTAAAGACCACAGCATGCTGAGCAAATGAAATTATTTCTATCAGTCAAGAACTAGCTAGCTGCAGAAGAGACCAGAAAACACTGTACTTAGCTTTGTTTTTCTTCTAAGAATGGAATACACGCACTGGGTAGACAGGCTGGCAAGCTGTGAAGTAGAAGATTCTCAAGGACTTGGAGGAGTTCATAGTCATTTCTCTGGTTACCCTTGGTGTTTGATCTCTTCCACGCACATCTGCATTTCTCTCTTTTGTGAATTCATCCATGAGATGTCATTACCATGCCTAGACTCTCATTCAACAGAAATCTATGTTATTTAACAGCTTGGTTTTCTTTATATATAAAATTTTTATTCTCCTGGCTGAGAATCTGACCATATGAGGCATCAGAAACAACAGGGGGCTATTTCTGGGCTCACCTTATATGAAAATGCTACAGCAATTCATGAACAATTGCATCTGAGACGACTTTTCTTATTTGATGACTAGGCATTCTTAGGAGTTTGAAGAGATCAATTCTGGCCAGTGAGAGCTCCAAGCAAACAAAACCTCCAGACCTCACCCACAGGATTATAAAGTACTAAATTTAAATGTAATTTTTTATGTCTGTGGGAGGGTTACAGCTTGGGGCCATCTTGATTCTTAACAAATACTAATGCCCTGTCCTTTTCAAAGGAGATAGCCTTTTCAAAACTCGGAGAAATTTATACTCCAAAATATTTAAGAAAAATTTGTTGCTGGAAAGAAGTCTCATGGGGTGTGCCCTATGGATCAGCTTACTGAGGAAGAGAAGACTAGGGCCTGGTTTACTGGTGGTTCTGCACGTTATGCAGACGCCAGAAGAAGTTACGACTCCTTTCTGGGACAACCCTGAAACATACTGGTGAAGGGAAATATTCACAGCAGGCAGAATTTTGGGCAGTGCACATATTAATGTATTTTGATTGGAAGGAGAAATGGCCAGATGTGTGATTGTTCACTGATTCATGGGCTATAGCTAATGGATTGGCTGGATGGTCAGGAACTTGGAAAGAACATGATTAGAAAATTGGAAAGAAAAACATCTGGGGAAGAAGTGTGTGGATAGACCTCTCCAAATGAGTGAAGGATGCGAAGATACTTGTATCCCATGTAAATGTCCATCAAAAGGAGACTTTAGCTGAGAAGTTCAGTAATTGAGTAGATAGGTCAGCCTCTTTTCCCAGCCATTCCTGTCATTGTCTAATGGGCCCATAAGCAATGTGGCCATGGTGGTAGAGAGGGAGTTATGCATGGGTTCGACAACATGGACTTCCACTTAGGCTGATCTAGCTGCAGCTGCTGCTGAGTGCTAGATCTCCCACAGCAGAGACAAACACTGAGCCCCAGATATGACGCTATTCCCTGGAGTGACCAGCAAGTGATCTGGTGGCAGGCTTACTGCACTGGATCACTTCCTCCAAAGAAAGGACAACACTTTGTCCTTGCTAGAGTAGATACTTATTCTGGCTCTTGATTTCCCTTTCCTGCACAGAATGCTTCTATCAAGACCACCATCTGTGGACTTACAGAATGCCTTATCTACTACAATGGTGTTCCAGAGACTATTGCTTTTGACCAGAGGACTCACTTCATAGCCAGAGAAGTGTGACAGTGGGCCCACGATCATGGAATCCATTGGTCTTACCATGTTCCCCATCATCCTGAAGCAGCTGGCCTAATATGAAGATGGAATGACCTTTTGGAAATATAGCTACACCAATTAGGTGGCAATAGCCCAGAGGGCTGGGGAAGGGTTCTCCAGAAGGCAGTATACGCTTTGAATCAGTGTTCAGTATGTGGTACGGTTTGTCCCATAGCCAGGATCCACGGGTTCAGGAATCAGGGAGTGGAAAAGGAGCTAGTTTCATTCACTATCACTTCTAGTGACCCACTAGAAAAGTTTTTACTTCCTGTTACCACGATCTTAAGTTCTACTGGCCTAGAAGCTTTGGTTCTAGAGAGGGGATCACCCCTGCCAGGACCCACAAACATTCCACTGAACTGGAAGCTCAGACTTCCCCCTGGCCACTTTGGACTTCTGATGCCCTTAAGCCAACAGACTAAGAAAGAAATAACAGTGTAAGGATGGAGTGATTGATCCAGATTACCAAGGGGAAATTAGATTGTTTCTCCACAATGGAGGTAAGAAAGATTATGTCTAGAGTGCAGGAGATTCTTTAGGGTAACTCTTGGTGCTACCATGTCATGTGGTTAAAGTCAATGGAAAAACACAACAACCTAATCCAGACAGGATGACAAAGGGCACAGATCCTTCAGGATTGAATGGGTCACTCGTCCTAGAAAAGAGCCAAGACCTGCGGAGGTACTTGCTGCGGGCGGAAGAAATACAGAACGGGGAGTAGAGAATGTCAATTATCAATACCAGTTAAGTCTGCTAGGTCCATTGAAAAATGAGGATTATAATGGACACAAATATTTCTGTGGTATTTTATTAAGAATGTATTTGCACCGGTCTTTGTGTCTTCTTTTCTCAATTTCTGATCATGGACTGCAACATCAATTAAGAGACTATCAATGGCTATCACATTTAAGTTTGAGATACTAAAAGAATGTCTCTCAAGGGAAATTGCCACATAGTCTAAATTATATATATTATATGTATATAATTATAACGCCCTAGTGGTTGTTCAAGGGATAGTGATGTCACGGTAGGCGTAACAGTGACATTGCTATTGTTTTCATTTGGAAGTTAAGCATGACATAAGGATATATTATTGTGCATCAAGTGGACAAGGGGTAGACTTGTGATGGCTTTACTTGGTTGTCAATTTGACTCCATTTGGAGCCAACTAAAACCAGAAAATGTCTGGGCACACCTGTGTATTGATCATTGAAATACTCACTTGCAATCTGGATCTTTGAGGTGGAAAAATAGACCTTGAATCCAGATCTTTTGAGATGTAAAGATCCACCTTGAATCGGGGCTATACTTTTCGCTGGAAACTTGTATAAAGAACATGGAAGAAGGAAGCTTGCTTTCTCTTTGTCTGCTTGCTCTTCCTCTCCCTAACAAGCCCATTCCTTCACTGGCATTAAAGCCTCTTTCTTTGGGATTTCAGTGTATACTTGAGGCCAGCTGAGGTAGTCAGCCTCTGGACTGAAGAACTACTGGATTCTTGGACCTTCTGCTGGCAGACAGACACTGTTGGACTAGCTGAACCACAGCCTGTAAGCCATTCTAATAAACCCCGTATGTATGTTCTAACAGTTCTGATCTTCTAGAGAACCCTAATACAGAAAGTATAATGGGCTCTGTGATATTTACCCAAATTTCTCAGTGAGGAAGGGAAGTATTGCCTGAAAAATCTTGGACCACTTAAAGATTGCCTCAGCTGCAAAGATGTCTCCTGATACTTGCAGACCTGTGTCATTTGCAGAGACACATGATTCTTCCTGGTACAGCCTACAGCAAAGTCTCAATGACCGGCTGAGTACAGAATCTGGTTGTATCAGCCAAGGTGGAAGTTAGAGGGGAATTTGAAAGTGGGAGAGTTCTCAGTGGGTGTCAGTCAAAGTCTCTCTTCACAGCTGCTTGTCTTTAATAAACAGTTTGTTCACTAACTCCGCCTCTGAATAGACTTCCTGTCAAAGTCAAACTGCAAAGCCAGGTATCTCACCGATCATCTAGATGCACATATGAAAATAGTTTAAGGATCGTCTTAGCTATTTCTTCAACCACGTATTTGCTAAATCAGTGAACAAGTTATTTAGCAAAATCACTAATGTATCTCCCTTTTTCTTCTTTGAGCACAGTGAAAGATATGCTAATAAGTTGAGTTAAGTAAGAGACAGTAAGTGCTTCAACAGAAAACAATGGAAAGACATGCCATTGAAAAGTACATGCCATAAAAAAAAAGAGTACATGACATAAAAATAATAATGTATACAGTAGGATTTCTGGTTTCTCCCTATTTGCTGTCCCAGATCCACTTTCCATCTTCCTTTCCCCTGATTTATGATGCAAGAGACTATCCTCTGAAGACAGTATCATCCCAAGTTCTAGGTTCCCCCACCATCAGTTGAGTTTAGCCACTGGGGATCACTGTCACGTGTCCCCAGGCCAATGCCTCTTTCTGCTTCTGGAAAACATCATGCTCCACCATGACAGTTCTGGGCACATGGTTCCCTTGGCACTTCTCAGAGTCTTACCAGAACTCTGGTTTGCTATTCTCTTTCAGACCTGAAGATGGGAGAGTTATTATCTAAGGGTTAGCTCTGTTCGCCATTCTTGGCCAATTTTCTTAATTCTCCAAACCCTTTTGTAAGCTGATAGTATCAGTGTGCTTATTTTTTCAGCCCAACCTTTTGCATTTGCCATCTTTTTCTTCCTGGACCCAGACTGATAAATAGAACGGCACTGAATTTTCATTCTGTGATGCTGATTGGTAGTATTCAGAAACAAGCAATTTAAAAGCTCTAAGGAAATGGAAGCGTAGGATGATAATACATCGCTCAAGTTTTAGACCTTGACAACAACATCTTTTTAGTCTCTTGTCTCAGAATCTGCCTGCATGAGGCATCTAAACATCAGGAGACTTTCACCGGGATGGTTTTGTTCAAAGACACAAAGATCCTTTGTGAATAGTGTGTTTAAGATAGCTTTCATCACTGGACTGTATAATTTGATTCATTTGCTTCCTATAGTGTCTGAATGCTATTTCATAATACTATTGTCAAGTATTGATCTCTTCACACTTCTAAAATGCCAAACATTCAAATGGTGGAGTTATCTGAAAGGCAGCTATTCATGAAGGGTACGAGTAAGTTTTTGAGAAAGAACAGCTAAATGGAAATCTCCTGTTGCTTTGATGACTCCTAAGGCAGGCAGATTGTGAGGCGTGGCCTATACACATGCAGGTTTTGATGGAAGTAAAGTAACCCTTTGCTTTCTATACCTGGGTATTAATGGCCACGCCATGCTGGCTGTACCTGATCTCCTTAATTTGGAAGTAGACGTGAAGGTAGAATTTCAGCAACAGACTTTAGGGAAAAAATGCAGAGCGCTTGGCACCATAATCTCACTTTATTCACATAATGCCACTTCCCTCTGAGATGTATCATTTTGGGTTAAACTTAAGGGTCCAGAAAATGAGGACTCAGTGCTTTGCTGTGGAATACTACACCCACCAACCAGTGGCTTTCACATATTTTTTAAAACAATTTTGATATATCAGTACCTCATTTATGCCTCTGTTGGTCATTAAATGCTTATCTTTCCTATAAATGACATAATCTTCTTAATATAGGTTATAGTTTATGCTTTTGCTCTAGAAAATTCCATTAGAAAGCTTTCATATGGAAATTTCTAGATAAATTTTATGGAAACCTGACAGTTTTATATTAGTAAGTAAGTTTACTTTAAATTTAAATGTGAAACAAGTTTAAATTCATGATATATAACGAATCCCATATTCTCTTTTATTTTAAGATTACTTACATAAATACGGTTGAGTGACAAGCATAAGAAAATATTAAATTTGTATTCTTATAGCTAAGAAAGGATTTTCATATTCACTAGTGTGATCTGATGGCTACAGTAACAGTCAGATCAACGAGAACATCAGGGCCCAAGGTGAAAGGATTTGCTTGCACCCCACTGCCAGACAATACAAATTCCCAAGTTCAGACTAGAGTCCTAACTCCTGTGGCTCTTATAGGTTGCTTGCAGATAATTTGAAAAATCGCAAAGTATAGCTAAGGAAGTTACTAACCCTTACTGTAAAATAATAAAGATATTTGCCACTCTCACATTGCCAAGGAATCTTCCAAGGAAGTGGAGATATGTGTTTTCAACACTCAGAATTCTTAGGAGAACATTATCAGTTTTGCCAACACAAGACTTCTGTTCTTCCTTCGTTTATACGTGCTGCTCCCATTACTGTTGCTATTCTGGAATTGACCCTCTTCTCCTTTTTCGTCAATTCCACATCCATATCAAGCACCTCTTTTTCCAGACTCTTTTCCTGAACATTCTTGTCTCCTGGGACCCCTTTCAGTTTTTGAAGTTCTATCCTCACTTACATTCTGCCATTATATTGGCATTATATTGATTATATTGCCTCGTTATTTTGATATTGTTTTATATGTACATATTTTAAAACTTCTGATTAGACTATGTTCTCTTAGAATAAGAGCAACTAAGCCTTTTGGAGGCTATATCTTTCTCAGCCCTTAGCATAAATGCCACACTGGGCATGGTACCTTACAATTTTGAAGAAAGACCTGATTTCCCTGTTCACTTCAGGGATACAAGCAATTTTCCAGCTTTTCCTTGGATGGAATTTGCCCATATTTTAAATACCCAACTCTTCTAGCCCCCACTAAGGACTGGTTTCTAAATAGTCCAGATCTGGGAAACTTGGAGCTTGGTATTCATGATTGTCCTAGGACCACAGAGAACAAACAGATTTAATATACTAGCAGCTATTTCTTCTGTTCAGCACAGGGCAAGGAAGCAAAGACCACAGTTTCTACTTTTTCTATGGATGGTGATTGACTGAATAATAGCCCAGCTTTCCCAGCTGTTTCTCATGGGTCAGGTGTGTAATGAGCTTGCATCTAGAAGCTGACAGGGAAGGCAATTAGTAGTCCTCAGAGAGGCTGAACAGGCCTTTGACCATGTACCATAGTTCCTTCCCTCGCGTAGCTTCAAAGAAAGAATCAAGTTTCTAATAAAGCCACTAACCCTGAGCACTGACAGATTCCACCATGCAGAGGCCCCTGGGATTGACAGAGGGAGTTAGAAAGGGCTTATAACATGTGTGGTATAAAAGAAAGCACAGACATCTGCCAAACGCCTCCTTCCTGGATTAGTGAAGGGTAAGTGGGGGACTCCAGTTGCCATTTTATTTCTGATCAGAGAATGAAGTGGATTATGTACATAGGACCCTGCCTATTCCAGCTGCTTTCCAATGGACACACTTATACTGTCTACCTTGGGGGAGTGATGAACCTTGATGTGTTAATATCTTCACCAAAAATAAAAATGTTGATTTGAATGAGCAAATTCACTCTGAGTGATGCATGGAATTTCTGTTAGGTTGACCAGTGAGGCTCACTTACTGCACAGCCATGCTGACCAGTTTGAGAGAGACAACTCTTTTATCTAATATGTCAAAGCTCAGAGAGTCATCAAGAAAAGTGAAGGAACAAGGAAATATATTCCAAGGAAGCAGAACAGCAAATCTGTGGAAATGGACCTTAGCGAAACAAGTAATTTATCCAACAGAGAATTTAAAATAAGAGCCACAAGGTCCTCGCCAAGGTCAAGAGAAGTGCACGGATGGAATGTGACTCCAACAAAGACGGAAAATATAAAGCATGCTAAGCAGGAATGAAGCATCTGAAGCAGATGAACTTAGAACAAATCAACAGAAAAGTTCATCAGAAGCTTAGACTAAGAGACTAAATTCCGGTACTCACGTGGTAGAAGGAGAGGATGACTCCTGCAGATAGCCCTCTGACACCCACATGTGCAACATGGCGTGCACATGTGCACTCACGCACATACACACACATAAACACACACACAATCAATAATATACTTTATACTGGAATTTAGCTGAGAGATTTTCCTCACTAGAAGGACTAGGTAGATAGTAATTTGTTTGACTCTTTTAACTATAAGCCTCATGTTGTGCATCATATATATATATATATATATATATATATATATATATATATATATATACACACACACACACACACACATATATGCTATATGCATATGTATATCCATGTATGTAGTATATGTACACATATATGTAACATATATGTAATATATATGTATAACATATGTAAATGCATTAAATGTTTATAATATATACAATACATAATATAATATATGTCATAATATATATCACATATCATAAAGTCAATAATTTAGAAAAATACAGGCAGCCCTGTAGCACATGCCTTTAATTTCAGCACTTAGAAGGCAGAGATATTTGAATCTGTGAATTTAAGGTCAGTCTGGTGTATATATTGGGTTTCAGGTCAGCCGGGAGTATACAGTGAAACTCCACCTAAAAAAAAAGAAAATGTAAATTCAAAAAATACAATTCACTAAATAAAATTTTTATAGAAGAAATTGTTTAAGTTGTTATACATGCCAGGTTTAGTTTTATAATCTCAAGTTGTTCTCATTTCCTTTTCTCTTTATATATTTAAAATCCTCAGGCTGGAGAAAAGGAAATTTGGCTCTGAACACCTTTACAGTGATTGGCACGTAGTAAGTTTCAGCAAGTGTTTTTGGGATGAGGAGAGGGCTGCGGGGAGGTGCAGGAGGTAAGAACCAATGCCATGGAAATGGTAACAGCGCTTTCAGTGCTTGACATCGGTGGACAGTTGAGCTAGACTCCTCAAGCTAGCACTAAATCGCAATAAATCAGAGTCACCTTTAGTAATTTACGACGGTAATCATGTCAGGGATGAGAGAAGCAGGGAAGTAGTAGGAAAATTCCATTTGCACTGATGCTTTAATGAGATCTTGTAAAATAATAAGCCTGTGATGTGTTTTGAATTTAATTTCTTATTTGGGACAAGTACTTGATAACCACTTAGAAAAATATATCTATTAATGAGTCAAAGTCCTTACAAATCCCTTTGGGGCTCTAAAACTATGGAGTAAGATTTAAAAAAAAAATACCATGCTGTCATATTAAAAGTCAAATAAATATTCAAAAGTAATTTCACACCAGCACAAACTAGCTGAGGTTTAAGACATCTCATTAGTCATCGTGTGGTAAACTCAGTACAGCTACAGGTTTTGGAGAGAGGAAGACTCGAGTTTTTCTCAAAATGCATTCCTTTCTGTGGTTACTAGACATGGTAAGGATAGATGTCAAGGTACTGGCAACAGGAGGCAGTACTGCGTGATGATGAAGAACGTGTTTTTGAAGTGACAGATCAGTGATGTCTGGACATAGACTGACACAGCATCATCTGCTCTCTTTTGGACCAGAGTTTGCTTTGTTCAGAAGCCGTTTAGAGTTTGAGCATAGCCTTGGGTATGTAGGGTAAGGCTTGTAGGTATTGGAGGTACTGTAGGCATAGACTTCAATTTCTCATGCTTTGGAGGAGTTGCTTCAGTGGTAAATGACTGCCACTCTCAGGGGCAAGATCTTCCCTACATTCAAAGTTTCATGCACTTGAATAGAATGCACTGCCATCTTGGACCTATGGAAAACACCAAAGAGGTTTGCTCTCTGATGTTCAGCTTCTGCTAGTATTCATCCCAAAGACACTCTTTAATAAACACACACTAATTTCCATCTCAGAGCCCAATTTCCTGGAATATCCCATCCAAGACAAATTTCTTTTAATTATTGAAAGCACTTCCATTTTAGTCAATAAAAAGCTATTTCCCCAAGTCTCTGGGTGTCTCATTTTCCAATCTGCCTCCCTAGGCCTTTCCCTGAGACTTTCTGAGACTTTCCACAGACCTGTAATTAAAGTCTGAAGTCGAGCCTTATGGAGCAGAGCTCTAGGACTGCCTGAGTACTGAGGGAAGCGCTTGTAAAAGACTTGATAATCAATGTTTAAATATGACCTCAGCCTTCTGAATCCATGTATGTAGCTCTAAATGTCCCAGAAGGGGCTTGTGGAATAGTCAGAAACATTCCTCACTTAAAAGGGGTAGCAGCTACTTAGCTCTAGGCAACTCTAAAAGGATCCAGGCCCAAGCTGGTCCAATTAATCAAAGAAAAAGCAGCAACAAGAACGTTGTTTTACTGCTAATCTTTCAAATTTTAAGCAATATATAGTTCAATGTCATTTAAAAAAAATCTGTATGAGCCAAACAAAACACACCTGTGTGCTGGATTTGGCTCAGGAGCATGTATTTATGACCCCAGTGATAAGATCTTTCTGGTCCGCAGGCCCTGAGGGCCGATTCCAGCAGAACATTTGGAAGCTGGCTGCTTTTTCAAATTTCTGCCTTGCCATGACATCTTGCACCAAGTCTGAGATGATGTCCAACCTGCCTCAAAGGGTCATTTCTTCCAATGAAACTGACTCACCTACCAAGGCAGAAATAAAGCTGTTTATCTCTTCCAGAAAAGCTTTGTCCACTGCCCCTCACGGAGATCATGCAAACGAGCTCGAGCTACTTGACGGGTTTTTCTTACTGCATGGCTTTGAAACAATGGTCTATAACTTGAGTTGTAAATGAAGTAGCGCTCCCATGAGAAGAGCCTGTCTGCACATATTTTTTCATATTTCACATTCATTTACAGATCACATTGACATGTCTACTTAAATTTTTTTCTAGTTAAGATCTTTTCAAGTAACTGGTTCTTTTTTTAATTTTATTTTTATTTTATGTGTATGCACGTATACCTGTGCACTCATGCATGTAGTGAGAATCGAACCCAGGTTCTCCGGAAGAGCAGCCACTGCTCTTAACCTCAGAGCCATCTCTCCAGTTCTGCTAGTTCTTTTAAAAAAGAAACATATTATTTCAAATACACCAATTTGTACAAATAGTTTTCTTAATGATAAGAGAGAAAATCTAGAACCACAGGAAAAAGGAAGTCTCTAGCAAATTTAATAGGCAAACATAAGTTTTAGGGTCTTATGTATCTAAGTGCACCAAGTTACCTCTTAACCTGGGCAGTGGCATTTATTTAAATAACTACAGTTTAATTCTCTTGATTAAAGGCATCCCGCTTTTCTAATTTTTCATTTGGAAAGGGGTAGACTAACTTCTGATATAAGACTATAGTCATCAGGAAGACCCAATTCAAATACACTCTCCTTTTTGTAGCTTCCTTTGACAGATTTATGAACTATGACTTCACTGACTTTAAGAACATCCCTTTAAGAATAGGTTTTAGACAATCTTGAAATGCAAATATGTCGAACTAAGAGAAAGCCTTAAGCAGTATCAGCTGCCCATGCATCTACACAGGAACTTCACTCAGAATCCCCCAATGGAGTGGGGTCTGGGGTATTTTTCCCAAAAATAAAGCTTCTCCTTAGTGCAAACTCTCTATGGCTTAAAAGAGAATAAGAAATTCCCAAGAACAAAATAAAATGCCCCAACCAACCTGACTTCCGATTTCTGATTTCTCTGCCCACTACAAAGGTATCTTGAAAGTCACAAGGCAATACCTAAACACTTTGTCTCTTTCAGGTCCTACTGTCTGTCTTGCTTGCTTCCTTTTCCAGGGATGCTTCTTCTCACAGCTCTGGATTACCATGACACAGCTGCTGGGTCAGTGGACTCTAGACAACACTGAAGAAGCCATTTCATCTCTAGACAGCATTAAAGATCTAACTTAGAACATTTCTTTTCGTGCTGTCCTTTGGCCTGCTTCTGAGCTATGATTATTCATCCTCCCTTTCTTCATATTCACTATCTTATATTTGAGTCTGTTCGAAATAAAAGTCCATGTTGTCTTGAGAGTTCCTTGGGAAATCCTGCACTGGTGGTGGAGTTCCTGGTAAACATGCCACTGGGCTTTTCACTTAGCACTGAGCTCTAAGGGGGAGGGGAACTGGCAGGTGTCTAGATGTCTTCTGAGAAAGATATTCTACTCTCAGTGCTTCCCAGCCTCTTGAAAAATGCAGAGTTCTGCCTTCCAGTACCTGGAAATGATGCTGGCTGATACCCAAGGATACTGGGACCTGAATCTAAGAAAGCTACACAGGCTGATTCATAATTCTGTCAGGTGACAGTTTCGCTGGCATTTGGAGTCATTTGGTAGCAGTGATTTTGAGGCCTAGTTCGTCGTTCCTGAACACTGGTGTTGGGACCTGCGAATGCCATTCTTGACTCCTCTCTCGAAAGAAACAAATGCTTCTGGAACTAGGCTTCTTCCTTCCTTGTGGCGTGAGAGCCCGGGTCTCACTGACGCATGCCATCTAGCAGCTACACGTTCAGCAACTGTGTGAGCTGGCTGCGCCTTTGTAGTTACTTTTGTCCATGATGTCCACCTGCTAGAGATACCAGGTGGTGATGGACTGCCTCCCACTTTTACTTTTCAGTCCTTGGCAGGGTGGGAATACCATGGAAATCAGCAAAGGCTACAAGAGACCCGCAGCAGTAGTTAAGCACTGAGTGACATTCCACTGCAATAGTCCTCATCGCCCAGCCCTGACTGAACAGTCTGCCCCCTGCTTCCAGAGTTCATTCAGCCACTCCAACCGCCCTCCCCTTCGTCCGCAGCAGTCAAACTCATAGGCACTACAGGCTGAAAGGGTACTGGTTACAAGTAGAGCGGTGTGTGGCGCTTAGAGATTAGAGATTAGAAAGTAAGGAGTTTAGGACTAATTTGCTCGAGACTGATTTTTCTATAAGCTGCCGTTCAATAGAAGGAGCTGGATTCCTGCAAAGCACTGTGGGAGCACGCTAGCTCAGTGCTCCAGGCAATCAATTCTGTTCAACTTGAACTGTGGGTCTCAGTCACTTTATCACAGCAAGGAGAGGAAGCGCTGGTACACAGCCACAGATTCGAAGTGGGAATATCAGGCAGAACGATGGCTAACGCAGACCTGGCCAGCAGCCAATAAATAGCTGCTGGAGGAAATTAAGATTGATGTGAAGGAGCTAAAGCACCCACCGGTCTTCATCCTACCTTTACTTGACTTTGTTCTTTCACCTCCTTCCACGCAGACCACCAGAACAGGTCAATGTGACCTCCAGAGTTTCCATTCTCTCCCTTCCGATTTATAAACTGAAGGGAGATTCCTTCCTTAACAGGGACCTGTTACTCCGTATTTCTAGAGCTCTTATTCCCAATTGCCTCTTCCATCAAACAAAAGCATAATAAGGCTGTCAGCCCTGGTACTACAGTCAGACAGATCTCCTTACTGCGCTTAGCATATCACTCAGTCACTCCACAACTGTGCCTGCGTTACAGCCAATCTTTCACACGAAGAAACACCCATGTCTCTGTCAAACCACTTCCTCTCCCTCCTAATCTCCACTTAAGATCTATTTCATTAGTGAAACCTTATACAGCTACTCTACTCGGCTGGTACCAGGCCAGATACTCCAGCAACCCCTCCCGACTGGATCTCATCTCTCTTTTTTTTTTTCTCATTTATTAATTCATTCATTCCCACTGGAGAGCAACAAACAAAAAACATATTAAGAAACATACATAATGAGTCATAAATCAGAGGAAAGGACAAATAACATCCAAGGAAGATGATAGCACCAAGAAAAACTGCAAATAAAAAGCATGCCACTGGGTCCTCTTCAATAAGAAAATATAAATTGGATTTCCAACTCTTGTATTCCTGTGTCCAAAGCAGACCGGAAAGAACAGATATGAGATTTACAACTATCATAAGAGAAGAGTATTTGCTACAGCACTGGGCATTTCTCTCAACAAATCTGCTTCACCCATGGGCTGTTATAAAGGAAGCAGTGAGCTCCAAATCACTGCTGGGTTTGTGGTAACACATTTTACAGAGCTGTCTTTTCAGAATGGCAAATCAACAGTGACAGTTCTCTGGGCTTGTTAATAAGAGGGTGGGCAAAGCCAAGTGGTTAACGAGTACATCGTGGCTTCTCTGTCTGTCTGTCTGTCTGTCGTCTGTCTCTTTTACTCTTCTTGGGAGCACTTTACAAAAGCATTATTTTCTCACACAATACGGCCCGACTGTAGTTTCTCCTCCTTCTCCTCCTCCCACCCCACCCTCACTCCCCTCCTCAACAGCTCCTCCATTTCCCCTCACAAAAGAGCAGATCTCCCTGGAGTATCATCCATAAACAGCATAACGAGATACAATAGACTAGGTACAAACCCTCATATCATGACCGGATGAGGCAACCCCGTAGAGGAAAAGGGTCTGCGAGCACTCTTAAGTGAGAATTTAGCCTTTCCCATCCTTACTTAGTTAGGTCTTGGATTCTAGACATTAAGGATTGAGTTGTGAATGTTTTATTCTAGCAGGTTAGCAAAGTCAGACTATTATTTTTATTATAACATTAAACATCATTTTTTTCTCCTTATTTTTCTTTTCTGAGTGTATTTTTCTTTCCTAAGTTTTCAGATTCTTCATGGCTTGCAATGAGGTCATCTTCCTCACAGCTAATGGGATGAGCTTCTTTAACATCTCCAGCTATCATATATAAAACAGTAAGTAGTAATAACTAAAACCAATGCAAACAAGGTTATTTATTATCTTTGACAATATTTTTTTCCAAGACAAGGGTTTCTCTGTTGTAACTTTGGCTGTCCAAGAATGCACTCTGTAGGCCGGCTGGCCTCAAACTTACAGAGATCTGCCTGCCTCTGCCTCCTGAGTGCTGGGATTAAAGGTGTGAGCCACTACTGCCTGTCAAATTTTTTAAAGGATAAATAAAGAGGCCTTGATATGAAAACAAACAAGCCTCCAGTGACCACTTTGTATACAGGCTATGAGTAAGTATAGACATCACAGCGCTCTAGGCCTTATCACCATGGTAATCACAGAGAATCCAAAGTTGGCATCAAGACAGCACTAGGAAAAACGATCTGGCTTTAAACACTGCATTGATAATGATGTTAATGGTATTCCCAGGTGCAGCTGGAAGAAAGAAAGAAAAAAGGAAGAAGAAAGGAAAGCATATAAAACACACCATAAAGCAATGGGAAAGTTGAGGATTATTCAAGTCCAAATTGTGTTTCCCAAGCTCGCAACTGCATCAGCTAGTGTGGGAATCATCTCCCCACTGAGAGCGAAGTGACGTGGAGTCAAGAATCCGTGCCATCTCTAAGTATTATCTAGTATCTGAGTAAATAAAAGTATCACAAGGCGATTTGAGTGCTGCTGAAAGGTCCCATTTACAAAGTTTAAGAACTTTTGGTCTAGAAGTGAGGAAGACGAAAGTGATGGAATATACCTAGACATGAGATGCTTTTATGAGCACAACGCTGGCGAAATGTTGCCAAATTTCCTAAGGAGCTATTTAGGAGCTTGGAGATAACTCAGCGGGTTAAGTGTTTGGTAAATGAGCATAAGGATCTAAGTTCAGCTCCTAGCACCACATGAAAGCTGGTATGGAGGCGCATGCCTGTCATCCCATCACTGGGGGCCAGAGGTGAGTGATTTCTATGGGATCAGGGGCCAGCCAGTCTGGCTGAGATGGGAAGTTCTAGGTTCAGTGAGAGACCCTGTCTCAGAAACAACGAGGAGAGGAAGAGAGGAAGACACCCAATCCCCATGTCAACCTCTGACCTCTACATACATACGCTTGGGCAAGTCTACACACACACACACATACACACACATATCATTTAAGTGAGGTGAGTTACACAGGAAAATTCCAGTAGTAAGAGTTTCCAAATCAAATAAAAGGAAGTATAGTGGGTACTGGAAAGAGTCTTTTCATACTCTTATGAAGGATCAGAGACCACGTTGAGTGGTGGCTGTGTTAGTGGGTAGAATTTATCCATCATCCCTCATTGTAAGCTAAGCTTATTGGCCTATTTCTTTTTCATCTTTCAACTTTAAAACTGTGCTTTTGAAATTGGCAGCTGAGCACTCAATTAGGAAGATTCCTTCACCATTTCATATCTTCAAGAGTAGTTAGCAGTCCATTCAACTCAAAAGGAAGCAGCATTTGGATCAAGTATCTGAAGTCTGCATCTATTTCCAGCCAAGGGGAATTCCCCTACAAATGAGAAATGTGTGCAGTCCCTGTGGCCTTATTGCACATTCCTTTCAAAGGCTCTGCATTCCAGGGCACTGCCTTCACAAATATCCACCATCCAGACACTGGTGTTGTGGCCCTTTAACACAGCTGGATCCAGTTAGGAAGCAAGATCCTGTACTGATGCTTCATTCTTCTTTAGCTGCGCAGTCAACACAGGCCTTCCTTACAGGTGGGGCATGCAAACATCAGCTGACTATATGTGTTTATGAAAACACAGGTAGTTTGACATTGGTATTTTTATATAAGCACTTGTAAGATGTAGCTTCTCTTGGTTTCATACTTTGTACCCTGAGCAAAAACATAGAAGTTCAAATAAAACAAAACCCGAAACTATATCTACCCCTTAATTAAGTGTCTATTAATTTCCTATTTTAAACAAAAGTTTTATCAGATGGTATATAGTCATGAGGTATGGTGCTTGACACAGCGATTTACAGCCATAAGATGACATTGGGGGGAGGGGAGCTTTCGTAGCTGAAAACTGAAGTCCAGTGCTGATTATCATAAATACTGTTCATAGTATCTACTATTTGATAACAATGAATAATGTTTGCATAATTAATCAGCATTTTATAAGAATGATGTCACTATCATTGATTGCTTCTAAACCACAAATTTATTATAAAATCTTGAGGGTAGAAGCCAGGATTTTCATCGGGCGATGGCTTAGCCTTCCATGGAGACACATGGAAATTATTTTCCTTTTATTGTGGCTCTTAAGGGACAGCTGCCACCCTTTGCTAACTAGATTAAGCAGTTTCTTATAACTCAGTCACCAGGGGGCTTTCCATGTATGCATGTGTGGATGAGGATGGAGAGAGAGAGAGACAGACAGACACACACACACACACACACACACACACACGTATATCTTCTATCTATAGCTATTTATAGCTATCTCCCTCTCTGTGATCTGAGGAGCTCCAGGAAAGAGGTTGCGAAAATGCATTTTTACCATTAGAGATATATTCATTTGAATGAAGCATATGGCCCTTTATTAAGATGTGCTCACCCTGGAAAGAACTACCATATTTGGAATACCCAGGTCATCATACCTCAAAATAAATTATGTCATTGAATTCCTTCCAGCCAGTGGGTAAGACTTACTAGGTCTTGAAGTATAAGGCATAGGTCAAGGTCTGGAGCTATTTTGGGAAGGGCAGGCCTGGTGAGGAAGCTGCAGAGGGAAGCCCAGTCTTCCCACAGGGAGATGGCAGTGGGGCGGGGTGTACTGGGAGGATGCCGAATTGGATGGATAAGCACTGGGCATGGAGAAGGGATAAGGTGCTTCAGAGAGCTTTGAAGGCCTTTGGTGCAGAAAATAATCTTCTTAACAGCATGGCTTATTCTGGAGCATATCTAAGGTTCACTGGAACATTCCTCGCCACCTGACCCCTTCCTCTTCTGGTTGTGTCTGTGTAAACACATCTCTGTTTTAGCAAAAGCAGAACAGTTCAAAACTTAAACATCCTATCCTCTGGCTCTAGAAAAGATAACCAGTCTGAAGAATGACAGAACAAGTGCCATGAAAGCTGAGTGCCTTGCATGGGGTCGCGAGTTCACTTCCTGAGCCTACTGCTCCACCAAAGGCTGAAAGCGCTTTCCCCATTTCTGGGCATTCTGGGTGCTGTTGGCAGCTGGTGTGACTCCCACAGACAACCCTTGACAATGTTACAGCTGTTTCCTCTCCTGCCAAAGCCATTTAAACTCCCAGAGTTTTCTGCATTCTTTTGCGTCAGCTAGAGCTAAGGGTAGATGATTGCGCTCAAGTGTTTTGCGTCTTGATTGCAGAAATGTACATTTGCCTACCATGGAATGCTTCCTCACAACCCTCCCTTTTAGAGACTGTGAGGTGGGCGGCCAAGAGAACGTTCTGCTTGCATTTTCTTGGGCCGAACTGAAAAACAAGTTGCTAGGCTTATATCCGGAAACTAACCCCAGCTCCATAACACATAGAACTGGATACAGAAACCCACCAGGGAATGAAGGCGAGGGGTCATTTCACTTCAGCTGTGGACAGCCTCAGCATTTCTGGGCACACATACCACGCTTCTGTGGCTGCAGATCTGTTAGCAGTCACTTTCTAGAATGTCAGTAAGTATGTATCTATAGCAAGTGTGCACTTATGTATGTATCTATTGCTATAAGTAACATTGTGTAATGTCATATTTAGCTCATTTTATGCTGGTCTATGGCCACATTTGTCACAGTGGAGTCTAAATACCAAAGTGCTTGAATAATTGTAATAGAACTCTACTTCCCATTCTGCATGTGCAGTCTGAATACGTGATAAAACTTGATCTATGGTCACTTTTGGAGAGACAGTAGCTTTGGAATACTGCATGACGCTTCCAGTGTCTTAATTTGTACCTCTATCATCCTGATGACAGGCAGCCTTCTCCATGCCACAAAAAAGCCCACTGGAAGGGAGATACTGAAACCCCAACTCTAGGAACTGGGTGGAAAATCGCAGTTCTAAACACTCTTCTCCACAGAAACTCCTCTCCTTCCTTTCTGACTTCAATCTTAGGTTTCTAAGCAGCTACAGATAGACTGTTCCAGAATAGGTTTTTATGCTTTTGAAGTAAAACTCATCTGCAGCTTTTCCTCTGAGTGCTTGTTGCATGCTCAGAACAGAACAGTAGATCCGCACAACACTGGACCAGCTGAGAGTGAGGGCAGAGTGTTTCCTGCTCATTCTCGCCCTCCCAGTGTCCATCTCCTGCCTCCTTTGTAGTGGAGCCAGGACCACGCCAGGCAGGCAGCGTGATCCCAAGTAACGTTCGTGGCCAGGAGAATCATATCATTAGTGTTGCCTTTCTATTCTCCAGCTTCCCAATTACCTCCTCTCGACTTGGTCCCAGAGGTCCTCACAAGTGTTTTCGCCTGCATCTGGCCCTCTCTGGCTCCGAAGCTCCCATTATCACCCCCTCCACTTGAACTTAATGGCCGTGGTTTCGCCAGGTCTTGCCAAGTAGCCATAGAAAATCTGCTTATCTGTCAGAACCAGATTGCAATTTTAAGGCCCGTTATTTAGTCCAAACATAACTCAAGGATTTGTTTCTACCTGAAATCTTACACACGGGTAATACCTCACTCTACATATTATACAAATGACATTTTAGAGACTTAGCATACGCTGGAAAACAAGACCAAGTTGATACTGAAGTTTCTCTTTCTCTCTCCCACCCACACCTACACGCATGCTTTATCGATTGTCGTTAAAAGAAGATCTGACACAATCCATTATTCAGAGATTTCTATTGAAAAGGCAAGGTATCAGCTGAGATGAATTTTTGTCTCTTCTCACAAAAATTCTAAAGTTCTACGGAAACAAGAAGATTATTTTACACCGGGAAAAAAAGCCTATCAAAGAGAAAGTGCTTTTTAAAAGAAGATTTGTTCATGTCACGTCATGTGTCTGTGTGTGTGCCTATGTGGGTTTATGTGCACATAGAGTGCAGGTGCCATTGAAGGTCAGAGGACATCAGGTCTCTCGGAACTGGAGTTACAGGCAGTTGTGAGCCCTGTGATGTGGCTGTGGGCACTGAACCTGGGTCCTCTAGAACAGTGAGTACTTCTAAGCCATCTGCCCAGCCCTGGAGACAAACTCTTTCTTACTGAAGAGTCATGTGAGGAGCAGGCGGAGGATTATGTCGAGACAAGAGACTGATGGAACACATTTTCAGCACTGATGACAAGCTCAACTATTCAAGACCTGACGAGTTTCATTCCAGACACTGAAAACACCCGCGGACTGATAAACTAATGGTTTCTGCTGACTTTTGGAGGACTAAAGGGAAGAGATAACGTCAATGTTTGGATTGACTTAAAAGGTCAGCTCTTAAACCTATGCCTTTGACGTGAGTTCTGAGCAAGGTTTTACAATGAATTGTTAGACTGTTCCTGTGTGCCTGGGAAGGAAATAGCAGGCCACTGGGAGCCCACGTGGCTCTGCTGAGCACAAATCCTTACGGGAAATGCCCTTCCTTTCCTTTTGTGGATGGATTATTAGGTGATTGTTTAGGGAAGTGGTGACGTGTGATGTTTCCCAATTTCAGTGAAGCAGGTGACATCATATCTCACGATATGCTGTGATATATGATTGTGGCCTGAAGAATCATGAAGTTAAATGAATTCACTTATGAGTGAAAAAAAAAAAACAATTGAGAATTTAGAAACTAGGAGACCCTTGGTCCCACAGCTCCTCAGGGTAGGTTACAAAATGTTCTGGAATTGTCTTTCTAAAGGTTTTTTTTTTTTGGTATGAAATAAAAGACATACTATGTTAATTCTATCACAAAGGATAAGAATGTAGGATTTTCTGTTTATTTTATCTGACTAATAAACAAAATACAATTTAGTTTGGAGAAAATGCGAAGTTCTAAGTCTAAATTCAAAATTCTACTGCAAAACCAGAGGCACTTCTTATAGCCACCCGCCACTGGCTGGCCCGCAGCTGGCAAATGCTCTCCCAGAAGTATCCGCAACGCCTGCAAAACCTGCTTCAGTCTGACCTCATCCAAAGTATTATTTTTATTTTGAAAAGAAGCTTCAAAGCAGAAAGCAAATGGCCACAGTTTTTAACAATCCACAGTTTATGACAAACAGTGATAGTTTTCTCAACTCCATCCCCACTGACAAAGACAAAGACTGGCAAGAAGAAAAGAGGTTTTCAAAGTATGAAATAAATGGAGGGTTGGTGGAAGAAGGCACAGCAGTGGGCAGAGAACAGGGTTCAGACTGAGGGGAAAGCATGTGGTCCAGCCTGTGTGAGCGTCTCATCTTCTTTTGTTAGTTTGTGGACTCTTTGTGCCAAGGAAAGGATTTGTGAGAATAAGTCATATCATCATTTCTTAAAAAAAAAAAAAAGTAAAAAGATAAGTCCCAAAGTTCATATTCTCATATGAAAGTGAAGGGGTCAAAGCTTTGTGGACTATACAGAAGATAAAATGGTGTGTTTGTACAGAGTTCCATGGGAGGAAGAAAGAGAGGTTTAGACCACTAAGATCAAAGCTTGCAGCCACTGTCTTTCCATGATGCTCCCAAGATTATGGGAGCTCTGAACCAGAAATCAGATGCCTTCTGGCTTTGAAAAGAAACAATCAAAGCAAAGTAAAGCCAGAAACCTGTAAAGGTTATTAATCTCCCTGCCTCCCTCCCTCTCTCCTTCCCTTCCTTCTTGTCTTTAGCCTATTCCAATGATGGGTGTTGGGTTGAGAAAACAAAACCTTTTCAATAAGATTCTTAGATGTTCCCATTTCTATAGCATCTTGACTTGGACTATTCTCACAAAGTATAAATCTTTTAAATGTTCCATCTTGTGCTTTTTCTTTTTGTTTGCTCTGAAATATAGATATGTCTTTTTCATACTGTATTTCCAACAAAGGTGATTCTGTTCACAAAACACTACCAAACTTATAAATAATAAGAAAGACAATCAGACAAGGTAGACACACTTCAACTCAGGTCCACCCTCCCTTTGGTGTGGGCTCAGTTGTAAGGACTGACTGATCTCAAGTATCTGACAATTCAATATTTTGACCCTTGAACTTTTCCATGTTATTTATAAACTATTTCTTAAAAAAAAAAACAAACCTTATCTGCTATACCCAGTGCCACATGTTTGGGCTTTTTTTAGTCATACATTCTTCACCTTTACCAACTTTGGCTGCAGTCCCAGCCTCTGGTTCAGATGTCCTGCATGGCCTGGCAAGAGGGAGCCTTTGAGGTCAGAGGTGCCCTGGTGAGGAGGGGTGAAGAGTAGAGAGTCTGGAAAGATATTCCAAACTCACTGCTGGCCTGAAGGATAACTCTACTTCTGCATGCTGCTTTGCATTATGTTTTCATGGGCATTACTTGTGAAAAATGTGGGCACTGTGCCCCAGACTGATGAAGACAAGTGTTGTTCTTAGGTAATTCTTGCATAACGGCAGGTAGAAAATCCCCCCGAGTGCTCATCCTTTCAATCCAAGCCCAGTGGTTCTATTTTATCATAGGACAGATTTCTTTTTTTAATTAAATTTTTTAAATTCATATTTTGAGAATTTCATATATGATTATTGTATTTATGTAATTTCTGCCCCTCCTCCAAGCCTTCCCACCTCTTCTCAACTTCTCAGATTCATGGCCTCTTATTATTCTGTAATTATTATTGTCACACATGTACATATATACATGAACACACACAAACACACACACACACACATAACCTGCCTGGTTCATTTAGCATTGCTCATATACATGTGTTTATATGTATATAAAGCTGACTGCTTGGCACCAGATGACGGATCAGGGGCTCCCTCTCCCAGTACTCAGCAGCCATTGATTGTGTAGGGCCAATTTCTATCTTTACAAAAACCACCCACTCAAAGATAGTGCTGCCTGATAAAGTTAAAAGAAAGGAGCTTTCCCTCACCATAAAGCCCATTATCAATGGACATGGCGACTCTAGGTGGAATGTATTCTAACCATCACAAAGCCTGAAGCATATGCACCTCGTTCCTTCTGAACACTTTCATGGACTATTCTCAAGCTGGCAGGGGGAGAGATAGGAGACAAGTGTGGATTGGAAAGGCAAGCATGGTGCAGTCCGAGAAGGCTGAGGAGCAGGAAAGGGAAGGGAAACAGGTTCCCAGGTACCTCATAGCTGGATGACTTACAGTTTCTTTTTCTATAATTGATAACAGTTCATTTTATAAAGGCTTTTAGAGCCAGATAGTTTTAAAAGTTCTTTATGTGTATTAACATTTAATCTTCTAGATAACACTTTGTGTTAAGGGTACAATTACTGCCTTTTGCAAATGAGGAAACTGAGGCATGGAAGGGTGAGGTCGCTTCCCTGAGGCCAGCAGAGCTAGAGCGGAATCCAGCCAATTCTCTGAGCCACTATTGGCCGACTGCCTGCACACGTCACAGCCGTCTGTGACTACACTCCAGGTTAGCACTGCCAGTAGTACGTTAGACAAGGTCTCTCTCAAACTTACGAGCTTCACCCACCGTTTTTTCTTTCCATATTTGCTAAAAGAAAATGCACTTTTGTATGCTTATTTAGACTTTCATTTTCAAAATATAAGGATACTTTTATTCTTTGGCATCTTGAAACTTCAAAGGGAATAAAACCTGGGAAATAGTGATTGCTTTTATAAGGCTGATTGAAAAGTAAAGAAACTATGAAAACAATAAGACTAAAAACCACAGCAAAAGGTGTGCGACTATTCTTTGTACAACTTATAAAATCTTCAGTACTTACTACAGGAAGAGAATGAAAAGGTATGGAACCGGGTGTGATAATGCTGGTTGCTTGGGTCAGAAAGTTCAAACTCAGACAAACATATGTAAAGCAAAATACCTTGCCAGTGTTCATATGGGACTATTTTTAAAATAACAGGCATAACTGTGAATCCTAATAGCTGTTGCATTTTATCATTGTTGATAGACTATTCATGAATTATAAAACCAAAGGAGATAAAATGAGAATCAGCTTGAAGGAATCCTTTGATTATTCAGGAACCTCAACTATTGCACAGAACAGTGTGTAGAGCAGGAAAGGTCTTTGCAGCCTTTGGATGAGATTGCTCTGCAGAGACACATGTGTAACCTAACACTGGTTTAAGAGTTGCACTGGAAGATTCCAGAAGTTTACTTATCTGACAGATAACAAAGCTTAGAAGTGACAAGAAGATAGCTGGAATCCAGCTTCTAGATGTTACTCCTTCCTTACCATAGAATTCATGTAGACAGTAAAGAGTGGACCCAGATTTCAAAAGAAATCCTTCCATCGCCATTCAGCTGTATTTTCTATGACCACAGAGATATCCCCTCCACTTTATATTATAGTTAAAACATTGAAGAGGTTGGGGCTTAAGAGCATTTGTTGCTAGCCAGGCAGTGGTGGTGCACACCTTTGATCCCAGCACTCGGGAGGCAGATGCAGGCTGATATCTGTGAGTTCGAGGCCAGCCTGGTCTACAGAGTGAGTTCCAGGACAGCCAGAGTAACAACAGAAAAATCGTGTCTTGAATCCCCCCTCCAAAAAAAGGGGGCACTTGCTGCTGTTGCAGAGGACCTGAGTTCAGTTCTCAGTACCCACACTGTGTCTGGCAACCATCCATGACTCCAGTTCCACGGGATCTGACACCCTCTTCTGACCTGCAAGGACACCAGTCATGTATGTAGTCACATACATATATAGAGACAAAACATTTATAAAATAACTCCGGTAAACCTAAAACATTTTAAAAAGAAGTTGAAGAGGTTGTATGAGAGTATGCTCATAAGAATAACAATTCTTAGATATGATTCAAGAAAAATCAGCCAAAGAAACCTCACATTGTCTACATGCCTTAAGGAAAATGTTACTAAAATAAGCTAACAAAAGACGAATATGGAAAACGATCATACAGTAAAAGGGGAAAACTCAAGGTGGTTGGCAGTCACACATGATCTGGGGGTGGGGGAGGGCTGGGCAGAAGTGCACACATCATTTATATCAGTGCTTCAATTATGGTTCTGCTCTGCTGGTTATAACAGACAACCATTTAGTTTCCCCAAAGCTTGCAGGAGAGCATAGCCTCTGCCTTGTGAGATCTAGGGTCAGCTGCATCCGCTGTGTGGCTTTTACTATCATTGCCTCCTACCCAAAGTCACACCCACTGAGCACCTCTGCTAAGCGATTCTGGATCCAGGAGTATTAAACTGAGGACTGGGGATTGTAGAGAGTCAGGGTAACTGTTAAACGTTAACTTAAAGGAAAGTTGGACGGCTTTACCACAAATACAGTAAATACCACAGGATTGGATTTCATTTTCCACGGAAGTTCTTATTTTCATATTTCTAAGTAGAAGACCAAACAATCATTAAATACTATATGGGGACCTTAAAGAAACACAGTAGGGACTTCACCAGGCCAGACTGCAATGCAGCGCTAGCGTTTCCACTTGCTGTGTGATATTCTATAATCTTTTAAGGCCCTTTAGATTTATTGCCTCTTGGGTGGGAAAGGACCACTCCAGGATCTCAAAGGGTCTGGGAAGGATGCAGAAAGTTTACACCAACCAAGAACCTTCCGCACTGCCAATACTCAGGTCATATGAACCCTTCCACCTTGTCAGTTGGTGACTGGAAGATAAGAAATGCCAAGATCTCAAAATCCAAATGTTGAGGAAGTAGATGAAGAACTATTTTATTTTTCAAGAGAGTGGAGTTTGGGTTAATGTTAGAAAAAAGAAGAAAAAGGAAAAGAGGAGAAAGGAGGAGAAAAGGAGGAGGAGGAGGAAGAGGAGGAGGAAGAGGAGGAGGAGGAGGAGGAGGAGGAGGAGGAGGAGGAGGAGGAAGAGGAGGAGGAGGAGGGGAAGGGAGAACAGAGTCAGGGTAATCTTGGAGGTAGATCTCTGAAGCTTAGAAAGAAGCTCATGGATAGATGTCAGTAACTTGTGTGCTAATGGTGTGTAAACAGCTTGAGGTGATCCTAATAATTCCTGGCATAGCTATGGTAAGTAACATCCAGTGGGGACATGTGGTGACCTGTGTGAACTAGTACCTTTGTTGGTTACTATTTTACTACTGGTCAGCACCTCCACTAGAGGGCAGCAGGCGGAAAAGAGAGGATGTCAAAGTGGATGACATTGATATTTGGTGACAGTGGTTGTAAAGGCTGAGTGCAAAGGGAGACAATATGGTAAGTTGATTGAGTGGGAGAAGTAGGTATTGTAATTAGTGGGTTTCCATTTCTAAGTGAAGCCCTGGCTGATTGAGGGAGCTCAGCATCAGAGACAGGATGGAAAAGGTTTTTAATCAAAGCAGCTTTTTCAGACTTAATGTTTGGAGTTTTACATGCACACACACAGACAGACACAGACACACACACTGTCACACACAGACACATACATACAGCACATCCCGGGACACACATGCATGCACAGACAGAGACAGACACATGAACACATACAAACACACACACAGGGACACACACAGGCACATTGACACACACAGAGACACACAGAGTGACACACACATGCAGACACAGACAGACAGACAGACAGACACACACACACACACACACACACACACACACCATGCAGGCGCCAGAGTATTTCTCTACCTTTTTAGTATCTGTAGGTTTGGGGCTTGTGAATTTGTAATTTTCAACATATTATCTCTTATTCTAAAAAGAGAGCCAAAGTTGGTTCTATACAGGAACTCTGAGGTCTTTTCCAAATTTAAATAGACTAACTTCATGAACACACTATATGTTTAAGAAATCTTCAAGCCTTCAAACTCGTCTCATCTAATTTGTCTTTAAAGAAAGAAAGGGCGTAGGTAACTGAAGTTGCTACAATGATCTGCAATTTACAGTTTCCAGAGTTCTGTGCCGGCGTGACCTCTCGTTATAGTTTAATTCATACCACCAACCTTGGGTGGAAAGAGTCTTAACCCCACTGATGGTTGAGGAACAAAGTTCCAGCAAGGCTGCCTTCCACTGGTGAGACCATAAATAATGACTTCGGGGTTTTTATTGTGCTCAGTGCTGTGTCAATTCTGTTCAAACCAAGGATTTAGAACTAATCCTTTTGTCATATAACTTAGTGGAACTCTGAGAATGAAAGCAAAGTTCAAGTTATGTGCAAGGCAAAGGTTCATGGGTCAACGGCCATAATTTTGCCACACAGGAGAACACACTGATTTCCTAACAGTGTTGTCTCAACCTGAATCATACACCTCAACTCTTTCTCTTGATAGCCACTCTGCAGTGAGACAAGCAGATGGTATTTACTATTTTTGCAGTGTTTCTATTTCTTCAAATAGGTCCCGTTGAATCTTGCTGTCAAAGACAAACCTCCACACAGGTAGAGGTTGTCCCCACCAATAACCACACTGAATCTTGGATAGCCCGCTGACTCCCCGTTAGTATGGACTTCCCCTCCATCATACATGTCTGCTTCCACAGCTTTCTTCCAGAGAGAAACAAAGACACGAGATTCATTTTTATGCTTTTAAACTGGATTCTAACATCAAACTCTCAGGAGACTGACATGAAATATCCAAGATCAACTTTCGTATACAGCCAGATGAAGAAACAACGGACAGTTTTCTGTCGCCTTCTATAGCTTCTAAAACAGGTGATTTAATGATTTCTTATTTCTGCAGCCTGTTGTCTACCTCACCTGCACAGCCTCTCCGCTTCCCAGCCTTCCAGGCTTCAGTCAAGAAATCGCCCTCGCCATAGGGCTTTATTTTTATTTTAAAATTTGTGCTTACAGAGTCAAGATAATTAGAATACTATGAAGATCAAATACTATAGAAGATAGTAAGCGCTCAAAATATTTGTTGAACATATTAATTCTTGGCATCTTTAAGAAAAGTATGGTCATTTTCAAGTGAGAGTCACTAAAGACAATTTACCTCACAGCACAGATTTTAGTTTCAGAGTCTGCCACATAAAGGCTATCGATCCATTTTATGCTACACATGGTATATTTAGTTCTTCCACTATCAGTACATTGTCCTTTGGTATCTGTGGGGAACTGGCTTAGGACTGCCCATATGCTGAAGTCGTTCATATTCAAGCCCCTTGTATCAAGAGGAACAGTGTTTGCTTATAACCAGTGCTTTATATAATGCACGGTACCCAGTATGATGTATCTGCCTTTATTTGAGATTCAAGAGAAAAAATATAAGAAAATAACAATTTTAAGAAAAAGCCTGTGCGTTTGGTATATGTGCAATGACTCAAGATTAGCATGAACCAATCCACAGGCTTGATCTCCAACACTGAGGGGAAAATGAGGATATTTTTCACCTATATGATTGGTTGAATCCACGGATACATATGGAGGGTGTGCTACACAATCAACTGAGATTTTAAAATACTGAGAGTCTTTTACAAGTAGCTATATATGCCAAAAGATCTACCTGGTAGCCGTTGGTTTCACTTACAGTGCTTAACTAAATGAACAGTGTGGCATGGTTATTTCAAAGGCAGATGCCAGCTCAGCATGAGAAATGCTCTGTACAGATGTAACCTTAAATACGGCAGATTGATTTCTCTGTTGGTAAAAGGCAAGTCTTAAGACTGATGAAATTTAATCTCACATCAATTATATTAGTTTCAACAGCTGGCTCTGCAGTTTTCATACCTTCTCATGCCTCTTTTAATAAGAGCTCACGGATGCCTGTCGGCCTATTCTACCAGGCTCTAAATCGTGAGGCTGTCGAGGAACAAATGCGGCGAAGCATTTATTGGGAGCCCTCAGATGTGACTGCACCTTCACGGGAATTTGTTAAGTGATGTGTAAGTTGTTGCATTCCTGATAAGTGAGCACGGAGTGACAGGCTTTAATGGTGAGTTTCTAAAGCAGCTGTGAGTCACAGGCATTAGTGCAGGACAGCCTAGAGCTAACCATTCCTGTTCTGTACAACCGATGAGTGCCTCTGGGACACAGAAGAGGTCAAGCCTCACAGGGGCTTTAGGGGAGGAATCCCGTAGCCTGTGTAACTGTGGTCCCACCCAGTATACCAGCTTTTACATGGAATTTCCTGGTTGTGGGGTGTTTAATGTAGAGCACAATGCAACGAAGCCTTGAAATTCTGGCTTTTTATATGACAGTCAACTCGATTTCCTTGTGCTAAGGTTGAAGTATTCCTGGCTATATACATAGAATCAGGTTCAGAGGGTGCAAGCAGGTGTTCATAGTGCTCCCTGTGTTTCTTTTTGGGTCAACAAAACTAAAAACACACACGTTTCTTCCGTCTGAAGAGGATATGTGTAATCGACTGTCTCTTTGACCTGCTGTGAGTCTCTGATGTCCCTGATATTTATTTTATGGTTAAGGAAACCTGGTTTGGCCTTTTTTCTGGTATTTTCTTCTTTTTGGTTTTGTCTGATTGCTTCCTATCATTGGAGCCGGAATTTTGAAAAAGAGGAAAGTAACAGCTGTCTTTGAAAAACTTCAAGTCTGAAGTTGCTCATTCAGATTTGGTATCACTGTAAGAATAGCCCTGAGAAATGATAATACTTCAAGCTGTGTGGAAAGCAACTGTCAGCACACACCTTAAATGCACTGGGCAAAACCGCATGGATTTGTGGCTTTTCATGAAACGGTGTCAGTTGCTATGCTTTACTAATCCCTGTGTTCCCGTGCTCAACTTGAATTGTATGACCTGGCTGGGTTGCTATTGGCTGCTGCAGAAGCAGTCTTTCTTTATCTGGGGACACGCATAACACTTTATATACATTATATACATTATATGCAAACATTCACTACGGCGATCTTTTTCATGAACATTTGCCCTCTTAAAGGCTAACGTATGGGTTTTGAGCACCTGGCTGAAAATTTTATTTTTCAGAAAAATAAAAGAACAAATGAACACATGAAAAAATAATGGGGGTACTATGACTGTGTGTATAAATGCTTGCTTTACTTTTAAAAGCAACCCGATACGCTTCATCTCAGTTAGCACGACACAGCAATCCTGGGACAGTCGGTCCAACATATAACCACTGGATCCAGACTAGTGGTTTTCAAATAGAAATTTGTTAGTGCGCCACCTGCCCAGAGACACTTAACAGTGTGTGGAATCCTCTGGGTGTTAGAGCTGATGAGTACGTGTTACCGGTACCGAGTATGCAGAAGTCATGGGTGTTGCTGATATGCTAAAATGCACAGAACATCTCCCATCCCAGAAAACCTGTCTGACCTAACGTTTCAACAACGTCCACCAAGGACAAGAAATCCTCACAGAGAATTTGGATCTCTGGGTCTCTGACTACTGCAATCGTGTTTTGTGAGTTCCTGCCTAAAACTTTGATCTGACTTAGTATCTCTTATAAAAAAAAAATATTTAAGGTGCCATAAAGGACTAGATTTTTAGTGAGCCATCTCTAAACACACAAAGTAACCGAAAGGCAGGGAAATTCTAAGTTCCTCATCATACATGAGTGTCTAGTTTTCTTAGCAGAAGCACATAGGTGTAGCTAGCACCCAGCCACTTCTAGATGTCTTGGGAAGTGGGAACTATCTGAGCTCTCCTAGAACATTTACAGATTCCACTTTCTTGATTAAGGATCCCAGGACAACTGGAAAATACTTAGTTAATTTATATGCCAACTGTTTAAAAAAAAGACTCATAGATGGAATGTGAACAAATTAGTTCCATCTTTTGCTTTGAGGCAAGTCATACACGACTGTGGGCAGTGGACGTGAGGTGATGGACTGAAGTCATACAGAGAACTATCCTGGGATGGTCAAAATTGAACTCTGTCAAATTTGCATCTAAATGCCATTCATGAGCCCTATAAAATTTTTAGATTGAGTCCCCCCCAAATAGGGCACTGAGACAAATATTCACATAGCAATGATGTATTAGTAACTGTGTCAGGGGCCGAGGAGACAGCTGAGTTGGTGGTAAAGAACTTGCTTTGCAATCTTGGGACCTAAGTTCAACTCTCAGCACTCAGTATAAAAAATTAAGAGGCAATGAATTTGAAAGAGAGTGAGAAGGAGTGTCTGGAATGGTTTGGAGGGAGGAAAAAGAAGGAGGGTGATTCATTTGCATTATAATCTCAAGAAAATACATAATTTTTAAGAGGACGATCCCAGTGCTAGAGAGGAGAAGACCGTCAGATCTCTGGGGTTATGGCTAACTAGCCTAGCGTAGTGTTCAGGCTGTAGGCCCCAGTGACAGACCCTGCCTCAAGAAGGGTGAGCAGATCCAGAGCACTGGCAATGAAGAAGGTTGACCTCTGTCTTCTTCTGCACATGTGCACACAGGCACACATGTTCACATCCACACATAAGAACAACTGCACAACAGAGCAAGTAAGGTTATAATACCACGTACTGCTCCTAGGTGAGTATCTGGCTCAGTCCCCTTGGGAGTTGTGCAGATAATCCTCTTCTGGTGGATTTTCTTAGACACTGTCAGCTCTCCGAGTGCAGGTGAAGGTGAGTCTAATAGCCTGTGGTAGCAGGGTCGACATTCTAGATGTTAGGAGTGAAAGCTCCAAAGAAATCTGTGTGCACAAAAATGGCAAAGGAGTCTACCATGAAGGACACCGTACTCTAGGATGGCTAATATCCTCTGGACCTCAGTTTATTCAGCTGCCACACAGGAAAGATATGACTTATTCAAAGCCATCAACAAGTAAAATGACCTACTAAGGCAGCGTGGGAAGAACACATAAGCATCCAATTGCTGGTGACTGTTCTTGGCCTCTGGCCAAAGCACCGAAAATCCTAGGGCCTAAGTAAAAATCCTAGGGCAGAGTAAACAGGTGTATGGTTTAATTTATAGTAGTATATGCCTAATAGGAGCAGTTCCCTTGCACAGGAAGTTTTGGAAACTAAGGATGACTATAAATGACTTCAGAGCTGGGCAACCATACCTTTCATCTTCAGAATGAACATCCAGAAAATGTGATGGTGGTCTAGGCGACAAGAAAGTCAGGTCCACTGATGCACCGCTTTGTGCACCTGACCAGGCTGTCTGAGCATGGCACCTTGGGTACTTTGCTGCATTCTACCTTTAACAAGCCAAACCTCCCGACTCAGAGTGAGGCTCTTGAAATGACTGCCTGTCATTTGCTCCCCTAGGCTCCTCCCTTCCTCACAGTACATCCTTTCATCACCAGCCATCGCTAAGGAAGCATGGCTCCCTTTGTTCAAACCAAAAGAGCGAGTGGGTCTGTGAAGGGTAGAGGGGAAGCAAAGCCCAAGCGGCGCAATGGTCCTTCTGAAGAATGAACAGCTCCCCTCGAAGTGCCTTGCATATACTGTCTGTCTTCTCCCAGTGAGTTTTCAAAGTCATACTCAACTGTAGTTCCTGTGCATTTTCTTCTCATTTCTTTTTTTGGGAAGCCAAAGTTCCCCAAATTGCAGGGTGAAACACCAATTCTCTTCTCACGAAGGGGAATATGTTGATAAGTTTTACACAAAGCACATCCCTAGCCAAAAGCCAAATGCAAAGAACGCTTTCCCTCTTCATATATTTGCGAGTTTAAAAATGAAAAGGGACGCACGATATCATTTCCACGTTTAGATACCAAGAAGTTAAAGATTTTGCTTATAGCATATCTGCTTCCAACCCAGAGAATTTCACATATTTTACTAGCAGATTAGAGAGGCCTGCTATTTAGGGAATGGGTTAAAAAACTGATTCAGTTATTAATAGGATGCCCTGTCAGGATCTTTCGTAATCTCAAGTTCAATGTACAAAAGGGTGGTGAAAACTCTGATTTGGGATCTGCAGGTTTCCTATCTCCGTGTGTCTGTCAATATTTGAGGAGACTTATCAGGCAGGTGGGACGCAGATAAAAGTGGTTTAAGGGTGATTGTGTTGGGTGACCAGTACATTCAGTGTCAGGTGTAGGCCAGGGGCTGGTGTATTGGGAGGGGACGGAGGGCAGTGACTTGGAAAAGGGCTGGCAGGATGTAGGAAGGGTATCAGAGGCATTAATGTTTGGGGCAAAATTAAGGTCCTGGTGGCACCTGGCATATAAAGCAGGAAATAAAATCATGCAGCTTCAGGGAAAAGCACCAAATTCCAGTTTCCACCACTGAGCAGGTAATCTTAGATTCTTCCTACTGTAAGGAGATTCCAGTTTAACCTGTACCCTGCTTAGATCTAGCCATACAAAGCAGCATGGACAGTTATGGGACAGGACCGCAGAAATTCCAGGTCAGGATTTTGATGTGGATTCACTCATTTATCCAACAAACAAACAAAGATACTCATCAGAATGCCAGACGATGCCAGGAGATCTCCACAGAGAGGAGGACATGCTTCATCTTTCTGAAGGCCCAGTGACTTCCACATCAATAATGCCTTATTGCACAGGATATGCTGTGCCATTGGGTCTGTCATTTGAAGCTATTTATTTCAAGTTCAATCAAAACTTGTTACACAACTTGAAGGATAGATGTCATTACAACTTCGCTGAGAAAATGGGTACGGTACACACTCTAATCCCCCTACACATATCTTCCCACCTATATTTTTGGTAAAAGATTCTGTAAAAGTATTCTGAAATACTTCTCTAGCAATTGAGACAGCTCTCAAACATGAAACTTTGCCATGATACTACTAAGGTTAAGGCTTAAGGCCACACATTGTGACAGAACCAGAAATAGAAGCTTCTGGTTGATGTTTCTGATGAAATTCTGTGGATTCATTTTGAATCAGTTTGGGGGAATAAGAGACCAGAAAAAACACTGACTTACAGCTGAGGATGATGAGGTTCTCCAAGCTTCAGAACCTCTAGGTTTGTTTGGTATTCTCCCTACAGGACACCGAGGAATGCTCTCTTTGGGTGATCAATTGTGTGATCAGATTTCAAGTAGCACTCATCCCTTCATTCTTATGGTAGATGGTGAGGAAGCTCTGAGTCTGGAGATGATGTAGACAGCATTATGCAAGTATATGTAAATACGGCAAACTAGTATTGCTGGGAGAGATGATATGAAACTGTAAGGCCTGCTGCTCTGAAAACTGAGCATCGTTCTTGGAATTGTGGATGCTGGTGACTGCTTGATGACAAGCTAGGTGCATAGCAGCGTAGATGATCAGTTACAAGGACCCAAAGCCAAGCCACAAAAACACTGGTGTTGATGGCTTGATAAGCCTACAGCTCTTCATCACATGGAGTTTAAAGTTAAGGTTTAAACTTGAGCAGCCATGGGAAAACAACCACATTAACTTCAGAAGAGAAGGATGAGGAGGAGGAAGAGGAAGATGAAGGGGGAGAGGGGGAGGAGAGGGAAGAGAGGAGGGGGAGGAAATTAAAATACCAACCATAACTTAGAAAACTCTGAGATAGTTCTCTGAGGGTTCTCCTAGGCGCTCTGTGGTTGAGGGACTCTGACTGAAATGGTCAAACCAGCATGGGCTTCTGCATCGCTTATATTGGATTGACCTCTAGCCAGAGGCAGAGAGCCAGGTGTGTTCATGAACTCTTTGCAGGTACCATACAGCAATGGACTTACATCAGCCTCTTCCCTGGCAAACCATAAAAAGAGTCTCAGTTTGGGTTACTGAGTCAAGGTGATGCGGGGACATTTTGTAAATCAGGACAGGCTCTTGTCCTGGAAAAACTGACAACCAGGCTGGATGAGGAAAGATGATATTTCATGGGCACTTGGACTACTATTGGGTGGTCCTGGGTCTTCTATTTACTAATTAGCTGAGACACAAACTTAATCGTCTACACTGCCAGGCTCTTCGGTAGGGTTGAATCTGCTATTGTGGAAACCAAGCTAACTTCTCGGATTCCGCCCAGTGCAAAGCTTTGTGGTTCTCAACACATCCTGTTGACTTCTTATTGCATTCTATGAAGTAAATACATACGCTACAATGATAGAACGTTAAAGAGTTTGCCAAGGTCTTGGGAGATAATAACGAATGACTAAAAACGCCAGTGGAAAGAGAGTTCAGTCCTTTGTTTCACACACAGTGTGCTTGCCATCCTATGGTAGCCTATACCATGTGACAGCCACAAGCACAGGTGACTAGATGGTCATAAGAGCTGAGCAAGGCACAGGTTCAAGAGGCGTTCAGAGAAAGGATGTCAAATACAGGTGCTAAAGACACAATGTTCTTGCTCCAGGCTCAGTATGTTCAGTGCAGAGTGGCTCTATCCTGCAGCCTCTCCCAATTCTCTGCCATCCGGTGCACTGTGTTCCATGACTCCGTTATATTAAAAATGAACAATGCTTTGTTGATAACATCCAATTAAATGTGTGGAACCTTAGAACTGGATGGTGTAAGAACATACTGATAGTCCTCAAAGCAAAAGTCTACATGTTAATTGAACCATGAGTACTGATTTTATATTTCCTTAATATTTCTCTGATCATGGTCCATCTATTTTTTTTTAGCACTTAGACCAGCTTTCTTTTGACCTATTTTAATGCAGTTCCTCTATACTCATCCCTTTCAAATTACTAGTATTATTAGTATCATTACTAGTATTATTTCCAAGGTGAAACTCTAACAGCATTATTGTTCAGCTTTGAAACTGTAATAACCAAGGGAACTCACAACTGAATTATTTTTACATCTCTGTTTCATCTTTTGTAAATTATGGGCTTTTTAAAGTCAGGAACAAAAATTATAATTACCCCTTTGAAACCAAAAAGTGTAAAAAATTGTTGAAAGTCTATTTTGTGCCACTGTTTACAAATGTCTGTGCTTGTGTCTCCCACTGGCACCATCTAGAATCACCTGGATTGCTCCAACATGCTGAAGTCCAATGTCAAAGTCAGTTTGTGATATGAAGAGGTCAAGGTGACATGGGATTGTTGTTGTACTTGGATGTGGTCCATGGTGCTAGACAGATTATGAGACTCTTCTTGCATTGGCTCACCACCAAGAAAGCAACAGTTGAAAGGTCTGTGGCCTCCCCATTCACTTGAGGGAGAAGCCAAAGCTTTAAATTGCTCTTTTCTGACAATGTTTAAAGGGACACCTTTTATTGTTTATCTGTTTCAACTGTGACTCTAATGATTCTTTGAAATATATCCAGTATATCTTGGTGATCTCTAATGGCCATGTGGACCTTCAACTGTAGTGGGGTAGAGTTTGTTTAAAAAATAAAATCCCTCCACTGTGCAATTATTTCCTGTTGAACAATAAGATCAGCAGAATCTTTTCTTCCAAATAAGCAGCGCCATTCTGCATACACTTAAAAAGAACGTCCAGAAATAGGAGAACATTACTTGTTGAATTCTGGTTCCTTTAGAGCATGGCGTATCATTGTAACAAAGCCTTTTCTCTTAAATGGTATAGAATGATGCAACTCTCCAGAGTGGGGGGATCTGCATTATGAGATTTTTCTATAGGATGTACTAATAGTTATTTATTATATATTTTTATATATATGTACATATATAAATCTCCATTATATACACATATACATGCATATACATATATGTATGTATACGTATGTATGTATTACCTAAATAGTATACATGCAATCTATAAGTACTAAACATGTATAATCAATGTCCCATTCTGTGGTTAGCATTTTTGCTTTGACTGGCCTGCTTACAACTTTGCAAAAGATTATCATCTGATGAATTTGGCACATTTTTTTTCTTTTCTTCCTTTCTACATATTGCCAATTCTTCAAGGCCTAGCAAGTCCTGTCTTTGTACATAAAGCCTTTGCCATCTATAGACTGATTATCATTTGACTGAAATCAACTGTCTTAAGTCTACTTCCAAGAGCAACAACTATAAACAGAGTGCTCATGTTTAGTGTGCTTTTCCAAATGAGTCTTCTCCTGTCTGTAAAGGAAGTGCTCAGTAGATATTGGTTGGTTTTAAATACGTATAATAGAACTAGTCCTTGCCTTGCTCATGCCCTATACTTTGCATAATTTGGTAACTGAATGAATTGTTTTCTATGTTAATTGCTGTTCCTATGTAGTTGAGTTTGGGCCATTTCCACAGTTCATATACAGAGCCTGATACTCAAATTCTCAGTGTACTTACTTGATCCCTTAATTTATGATAATTATTGGAGACTGTCCTTGTATTCCTCATGGCACTAAATTCAAGTTTCAAAATAAGAAGAGCTGAAGAGATGTCTATGAAGTGAACTTGGTGAAGTAACTATCCCAAGTTTACTTTGAGTTATTTTGATAATTTATCTTCATTATAAAAGCCAGACATTAAAGTTACAGTCTCTTAATCATCTCCAGAAGCTCTTTATGTCCTATCCAGACTGAACTTTGTTTAACGTTGTAAACTTTGTTTACATCTACCTGGAGTTGCTGAGAACCAAGGGGATTCAGAGTTCCTGAATGATAGAGAAAGACAGACGACATACTTTACAATGGGCATTTCTTTTATCCATCAGATCTTTATGCACATTTCTCAACAACAATATTCCGGGTATATCCAGTGGATAGATCAACCTGGCAAAGTCTTCTAAAAACGAGATTTTTTAATAAGAAATTTAATAAGAAATTCCCCATGAGAATACATAACTTGCACTGAGGAGGAGATCGAGAGCCTCATATTAAAGATGAGTGACACACACACATACACACATACACACACACACACACACACACACACACACACACACACACACAGACAGCTATTACAACATTTTAAACAATACAATGATGGCACTGTTCAATGTTTGGTACCCACAGGGCAATTAAATTTAATTAAAAAAAATCCTTTCAGACTCAGTGTATTTCTAGTTGGGTATTTTGCCCAAACAAGTAAAGCCTCGCTCAAGGATTCAAGAGCCAACATTCCCTCCCCATGCAGCCCTGTCAGCCTAAGTACAGCTCCTAAGCAGATCCTCATAGCTGAGTCTCTCATGACAACTGTCTCAACAGAGTCACGAATTGCATTGATCAAACCAAACCAAAGAATGAATTATAAAACTGTCTTTGTTTTTTTGTTTAATTCTCCACCTATATTTTAGTCTGCCTTGCATTGATAGAGAGAAATAGAAAGTAAAATAATTTGATCCAGACATGGCAGCAAAAGAAACACATGGTCCATGAAGGCCATCTGAGATCATGACACACGTATCATGTGCTAAGTTTGGCTGATGTTATTAAGTGTCAGGTAAACACAACACACACACACACACACACACAATGGTGTATACGCGCATTCTTGAACAAGCTTGCCTATATCCTCTTATGTAAACAACATACCCTATTTTTAACCTCTAGGCCATTTTAAGAAAGTTTTCTGGAACACTCAAATATTTTAATTTGCTTAACTTAACAAGAAAAGAAAGGAAACGCACTACATTCTGCTACATTATTTCTTATATAGAAAGACTGGTAAAACACATGATTTGTATTTAGTATAAAATGTTTCATTTTCTTACTATTCTTTTCCCAAGCCAACAAGAAGCAAACACACATTATTAAAAAGAAAATTAAGAAGCCGTTTTTTGGAATTGGCTGTTGAAATCTCCCTGTGTGTAAGGGACTGCATCGCATTCCTGTATCCATGACAGTGTGATTCACAGTGGTCAAGATGTAAAACAGTCCAGACGTCCATTAATGGATGAATGATAGAGAAACTATCACACACACACACACACACACACACACACACACACACAAACACACACCACTTATAACATTTTATACCATAAACACATACACTGGAATTAACCAAAAAAAACCATTATCATCATCATCATCATCATCATCATCATCATCATCAGTCTTCGCTCTTCTTATAAAGTCAGAGGGTGTTTGAATATTTAAGCTGCTGCACAGATCCTGTAAATTCTCTAGGTTTGAAAATCGCTAGAGCTCTAATCTCATAGCCCAGGATGCATTTTAAAACTCTAAAGGTTGTTATGCCATGCTTTTCACTTCACAGGCTTTTACTTTCCTCAAGCCCTGCCCTGTGGAGTGAAAGTCACCTTCGTGAAGAAAGGAGAGCTTAAACCACCATGCCTTTGGAACAGCAGAGGATCTGAGCTGTTATTCTTTGGCTCAGAACCAGGATCTAAAAGCAGCCATGGGAAAAGCTGCTGCAGTGAAGCCGGTGATTCTCTCCACGTCTGACTTGCATAATGTTGACATTATAACACCAGAGAGACCCAAAAGTATTTCAAACAATTATGACTTCTTCTCTGTAAATATTTTTGAATTGCTTTAAGAAATAAAATAACACATTCTATCTTTTCCCTTTCGTAGGCTGCTCTTGTCGCCACCAGCAGCTCACTACCGTGCATTTATTTTTGGTTACAAGGTCAGCAGGACATCTTAAGGCGTTAAGTCGGCTGTTAAACTGTGTTTTCCAACATGAGCTGGGTGTTGAGTAAAGGAGTCAGCTACTCTTAAAGCAACAACCGAGCCCGCTGCCGCAGCACGGCAAACACATGTTGCTCCTGACTCCTGGTGAAACTCGGGCAACAAAAACTTCCAACTTCTCAAGATGCTCCTTGAAAAAGCCTTCTCGCCATCAGGGAGGACACTTTCCTCTCCAGACAGACCTCCCCACCCACTCTCATTAGCTCTTCTTGGTTTCTGCTACGTATGACACATGAGTCTGAAAATACTGAGATTCCCAGGAGAGTACAAAAGAGAAGGGGAATTAGCCTAGGCAGCTCACAACTTTTGGCTGCGTGTGCCACCTAGTTCAGGTGTCTTCTTCCCTGGAACTCAGGCAAATGGAAATCATTCAGAGACCAAGGGGGTAAATTAATTGGAAACCTGCAATTTCCCCTCTCAGAGAATATGATTAAGAGGCCTGCATTCCAAGCTCTGGAAATAGACTATGCGGTGCCTACTCACAGACGAGCTGAGTGATTAGTAGGTTAATAATGCTTTGGTGCAATTTTAATATCTCCCCCAAAGACATGGCTTGTCTGCAGCATAAATGTCCCGGCACACTATGTAACACTAATTTCCAATGTGAAAACACCAGACGCCAAAGCTGACTGCTATAGCCCTCCATAAACATCCAGAACAACCCGCCTAAGTTTATGATATTAAAGCCAAGATCGATTTCCTGTTTGCTGCCACCTAGAACTTAAGATTATTTCATTTGGATTCAACACAGCTCTGCTTTGTTTCATAACACCACAGGTGAGAAAAGAAAAATAGAACTCACCCCCACTTCCAGAAAACGCGTTGCTGGAGCCTGCCAGGGCCAGGGTTAAGAGCACCCGCCAAAGATCCATACCTGTGCGACCTGCAATCAGAAAAGACACAAGGTCAGGCTTAGCAGAGGTAGCCCGTACTCACGATGTAACAGTCGAAGCCTAGTGAAGCCACAGGTGTGCTGACGGGACAGTGTGGAAGGAACTTTATTAAGTCTTGCATCACCTCAGACTCTGGTATAGCTATACTTTTCACGGGGGCGCACACAGATTGGAATATAGTCTACATCCCATGAGCGCTTGCCCCAGGAAGTAGCATGGGCAGTACAGATTTTTCAGGTCCCCGCCAACTGTGATCACCTTACAGCAAATGACCCCCACGCACTGATCCAATAACAGGGCCACTGAAGTTCGTTTTAATTTATCTGGAAATATAAAAAAAATGCTCAGCACAGGGTTTTGAGAAAAACAAGCCGTAAAGGAAAAATAAAGCAATCCCCTATCATACTAACATTTCTTAAACCCATTTCCCAAGGACCAGATGAGATTAGTTTTTTTCTGAAAACACTTATACAGATGAACCAACCTGGGGAAGTATAACTAGAGGGAAGCAGAAAGGTGAGAAGTATCTTTCAAACATCAAGAGAGGCCTGATAGGTTTTGATCTTATGATGACTGCGTGCTCTGAAACACCCAGGAATATATCCATCAAGACTGAGCAGCCCTGGGCTTTCTAGCCATTTGGAAAGCTGAGCACGGCTGCACCTTCAGCCCTTCAGTCTAACCAGGGAGCAACTCTGTCAGCACATACCTTTATCTGAAGGAAAGACACTGCTTTGGAAAAATAAATTACGGTGCCCACATCCAGGATTCTCTAGAGGCAAGTCTGGACTGGTTGGAAAGGAACTTACTACACTACTTTTCTTGTAGAATGATTGCTGCATTTGATGACTAATGCTAACTACTTTAAAGCTTAGTTCCAGTGTTTCCACTGAAACTGTGCTATGACAGTCAGCGAGGCATGCCTTGTGACTACTCCACCAGGTCTTCCAGGGCCTCTGTAAAGCTCGTTTCTATCACTGTAGAAATGCGACGATACTGAAATAACTCTTTTTGCTATCCTTAATCAGGCTGAAATGCTGAACAAGTGTGTTTGCTTTCACGGGTCTATTCTGTATGTTTGAGGCCGTGGAATTCAGAAGAGCTATGAATATCCAAATGTTTTACATTTCCTTTGTAGACAGAGGACTCCTTTCCACTCCATGTTTTCTCATGGTATTTTTACTTAACAAAACACATCTCTACGCAAACTGAGTATTTTCTTGTATCTGAATATATTTGCAACTCCTTCATATATGAGGATGACCCTCCCTGCCAAACACTGCCTCTTGGTATCTTTGGTAGGACCAAATGTGAAAGCTAACTGGGAGGTTTTGAGCAAGTGGGATGTTATTATGACCTCCGTGTTTTGATTCATCACTGGAAGCTACCGACTGATGGCTTTGCCTCATGTACTTCACAAACATGAATCACTAGCTCTCTATGCTTGCTTCTGGGGATATAGGCCATGTAATGTCAGTTTGGAGCCTCTAGCGGAAAGGCATTAAACAGCTAAGCCAAGTACGTAATAGACTGAAAATGTTATCATGTGGAATTTTCTTTTAATCTCATTAAAAAAAATAAGGAACACAGGAAGGAAGCAGACTCTACATTTTAATAGTGATAATTTAACTAGTCATTTCACAACACACTATGTCAGAGCAGAAGCTCTCATGACAGTGGGCTATGGTGATATCAGGCTGCAATAGAGAATTCTCAATTCCCAGGTTATTTTCTTTCCAGGTAAGTATATGAAAATGTTTGCATTTCGAGAAGACTACCATGTTTGCCTTAGAAGTCAGGTCTTCACGCATGATCAGGCAGGTGCCAGAAACAAAAGTAAGGTTTATATCAGAATACTAGTAGACAAATTTTCTCCAATATTCCTGTGCTTTCTTCATTTCAGTGTGCTGGAGATTGAACACCAGACGCCTTGCATACATTAGGTAGGCTCTGCCACTGAAATACACCCTACCTCAGACCTCAGTCCTGTCAAAGCTGTTTGAGGAACACGAGCTTTCTCTCTCCGAAACAAGGAACTGAAGTTACAACACTGTTATAAGGCAAGTATAGCTCCACACAACACATTTGTACGTTTTCAAACAAAACAAGCAAAATAGAATACCCAAAGCAAAATTAGCCAGGAGTCTATTTTCACACAGCCATCCAGAAGCTGTAATTGAAAGCTGTGATTCACCCCAGTGGGAGATCAGAATAGCGCCTTGCTACCTGGAGCACGCTGCAGAAGGACTGGGCTTGTAACACTCCGGGCATAGGAGCCAGGAGGAGGACAAAGAAATGCAGCCGGTTTCAGGAGGAGCTGGCTTTATCAGACTCTACCCTTCCCTCTCCTTTCACTGATGTTTCTGCAGATATGATATAGAGAACATGCCGTTGGCTTTGATTGTATTCTGTTCCTGTAGAACTCCATATAGCACCTCCTGGGTGACAGGACTCTCTTTTTCAGTAAGCTCTAGCAGAGATTAAATGTCATATCTGATGTCACTATCAAGTGTCTTTGTGGACTTGGGAGAGGATAGAGTTCCATCACATAGTTAGGAATTTAATTTAATACACCAGTGCTGTGCCAGATGCCGCCACAAAGTGAGATTCCCTTCCTCAGGTCTTCTTTTTTCCCAAAAGTTCAAACTTATAATGATCCATTAACCTCAAGATAGTAGAGTTCATCCAAATTACCCCTCAAAGAAGCGCTTACTGAAAGCTGTCTTTTTTTCAGAGGAATATACCAAATTTAATTTTTGGGTTTGCAGTATTCTTCTAGGAAAAAAATCCTTCTTTAAATTTCTTGTGATATTTATTCATTCTTTGGCTACAGTCCCCTGGCAATATTTTCAGCAAGAGGGAGAAAATGGGCTTCTTTTCTTACATAATAGAACTCACACCATTTCTACTCTCGATGCCTGAGGCATTTGCCTGCTTTTCTCCCTTCCTCCAGGGAGAACCAGTTAAAACTAGAATAATCCAGCAGGTGTATTCTGTACACAGAGAACGCTCCAAAATTATGCAATCAGGCCTATGACATATTGATCTTCACTCTGTGTCTAGAGCATAGTCCACAGACACGTAAGAAAAGACAGAAGTTAGACATGACATTTCCCTCAACATATTAAAAAAACCAACTCTAAGCAGAGAAGGCAAGAGACCACATTATTTTAAATTAAAATGGGCAACTGTTTCTGGATCTATTTGTGGCTGCTGGCATTGTAGAAGGCACTCCAGAGACTGATGTAAAAGTATCCAACCCATAGTTCTTAACTATAAGAACTAGGGAACACTTGTAACTGAGAAAAAGCAGCGCCTACCTAAAAATGGAAAGTTAAATTAGGAAAGAGAAATCAACTATTGAGTTGAGGGGCTTAAAATTAGAACTAAATGATAGAAAACCTTTTTATTGTGTAAAGAAAATGAGTCAAGCCATGGTAAACTTGTACAGACCAAAGCTCAGTGCCAATGATCTGGTGTAGGAATGGATTCTGAGAGTATTTAGTTAGTATATTCTGAGTCTAGCGAATAGAGAACATTGCCCAGATTCATAGGTAAAACGGGGTTAGCAAGGTAAGATAGGACTGAAGCAGCATTTTCAATCACATAAGTCAGCTTTTGGTGTAGATAACATGTGCAAAATGGATTTTCCTTAAGATAAAGTTGCTTCTCATGCTTTCTTCATTTAATTACATTGAAGTACACTGAAAAGATCTTGTGATAACTGGATAGAGAAGATGATAAGGAAGGACACATCTATGACAAATGACTGTGTGCAGAAATCAGGATGCAGGGATCTAGTTGCTTAGAGGCAAGAGAAGGTCGCATGATTGTTTCTGTTTCTTGGTGAATGATGCAGTCACAAGACTTCTGGAAACGTGAGAGTTGTCAAGTGTGAAGTTCAAGGTGCAAGAACAAAGACTAAAGGGAAAGGTGACGTCAGCGAATGTACAAGTTGCATAGAGATGAGTATTAGGTAAATTTCACTTGTAGACGAGACCTTTTTTGTGAGAAAATACCTATCTTTGACAGGAGTAACATTAAAATGTGTATTAATGACAGGGAGGGAAATCTGCATTCACAGCTTGTTTGTAATTTATCAGACACAAAATGACCATCACCCAAGCCACCCATATTCTCTGACTTTCATTAAGTATTTTTAAAGAAATACTTTAAATAAGAAAAACCACCCCCCTTAAAGTGTGACGCTAGCATACAGTATGTGGGAGAAGTTGAGGGTAGCGTTGGGGCTGGAGTCCTGTCAAGCAAGCCAGAGAAACTCTGGATGACAGCTGGATCAATCAGAAATAATAAGTTCTCTCAAATTCTCATTTTGCTAACGTCGCTTTTTGGATACTGAAAAAGAGCTGATTTTAAAAGTCCAGATGAAATAGAATTGTTTATGTTGACTAGCAAAGGCTTCAGGTAAATAACCTAATAAGTGGGTGCTTCCCAGTGTTGGTGTGTATTACTAATGAAATGTTGCAAAACTGAATTAACTCATGACAGAAAAATGCAAAGGCTAATCCAAAATGGTATCTCAAATCACCTCTTCTAATGAGCACCAAACATTTACTTAAATAGTTTGGATTCGGAGTTCATGCTGGGACTTTTTTATGACGGGGAATCATTTGAAAACTGATCAGATACAAATGTATTGAGTTAATTTTTTTCCCTCCCATTAGTAGGGGAAGGAGAAGTTGTCAGAGTTTTCTTTTCAACTTAAAACATATTATTTGTGTGTGTGTGTGTGTGTGTGTGTGTGTGTGTGTGTGTGTGTGTGCGCGCGCATTCACATATACAAGCCCCAGTGCATGTCTGGAGGTCAGAGAACAATTTTGTGGAGTCACTTCTCTCCTTTCTTAGGCATGTTATGGGGATCCAGTGCAGGTCATTAAGCTTGCATGGAGAGTGTTCTACACACTGAGCCATTTCCCAGCCCCAGACAGTCAAAGAAAATGAACAGAAGCTGTATGTTGTTTAATGTTGTTCTGAGAAAAAGTTGATAGGTGACTTTGTCATTTGAACACTACAGAGTTCACATGCTAATACAGCCTACCTTGTACCAAGGCTACAGGATCATATCTATATCTACATCTACACCTATTTACGATCTATCTATTATCTATCTATCTATCTATCTATCTATCTATCTATCTATCTATCTATCTATCATAGTGGTATATACAGAGTTGATCTCATTTCTACTCAACAAAAAGCATATGTTGTTAATGTCTGAGCTGGCCAATTTAAGTTACCATCAGTCGTAAGTGGCTACCGAGCCTTTCAAATGTGGCTAATGTGACTGAGGAGCAAAATCATTTTATACTTCATTTAAACATTATTGATTGGTTTTAATAAACACTTAAGTGTTATTTGGAAAAGGCTGGAAGGTAAACATTCTTATCTAGCTGCGCATTTTATGATCTAAATTAAGATAATATGCTTTTGATAAAAATTCAACAGCTAAGTTGAGATGTGTTAAGTTTCAACTATATATGGATTTTGAAAAATTGCTAGGAAAAATGGGTACAGAGTATCTTAATATTTATACTGACTGCGTACTAAATTCATAAGTTAGATAATTGAAATAGCTAAAGCATATTATTATAATTACCATTTATTTATTGTTTTTAAATGTGACTATCTGAAATTGAAAATATGTGGCACACAATAAATTTCTATTTGGCAACACTGGTCATACATTTTATGGTTTATATGTTTGTATTCACATTAAAGCAGTAAGCTCATTTATGCTCACATTACCCTAGCAGTAAATGTTTTGTAAGAAAACAATAAGGAACTAAAATTTTTAGTAACATAAGCACTACAAGTATGTTTTCAGAGGTCTTCCGAAATGCATAATGATGGGAACACAAGATTGACCGAAATCTTTGGAGCCTTCAGCGTGACACATTGGCCTGAGGTTTAGCAGGGTTCTTGTGTGTGTGTGTGGGGGGGGGGTTTACTTTTGCTTCCATTAGTGTGTCCACAGTGTGTCTGTCTTTGAGTTACAGGCCATTGCTGTGCACTGGCAAGTGTCTCATTACTTTGTCTTTGGAATTATAAAAGGACTATGATCTACTACTATTGCCAACCTCTGTGGTTGGCAACCTCTGCCAAAGCTGATTTTAGGCTACCAATACAAAGCCAGTAGAAGCTGGATCGAGGCCATCACTGGCAGGGAAAATGACTCTTGCTAGCTAGCTCTAAGTATCAGGTACAAAGATTATGGAATCTGCTGATTCAGACACAAAATGTAAGCGGGTTTCAGAATGAACCCTGGACATTTGATTTCATCAAATGACATCTGATCCTCTCTCAGCAGATCCTATTTAGTTAATAATCATTCAGAGGTACATACATATGAAAGTTGGCTTAAGGCAGAGACCCTCCCTAGGAGAACACAGGGGTGGGACTTCCACATCCTTTATGGACTTAAAGCAGAAAGGACATTCAGGCACCCAGGTGTTGGGAGCTCTTCCTCTTGTTGTGCATGGCTATCTTCTTCAAAGAGGAATCCCTTCCTGTCAGACATGTTCTATTTAAAGTCAGCATGGTGCACTTAGCACTTTGTAGCAATGTGCTACAAGGAGTTCCCCTCCAGAGGGTCATCAGTCTTCACATGGACACTGGAACTTGTATAACAAACGAGAAAATGGAGGTTTAGGGCTAAGCGAACCTCCCAAACTCACAAAGAGGTTATGTCTGGGCAGGATCTGGAGGCACGCTCAGTGTCTCTAAAGCCTGCCTTTGTAATGTCTACTTCTCAGTCAGTAAACTATACAGACTGAAAACGTGATTGTGGTGTCGGTGGAGAAGGGAAGGAAACTAGGAAGAACAAGACAAACAGAAAGAGTGAATTTGAGATTGAAATTACATTGAAATGCATACATCATGGTATTTCTTGTGCACAGGGCTGTCATAATGGCGATAACGTGAATGCTGAACATGAATGCTGCTGTGATGTTTCATGAATGCTCATGTAGCAGATCATTCAAGAGTTGTACTGATCGAGGAACATAATAGTCATCTCTTTGCCTCAGAGAGTCCAAGAACACCTTGGTCTACTTTTGCGCACCTTGCTAAGGGCTATGCTGTGTGCTCACTCGATGACATCACCTTGCATCCTTTCAGCCTACACATAAAAATAGCAATAAGCTAATTTGGCCAGAGTGACCATCTCATCTCTAAGGAGCTTTCCACATACTAATCACTTCATTCTTAATTGCCCACTTTTCTTGCTTTTTTTGTCTAAGTCTTTGTAACAACGAGACTGAAAAATGTACAGTGATATGATGTAGAAATTAGACCAATAAAGATCACAGAAAAAAGCAAAAAAAAAAAAGAAAGAAAAAAGTAAAAGAAAAGGTAAAAGAAAGAAAGCAGGCTGAGCAAGGCATGGAGAGCAAACCAATAAGCAGCACTCCTCCATGGCCTCTGCATCAGCTCCTGCCTCCAGGATCCTGCGCAGCTTGAGATCCTGTCCTAACTTTCTTTGGTGATGAACAGTGTTGTGGACATGTAAGCTGAATAAACCCTTTTCTGAAGAAAGAAAGAAAGAAAGAAAGAAAGAAAGAAAGAAAGAAAGAAAGAAAGAAAGAAAGAAAGAAAGAAAGAAAGAAAGAAAGAAAGAAAGAAAGAAAGAAAGAAGGAAGGAAGGAAGGAGAAAGAGAGAGAGATAAAGAGAAGAGAAAAGAAAAGGAAAAAAAAAGAAAAAATCACAGGCATCAAACTTAGACCATTTATTGTTAATCGGCTGCAATCACAGAAATCACAACCGTGCTTTAAAACTGTCTAACACAAATGCAAGTCACATGAATCATTTTTTAAAAAAAATTGTGGTCACATTCAAAAAAGAAAGAACCAGATAATATTAATTTTAATAAGATTTCTTTTTTTTTTCAATAAATCACTATATTCTAGTTAACCCACAAGTAAAAACACCGCACAGTAAGATCAAACACTTGCCCAATCTTCAGTAAACTTCTGTGCAGAAACAATGTCTACTCAGAACACTGGATTTTAGCTTAAGATTTTACACTTCACTATTCATTATGTTTCTTATGGCTTATTCTCCACAAAAAGTAAAAAAAAAAAAAAAAAAGAAAGAAAGAGAGAGAGAGAGAAAAGAGAGAGAGAGAGAGAGAGAGAGAGAGAGAGAGAAAGGAAGGAAGAGAAATAAAGAAAGAAGGAAGGAAGGATGAAAGACAGAAAAACTGTGATAGAGTTGAAACTAAGAACAACAACAACAAATACCCAAAAAACAAAGCAGCTTTATGTCCTCCTTCACGACTCCTGGGTCCTGATGTCTGCCCTGACTCATCACATAATATTAGCCTCTCTTGGTTTCTTTTCTAAATTTTATGCTATAACCACATAGCTATTTGCATGCATCCATGGAGAGAACATGCGGGTTTCTTCCTTTTGGGATATGGGTTATCTCACTTAAAATTGTATTTTCCAAGTCTACTCACTTGCCTGTAAATTTTCATGATCTCGTTTTTCTCACAGCTGCATAGGATTCCATTTTGTATATGTGTCACATTTTTATTAGTCACTCACCGTAGATAGGCATCTAAGTTGGTTCCATTTCCTTGCTCTCATAGAACGGCAATAAATGTGGATATGCAAATGTCTCTATGGAGAGTTTGGAGTTCTTGAAGTATATACCTAGGAGTGGAATGGCTGCATCAAAGAGCCAGATAAAGTTGTCCTAGAACTTGCCTCTACCTCCTAAGTGCTAGGACTGTAGAAGTGTGCCATCATGCCCAGCTCGTAAGTGGCCCCTTCAAAAATCTTCTCTATCAAATGGTTGAAACAGTAAATATGAAATTAGAAACCAAAATTATTCTTCTGTGAAATAGCAAGATAAAGAAATACACTTGAAGACATGAAATCACCTAAGCAATGTTTCAAAGTGTCACTGACGAATGGGGCAGGCCAAATGCCGATGAGATCACGCCAAGATTTCTTAACTATTCTATCAATTATTGGCTGACTTAGGTACTGCTGTCAAGGGACTTTGCAGGTATAACTAAGATGATTAATCAGCTGATTTTAAAATAAGGAGATTATCCTGTTACAAGAGCCTACAAAAGCAGAAAAGGAAGTCAGTCACTTTGATGGGGCAGAAGTCAGAGAAATTAGGAACTTGAGAGGGACTTTGATGGAAGAAGAGCATGCGGTACAGCCCAAACTGGCAGAAGAAACTGGCTGACTACCAACAAGGAAACAGGAACGCAGTCTTACAGCTGCGAGGACCTAAAACCACCCAACAACTCCAATGAACTTGGAAGGAGCTTCCAGAGATGATGCTGCCCTTAGGATACTTCGATTTCATCCTGGTGATCTCTACAAAGAGAACCAGCTGAGCCACAGTATGCTTAGTTATATACACAGTTCTGAAGTGATAAATGGGTGTTTTAGGCCACTGCATTTGTGGTGATTTATTACAGAAGCAATTGAAAATTAAGACAGTCTCTGAAAGTTGAGCATTCAGCCAACTTCTTAAATCAGGAAGATAGCAAATGATTCAATCTTATCTGAATATAGAAATTTGGAACCAAAAGGCACTTTAGCAATAATTTATACTGATAAATTTTATGAGGTGCTGCAAAAAAAAAATCAGATAGTAAATAATTTAGAGTTTTTTCTTCTGAAGTTTCCTGGGATAAGAGAACTTGACCTGGAAAGTAGAAGGTCCCGGGACAGACAGCTGCAATGTTCTTTCATACATCATGGCCATTAATTTTCCTACAACATTAATTTTCCTACAACTCTGACATCACAAAGTCATCTTCTGATTCTTATCTTATTTTCTGAGTGCACTTTTTAAAAACAAATATACGTAGTCAGCTGAAATAGAATTTTTTAATTGTGCAGTGAGGAATGAAAACTTAAAGGTTTTATTCAGGAGCTTCTGTCTTTTCTCTTGACTTTGGCTCATGTAAATCAGGCCCAAGGGTCTCACTACCTCTGGACCACCTAACACAATTACTTTTGAACACATAAATTCATTTGAAATTATCTGAGAGAAAATAAGAAAACCTGAAAGATGTTTTCAACAGTTCGTTGGCCTTCGTTTTGGTCTTAAAGGCCAAACTAGGGAATTAAAAACTGGAATGTATCAGAAGGAAAGTAAATCAAAACCAAGGTTGAAGCCTATTACTGACTGGGGCAGGGGTAAGATAATCACACAGAGCCTGAAGTGATAGCCAGCCTATCTTGGTGGCAAACCTTGGCTGGGGGAGGGGAGGCTTGTTTCTCATCCTCCTAAATTAAACATTTAATTCCGAGAATATTTATATTCACTTTCTGAGGAGCCAACTACTGTGCTTCTTGGGAAATGATACATAAGTGACCTGGCTGTGCTTTTTCTGAGTCAGATGAATTGGACAAGAGAGGAACACTAGAAGCAACAGGTTGAGCCAAACTCTCAGCCACTATTATTCATTCACTGACCATCCACCAGGGAGTCAAAGCAATAGATGCTTAGAATACCTTTCTTGCTGAAATACCACTAAGGGAAATTTGTGACACTTCAACTTGTATAACAGAAGTAAACCAACCACTCCTCTGTCTCTTAAATCTAGGTGATCTGAATGGAGTTTTCACATTTCAACCACTCACTATGAAGTTACCAGCTAAACGTTATATTTAAGTGAAGAAGGAACTCTATAAGAAATCTGTGGAACAGCAGGATTCCCTAATGCTAAAGAAGAAAAGGAAGGCGTTTCAGACACTGAGAAATAATATGACCGAATGCTTGTAGACATCTAAAACAACTCTTAACCGAACTGGAGTTATCTCTTGAAATTTTTGGGAATAAAAGTTCTCTGATCTGTTAAACAAGAATGTTCCAGGGCAGACACAGGTGCAGCTGTCTCTCTTGCCTTAAGGTCATCCAGTTCTTTCTATTTCAACTGAGTCCTAGAGCCACTCTCTGATTCTTATCTTATTTGGTGAGTTCACTTAAAAACAGAACTAACATCTGGCCCAAATCCTCATCTAATAGGCAAGAAATTCATCTTTTTAAAATTTCCTATCGACTTAATAAGTTCAGAATTCACCCAGTTTCCTGAGCTGAACACTAATCTCTCCTTTGATTCTCGCATTTAAGTCAGCACCATGAAAGGTGATTTTCATCTTGGGCTTATCTCTGGAATGTTGCGCTCTCTCCTGCCCCTATCCTCGCCCATGGTCTCTTCTCACTGGACTTTCAACAACCTCCATCAAGGCCTGTTTTCCTTTGCTTTCCAGGATTCTATTAGACAAATCACCCTTCAAAATCACATTTAAATACCACTACCTTCATTGAATTCTCATACCACCGCCATGACTTAATCAATCACTCTTTTACACCTATACCAAATTTTAATCTCTACTATATGCCACAAATCAAAGTTCCAAGACAACGGATCCTTGTGCAGAATAGGCGAAGTCAGCTTTCCCACTGGTGCCTCATCTTAGTCCCCTCAGAATACACATCCAACCTCTACTGCTTCGACATGAGAGATAGACAGAAAAAAATAAGGAGAATAAAACATAAAGAGGAATTGATGAGATTGTGCAAGTGACTTTGCACTTCTTTCATCAGCAGCATGAGTCATGAATTTTTCCTTTGAAAATCATGACTCATGCCACTCAATTAGATTTCTTAAGATGTAACTTGTTTGCTGATAAAGAGCTTTGCTAATTTCTGTCAATCATAGTGTCTTAGAGGTCGAAGTGAGTCACGATGGTGTCCAAGAAAACTACTGGGGAGGCAAAATCAAGTACAGAACCTGAAAGAAGGATGGGGACCCAAATACCAGTTTAGGTTGGCAGCCTCAGTCTATAGCTGTGGTAGATGAAGCCCAAAGTGGTGAAATAGATGTAGAAGACCCTACAGGTGGCTCTAACTTGGTTAGGTGAGTACCCAGGCCACCCATTCCAAGTCCAATGGGTTGCTTTAGTGTTTATGTTACATTTAGCCTGCCACTTCGATTGTTTCCAGGGAGCATTTCAGTGGACAATCAGACACACTCATTCCCAGGCTCATATTTACCAACTCACACATTCTGATGTACGGTTAGGCATTTGGTATAAACAAACCATAATAAGTATGGACATACAGTGACTCCCATCTGTCTTGCCTCAAAAAGCTTGTGATGTATATACGATTCTTCAGTGGCAAGCTCTCCTTGCTATTTTCTTTAAAGTAGGGCAAAAGTCTAGACAAATCTAAGCGATGCACCCATTTTCAACCAACTCTTACATTTAGGTGAAATAATCCTGTTAGAAAAAAACCTATTCTCTACATAGAAAAAACAATGAGTTTTTTTCTCACAGCAGGTCTGTATCCTATTTCAAGCCCTACGGTACAAACAACAAACTTTCAGAAAGATACATCCAGCTCTGTGTGATTGATCTGACCTCTTTCTACAACTCTATGCCTTCCGTTTTCCACTCTTTTCTAAATTCTCTCCCTCCACAAAGCCATCTCTATATCTCTGGGTCTTGTGCCTCATTTCTATTCTGATTTCATCCACCTTTGCTATTCTTTCTCCTGAACCTGAGCTCAAGGGCTTTTAAACTTATAACCCTCATAGCAGTAATGCCTACCTCTTCTCATGTGAAATCAGGTGGTTTTTTTTCTCCACTTCCGTTGAAGCCTGGACAAAACTCTCCTCTAAGTCAGTGGTTTTCTCTTCTCTCTAAGAGGATCCTCTTGGGGTCCCTATTCTCTAGCACAGTGCACAGCAACCAGTTTTAAATAAATTGTGGTCAGAGCGGACAGAGTCTTCAGGAAAGTGTTTTCAAAGGTGTTTGGAGGTAGTAGGAACACATTCTACGTGCATGCCTCACAGGGAGATAAGAAAATGATGGCGAAGAGGGGTGAGTTTGATCAACTAGACAGGAAGAAACCAAAGACATCAGACTTAATCAGCAAAGATCTACGGCTACAACCATAGAAGGACAAGATCTCAGTTTTCCTTTTCTTCAAAATGATGATCATCCCATAGGCTTCAGAAAAAGAGAAAGACAATGTAAATGAAACACACAAATATTTAGGGTATTTTCCTCAATGTAAATTCAACGCAGAAATGGAAAACATAGAGCAGAATTAAGACTTTGAAATATTTCCAGATGCAAAGTTTAATCTCTGAACTTTCTTAAATTGTTCCAGCTCTACAAATGGATTAGTGCTCAGAAAACTACCTGCTTCTTCAGCGAATAGACTTTAGAAGCCCACATTACATTTCAGTGATGAAAGGAGCAAGTAGTCAAAGGCTTTGCCAGCACTTCCCAGAACTTGGAGAAGAATTACTTGGGGACTTAGAAAGAAGAAAGATGCAGAAAAATCTAGATAAAATAAGAATCAATAAAGTGGAGCAAGCTTAGCTAGGTCAGAAATGCATTTCTGAAAGTGCAAAAGCAAGTAGCGAGGTGAAGAAAACTCGACTTGACTCTAGGAATTTTTAAGCACACAGGAAGTTAACCACACAGGAATATGAGCCAATAATCCTGTAGCTACTTCTGAAATTGAGGTTGGATTTTCATATAATTTCCTTCAGAATTTATCTCAAGAATATTTTCAATTTTCTTCTCCATTCATTTACCTTTGCAAGAAGATCGCAAAAGATTCATTTAGTTAAAACCTGGTAGCCAGGCTAGGGTTGAAGGTAGAATTTCAAAGAAGTCTCTTGGTTATCGCTTGGTGTGTCTAGGTCTGTAGCTTCTAAGAGTTGTTGCTTGGGTATATAAATCTCTGAAAAAGTCCCCATAAATTAGTAATCTTCTCTCTTGTTGTCTTTCTCACGCTCTTACACATACCTGGTGCCAGAAGATTGCTTCATCTACAGCAGCTGGTGCCCTTCGCCCGGAACATTTTGGATGCTTCCGGCTGAAGTGAAGGCCAATGTGAACCGGAGCCTCCTGAGGCGTATTAAACCCAAGGCCACAAGATCATTTAAGAAGAGAATTGAATGTTAGAACTCCAGGCAGACCCTGCTCCTTATCTAGGTAGGTGGAAGATAATAATTGGGTAATTTAAATCTGGTCCTGTGACACTTCTAAGCAGAGCAAGAACAAAAGCAGAAGTGTACTTGTACCAAATTTAAGTTTCCCGAGGACTCAGTGTGCAGAACATTGAGTATTTTTTAAATGAAGAAATAAATGCAAGAACAGATTTCAAAATATCAGTATGCATTGAAAATCCAAACATATTTCATGTTATTGTAGATCTTTAACCATTCACTGTATCACAGTGCCTTTAACTAGAACACCTCTAGTGTGTCTTATGTATTGTTTACTTCCTTCATATCAACCTACCAAAGTTCCTAACCATCAAAGAATATTTAATTGAGAAGAAGCATACACTGGGGTGATATATTTTTGTTTTAGTTCTTCTTCTTTTCTTTTTTTTAAGGACTTTTTTCCAAGAAAGGTTTGTAGCCCAGAATGACCTTTGATCTCTTGACCCTTTTGCTTCAGTCTCTAGTTGCTAAGGGCTATGATTAAAGATGTCTACCACCATGCTTTGTCTGTTGGATAGTTTTTAGTTACTTTATGATTGAGCTCTCTAAGACAAAAAAAAAAGTTCGAGTCAAGAGAAGATACAGAATACCCAATATTAGGGAATTACATACACGAGCAATACAAAATGCAAAAGGATGTCTTTCCAGGTCTGGAACTGTGCCATAGTTCTTGTAAGTACTCCTGTAGTTAGAACAATCGTGGTTCTCATTAAGTGTGGGTTGAATAAGTGCACAGACAAGACTGTGAGATGAATATTCCATTGTGTGAGCAATAATCCTGTCCACACTATTACCACAAGAAGACATTTGTGCTCCACGAGTGTTGATAGAATTAGTGTGCTGGTTAGTGCAGCTATATTTTTTTGAAATATGTATGAAATGAACCATTTCTGTGACATGTGATATGTTCAAACCCATTTTGGATAAAACAGCTTCAAAGAGAGCATTCAGATGAATAGCTAACAATGACTAGAGTTGAGAATTTCCGTGATGCTTCTGTGGGTAATTTGGGTTGAAGTCATGTTTTAGACTCATACACACTCAAACAAGTCCCTGACAGTATGGTAGATGCCTCTAACACACATTTCTAAAACAAAGTGCAGGTCCCGTGACGTACCTGTCTCCAGAGTTTACACTGCGTCTCAGAAGTCTGTTATCTAGGGGCTTTCCCTACCTCCTTTGCCCAGTTCATGTCTTCAGGTTTCCCTTTGTGCCTGTTACATTCTACTTTTTCTTCAGGAGATGCCAAAGTCCAAGTCCTAGCCACTGCTCTCATTTAGACTTGAAGAATGCTTTCCGAACATTTTCCTAACTCTCTCCAATTAATTGATACACACACACACACACACACACACACACACAGAGAAACACATTGTTTAAATGACAACCTTAGGAATAAACATTTAAATGACTTTCTTTATCCATAGGATTAACACAACAATCTGTGACATGCTCTAATACAAGTTACGAGTTGCCAGTCTTATCTACTCTTTCTACTTTGAATTAACAATAGGACCTAGTAAAAGACATTTCAATCCAACCTTGTAGCTAACTGTGGGCATAACTACATCCTGACTATCAAGCCATGAGTAGAAATGTCATGTGATTTGGGGTGGGGGTGCACATCTTCTCTCCTTCTCCTACTGATTTGGACATTGTTGGATCCTAGATAATGAGGATGTAGATCTAGATCTTCCTAATTTATCATTGAAAGGGGAGCTTTTCCACTTTACATTTCAGATTCCAATGTAAGACAAGGGGGAATGAGTGAAAAGACTTGTGTAACAACATAATTAAAGTGTCACCCAAATACTTACAGAAAGAGAATCTTCCTAAGTGTATAATGTTTACGTCTGACTTTTTATAATTTTTCAAGAATAACTTCTCCTTTTTCAAGAGAGTCGTAAATCCCATTAGAGTGTTAAAGCCAGATATATTTGGAATAGTTAGAACTTGTCAGTAGTTTTACTGGGGAAAAATTATTAGGTTTTGCAGAAACAAAGTCCTTATTAGATAAGAATGTTATTTTGGCTTAATAAAGAAAATAGATGACATACTGCCCCATGTTGCCCCAAACCAAAATTTCAAATCTCAACCCATTAGGGGTTTCATCAAATTTTACAAAGTGTTTAGAGTAGGAGAATAAGAAAGAGGATATTGAGAAAATGAGCCTGAGATGTCCCTTTCTAGGAACTGGCTCCTAAAATCCACTTCAGTATAAAGCAGTGTACTCTGAGTAACATGAACAAGGTAAATTGAGACCTTCTGCTTCAAACAGAATAGTAACCATGGCACTTTGTTTCAAGAAGATGAGCTAAATCAATACTAAGAGTATGTGATGCCTGTTTGCAAATCTATCATTTCCACAGAGTCAGTTTTTATTTTCTATCATTATGTATGCCCAACACTTGATAACATAAAACCTGAGTAAGCACATGTGTGCGTGTATATGGAGAGAAGAGGAAGAGTGAGGAGGAGGAAGAGAGGGGAATCTTCTAAAAAATTTGTAAAGAAATAGAAAAAAATCAGGCTCTCTATAAAAATGTCTTCCCTTTTTATTTTGATTTCATTTTTTTAATTTCATTTATGTTAGATCTCCTAAATACTGACCAGATATATTGTCACCTCTTTGTTTCTATAAAGTGCCTTTTGTTCTTAGTTAATTCAAATGAAACTAGCTCAGCTTTATCGATATTATTTGAATATGCTGAGGATGAATTTTTAATATCAAAGGCTGATCAACAAAGGATGTTAGACAGCAGATACTGGGTCCCCTGGAAAGATCTCATTTGCTTGCAGAAGTTTCAAGGGATGTGGACTTAAGATGCAAAGATGTAGGGACTTAAGAACAACACACAGAATTCATGAATGATCCATGATAGTCTGGCATTGGCAAGTGAAAGGTGCAAGGTTAGCTTTATCTTACAAAGAAATCTCTATATGCTGGGAAGGAGTCTCCTCCTTATGGCGGAGGAAGTGTGGTGTCTCCCATCCATGCTTCAATATAAACAAAAAACAAAGGATATAAAATTTAGTGGTCATATTAATTAACATTTCAACATGTATCTACTACTGGGCATTTAGGTCAGTGGTTTTTCAACTGTAAGACACAACCCCCATCTTTAGGCTATGAGATCAATTCAATGGGTTAAACCCAGCATGTCTTCTCTTCATATATTTAAATGAATGGAATAGAAAAATCAATTTCGTCACATGAAACCTTGAATGCCCATGTTTGTCTAGTCAGACTTTATGTTTTCTTGTTATGATCTGACAATTAAAAAGTCTGCAGGTCCACTGATATGGAATGTTGCAAGTCTTTCAATAGCATGAAACATATAATAAACATCTCTGGGATGGTAGAGGATGGAATTTCGGTGTATTTCCACTCATTTTCTAACAGTTGGTTTCCAGAAACAATGGCACTACACCAAAAGCTAGAATTGATGAGACTTTTCTTGATATCACTCATTTGTTTCAACCTATACTTACATCACACAAAGAGGACATCTCAATTCCACAGTTACAGTTGCCAGCTCATGTTTCCTTTCCTCTTATTAATGGTAATTCAATGGACACAATGATCTGCCATTGTCTTAACTGGCAGTTGTTTAAGGACTGGTGAGGCTGGATATTCTTTAAAATATCTATTGTGATGTATCTTAAAATATTTGCTGTCACTTTTTGTTGGGCTCCCCTCTTGGTTGGCGTTCCATCCATTTTTTTCCTGCATTTGTACACATTTCATTTTAACGATCGCATCGTTATTCACTAAGGAAACAACGGGAAGAAAAAATTGAGAGAGAACATTTGAATCAGATGGCTTTTGTCGGACTGATGTCAGCATATCTTCAGGTTTCTTAGCTATTCTTCCACTTCGAAGAGGTAAGAAAGAAACTGAGAAGAGGTGTGTTTTCCTTGGTACCAACAATCCACTGCTGAATGCGCATAGCTTGTGGACAATTGGAGCACGTGGCGGTGCGTAAGAGGTTTAGTGTTGAAAGCAACACCCGCCACTGCACACGAGTTGCATTAATTACCTAGAAAATCTTATCATCCCTGTTACTTCCCCCTGAAAAGGTAAGGTTTTTGTTTTAAATCCTTTATTTTAAAGTAAAGAGATGTGGTAGGCAGACGGTCGAGAACACTACAGTTGCCACACTGGTTACAGCCCTGGCTTCTCTTGCTTCTTGCACGAAACTGGCAGTGTGATTATTTTGTGAGAAGAAAAGTTGTCCAATCATTAGCCATGGTGGCATCAACTCCTTGCATCAGGGAACAGTGAAAATCAGATCCCAATTCCCTTTTCAGGATTAACTGGGAATGGTAAGAGTGGCTTTTTCATTAGTGACACCACAATCTGAACGACAACATCTGTTTGTCTGTCAACTCTGATGTGACAGTTTTTGCGTTATCTTATTATATTTTAAAACTTTCTGTTAGAATCATATTCTTTTCTAATGAGACAGAAAGGGAGCAGATCTAGATAAGAGGGAGGGGTAGAGGGAGGGAAACCATAATCAGGATATGTTATGTGAGAAAAGAATCTCTTTCCAATAAAAACAAAAAAAAAAGATAGAAAAATAAAAGTTGAAGATAAACAGAAGTAATTGGCTTTGTGACTGATATATGTTGATTTCAATATAGCTGGCAGAGAGAGAACATGTAATAAAATGATCGAAAATTAAAATTGGATATACCCATATTCATTTGTTCCCTTTTAATCGTCAAACAGAAAGATAATATTTCAATAGATTACTAAAAATGGAAAATATCTGTGTCATACTGGTGTGTACTAACATGCATAAATTTCTTACATAATAGATGAGAAAAATACTTTGATATATGAATGTTTTTTCTTGTGTTGACAGAAATTTGGCAGTCAATACTCACTACCTCTTATACACCAAGCGTCTCAACTAACCACTGGCCTTTTCCTACAAATCAGATAATCTGTATCCATTTAATAAAATAATGATAGTAATGTTTTCCTGTCTGCAATACAAAACCATGGAACAATAGAGTGTTTATTTAGGCTCAGAGACTTTGTAAAAAGGTCCCTTCTATGTCCTCCAATATAAAATCCTGCTTATAAATTAATAACACCCAAAAAGATCAAGAAGAGAAAAACCAAGACTTTAGACTTTCTGTTTGGCCCAAATCTGAAACTTAGGGAACACAGTAAGCTTCTTAAAATTATTTTTAAATTAGCTAGTATAGTCCATGAGTGTGCCAAACCTTTAGTCCCAAATTATTTCCAAAAACAGCTCTGGCTATTGACGTAGCTCTAATTTACATGCTGTTTCTTTTATGTAACTGGTACCTCAACCCAAGTCCTGTCTTCTATTTCTAAAACAAACAAAACAATATGATTGCTTCTTCTCGTCTTTCCTAAATAGGTGTTGCAAGGAAGAAAAAGAAACCAAACAAAATCAAAATCCATCTAAGCAGGAAGAAAAGCATGTGCTAAAAGTATCTTCAGGGATCTGCTTTTAAAGCAGATAATCTCTTTGGCAGATGAAAATCATTAGCAAGAGACACTGTAAAACTTAAAAAATTGTCATTAACACTTCAGAGAAGATCTACAACAAGAACAATCTTAATGCATGAGGCAAAATTCTAAACTACACCTGGAAGACAGTGTAGCAGTGTAGCCTGGATTAAAAAATATGAATTGACCCTGAAAAATTGCTGGCCTTAGCACTTGTAGCTTTGTACTCAGAACAAAGAGAGTCTCTAATTAAACTGTTTCTGTAATGAAGACTGTCAACTATATGCATGTCACCCTTTTAGAAATCATGTGTACAGGCTCAGAACAAGTGGTTATAAAAGGTAACAAATCATGACCGCTCAAGTTGCTTCTCAGTAACTGGCAATGGGTAACAGAATCTACAAGCTGTTTATAACCGTTGGAAGCCCTTAAGATGAAATCCGTGTATATGCCTGATTGTGTGTGATCTTCTTGAGAGAAGAATATACTGAGACCTAAGTTTTTCTAATATTTTAACATACCATAATTAATTAGCATATATATGTGTGTGTATAGTGTGTGTGTGTGTGTATGTGTGCACGCGCGTGTGCGCACGCGTGGATGTGCACGTGCGTATGTGTGTGTGCACGCCATGTGTATCTAGGTGTCTGCAGAAGCCAAAGACATTGGACCCACCGTAGATGAAGTCATGGGTGGTAGTGAGCCACCTGACTTGCATGTTGGGAACCAAACTCAGGTCTTCTGAAAGAGCAGCCAGAGCTCTTAACAGATGAGCCACTTCTTCTATCCCTCGAATTCTTTTACAAGTTGTAAATGTTTTAAGTCTAGAAGCTCCATCCCACCCTAGATCTATAAGAAAGATTTTAAACGATGCTTTGCTTTTACCCTTCTATCACTCAGGAAAAACAGCTAAATGAAATATTGGTCAAACTTTCAAAAAAAAAAAATGTTTTGGGTTGAAGACAACCATGGAAAAAATCCAAACCCAAAGGCAAAATTTCCAGAAATTTAGAAGCAAGTGAAAACAGGGGGTTATAACAGTTCAGCATCTGCGCCAGGAACAAAGTATATATGATATTATTTATTGCTGAAAGCCTTTCGGAGCGGCAGCATCTGGTTTCAGTGAGGTCTAGCTTTCATCCCATCCAGCAGCTGGACGGAGCTCTGCAGCTCAGGGAGTACTACCCATCTGCCAAGGTGACACAGCGAGTTAGTGACTCTTTCCAGATTAGACCACAAGAGCCTCCTGGCTCCCCGAACGCCAAGAACAAGTCGCATGACCAACACACAGTCTAGCACTTCTTTTTGTTTCAACTTCAAGTGGATTCTTCAGCTTTGGATTTTATTGGTATTTGTATTTTCAGAGTCCCAAAAAATCATTCTTTCTCACTTTGCTACATTTCTACCGTGGGTAGATCAGACATCAAGTCGTTTTTTTTCTGTGAATGCCAGACTCCCCCCAGCCCTCCACTAGATTTAGCCATCCTGAGGGTGGTGGCCGGAGAGTGGAATGTGGCTATGCAGGGTTCTGCTCACACTGAGGACGGGGGATGACCACGGCCCAGATCTTAGCTAACTCTGAACAGACAAGGTGGGGACTCTGGGTATTCCAAAATTGCCTGTGAGAGGCGGGGCAAACCTGCCCAGGAGAACAACTGCCAGGAGAAAGCACGCAGCCTTTCCACCTGTTTGCACTCTCTTCTCTACAAGCGCTGTTCTACGCAGACTTCCAGCAAGAGGAAATGAGTTCCTCCATTTTTTTTTTTTTTTTTTTTTTTTGGCATGTGTCATCCATACCAACAAAAGAAAGGAAGGAGCTGATTCCAACATCTGTGCATCCCCTACATCTTAAAGAGACTATGTTATTTGAGCCGCACAGGGAACGAGGAGCACATAACACATACAAAAACTCTTTCAATAAGAAAACATGACATTAGTAAAATAACCAGTCCAGTTATTCAGTAATTAACACATTTCCCTCTCTGTATGTCCACACTCATACTTCAAGACATTAATAACAAGAACTATTTAAATCAATAATTATCATTACTACGCACTATAATTTATAATAATGTAAATTATTAGTATCATGGATCCAAAATACCAATTTTATGGAAAGAAAGGGAAGAAATGGTTGGAAGAGAATTATAATTATTCTTCGTCTCTAAACTTCAAGCTGGTAGATAGCAATCTAATGAGATCAGAAACGGAACCAAGCCTGCCAGTTGCGTAGATGGACAGAGCATACTCTAAAACATCGAAAGGTTATTAGGAAACAAGTCCTCACTATGGCCTTGAATCATTCGATGGCAACAGACAAGACATAGAGACAACATGCAAGCTTTCAGAACTCACAGCAGTGCCCAGAAGATGCAATATTTTAACAGTGGAAAACATATGTCTGCTATGAGTGGCAGCAGATGAACTCAACTAGCCTGAATGAAGAATCTAGTAGAAACCTGGAAGTTCCAATACAACTGGATGCAGGACAAGTTTACAGTAAACTCATTTCAGATGCCCAAATACAATCTGAATGCAGAATATTTCTCTTTTTTTGTTTCAATGTCTTTAATTAGAGTAGAAGCAGTAGGAACTGATCGTAGAAAGTGATGACCTAGCCAAGATGTGGGCCATAGTTTTGGTTTACATATGGATTCTACTTCCCTTTGACTTATTATTCCAAGGTACAACCACGCTGATTTCAGTGCTGTACTCTTCATTCAGCATGACGGGGTACTGATGTAGGCCTGAACGTTACAGTCATAACCATCACAATAACTCCCTAATCTCTTCATGTCGCAGTTGCATTTATTTCAGAATTGAGTTACTCTTTTCATAAAGTCTCAGGTCAGGTTTTTAAAAGGAAAACTTCATCTAAGGAAAATTCTTACTATTGTCTTTCTTCTTATCCACTTTCCCAACGCTCTAAAATATGTGATTTGAGAAGATGTATTTTTAAATAGTAAGCTCCTTAACCAGCCTGTTGTTACATGCTGTACTGTGTACTCGAACAAATGCCAAAGCAGGCTACCTGAAAAATACCCTCAAATATTAAACTTTATCCCTTCTCCTCCAAAGATTTACTCTAGCATCTTTACTTGGACACCTGTAAATAATTACACATTCCGCCAATCAAGAGCAAACAGCAAAGTTTCAAAGTTTGCCCCAACCACCTGTCCATAAATCTTTCAACTGTGCAAATCTCAGGCAATTGACGAGGACAAAAGTCATGCGGGCCAATACCTCTGCTTCAAGTGTAACTTCGGACCTTTTTGCTGATGAACTTCAGGCAGTTTCAGGGGGTCGTCAGCATGCCCATGCATCTCTTCTCAAGAAAAGCAAAAAGTGGCCTTTCCACGTTTGGAATTTCCCTATTTTTTCCTTCTCAAGTTTTCCCTCCACCATTCCTTCCCAACCCGGTCTTCTTCCTCCTCTTTTTCCCATTGTCTCTTCCCTATTTGTTGACAAGGTCAGACCTACTCTAAGCTGTTTGTATGTATTGAACCACATGAAGAAGCTCATACTTTTGTCCTGGCAGATTTCCTGATGCCCCTTGTGATGAGATTGGCACTGCCCAAGGACTTATGGATAGGTGGTTAGGGCAAACTTTGGAACTTAGTTGTTTGCTCTTGATTGGCAAAATAGGCAAATATTTACAGGTGTTCTTGTGTGTGATGTTGCAGAGTGGAGGACCCTGGTACCTAAGGCTATACAGCTGGGAAGCAGCTGAGCCAGGATTCTAACCAGTCTGCCTGATCCAGAGTCACCACCAATCATTGTGATGTGCAGTCTCTTCTGTAATCTTTGAGTTGTGTTTATGATGGATATGGGAAATTTATAGATTTAAGGAGAAAATTAGCAGTGACATTAGTGCAATTGTATCTGAGAAAGCCCAAACTCACACTTCATTACACTGCTATACAGTTGGTTTTAAAGGTAGCTGATTGACAGAGCTTCATTGAGGTTTCCTACATTAATCTATTCACGTTGCCTCTTCCATAAGGAAGCCCATTGGTTAAAATCAGAATCAAAATACTAATTATAGACTATAATGGTCCCAACAAATTATCAAAAGTAAATAAAAGTGAAAATCTAACTTATTATATGTCACCGTTATTCTCTGTGCCCATACTCCCAAATAAACCAAATGAAGTTCTGGTTTTGATAGAATATACTATTGTCTTTGTATCTGGGATCAAGAAGAGTTTTCACTGGGGTAAATTTTGAGATTTGAATTAAACAGCTTGCTGGGGTGAAGGTTAGAACAGTAACTCTTTCAAGACTAGCATATGAAATAAACTAATCCATAGTCTATAATACAGCTGAAGAAGTGGCACCATTGCTACAGCCTTCCTCTCCCCAAGGTCTACAACTCTATTCTATTAGATTTTCAGCTACGCTGTGCTCTGACTAGTTGTGAAGACTGGGCCACCCGTTAAATTTTCCCAGCTAAATAAACAGGCTACAGTTGAGAGAAGTGCAAAATTCTTGGCTTACTCTTTTATAGCCACCCAGTGTTAATTCAAAACTGGGTTCCAACAGGATACAGACTGCATCCAACAGTGTGAAACTGGGATGCCAATTAAAGCTACTGGCAAATACATACTCATTAGGTAAGCTCTCAACTTGTGCCCGTCATCACTCTCTCTCCCTCTGAGCAATGCCCAAGGGTCTAACAGCCAACACAATTCAGATGACATAGAATGCGGTAACACTGAAACAAAGTACAGCAGCTTAGGAAGCTGGATCTATCGGTAAGATGGCAGTATTTAACAAGAGGAAGAGAGTACTCGGGAAGATAAAGATGGAAAAGCATGCTAACAGTATGCCATCTGCGTGAAAGGCATTGCCTATGCCGAAATGAACTACAAGGGAAAGACTGGTACCCAGAAGGACAAAGTTGCTTTCTGGGTTTGCAATTATTTTCCTTGATGGCTATTCCTTTACTTTCTTGGAGGGGAATCAGGCTTAGAGTATTCATAGAAATATGATGGAATGTGGAAAAAGCAGCTGCAAAGGCATGCTTTGCATATTTGTATCAGGGCCCTATCATACGTAAGGTACTATATCTTGGTTAAGCCTATATCATGCTTTATAATCTGTGGTCTAAGTAGTTTCATCAACCTCTCAAGAGACTGCTTTAAGATCTTAGTGGTCAGCATCACCTGTCTCAGATACATTAAACAGGTCAAAATTTCCAATGAATAGGTCCTAAAAATCTAGTCAGGTGTTAGAGACTGAGAGCAAGATACCTTGCTGCTAAGGTCTCACTGTAACTGTCCCCCATAGGCTGGGGTGCTTTTTTGTAGGAGGAGACGGAAAAACTTCTTGGATTTGTGACAAAGCTGGCAGACATAGGGCTTCCAGGGTTCAGCCTGAACCCCTCTGGTTCCTAGTTGTTGTCCCATACAAGCAGATGCCACATGCTCCCTACGCCATGGAGTCAGACACCTACTCCTCCCAATGCAACCTTTCTTTTCTTTATTGTGTCTGTCAGATGTTTCATCACAGCAAGAAGAGCAACAAATGCGGAAAACTAGTACCAGAGACCAGGCTCATGGCTGTGATAAGACAGACTGTACGGTTCGTGAGCCTTCGGGACTGGTTTACAGGAAGGGTTTAGAAGAGTTGGAGCTATAGGCTGCCTAAGCTAGACTACTGTAAGCAGAACTGAAGGTGGCATTCTTGTGGGAGACAAGCATAACGCAGAGTAATAATACTGTGAAGGCAACACTCATGAGGTTTCAGGGAGAATAAGGACTTTATTGGAGCTAACCAGAGGCTATTCGTGCTATATTATGAAAACGGATCAGGCTGTATTCTGTTTGTGTCCTGAAATCTTGATTGAGGCAGAGTTCAAAAGTCATAGATTGTGTTGTTTGGTCAAAGAAATGTCCAGGCAGCTTAACATCTAAACTGTGGCATGGTTATTGCTCACTATTTTTAGTGAGCTTTACAGTGAGAATTCAAAGTAAGAAGCGGTACAGAACAATACAAAAATGTACATCTAGGAGTGTGAAAACAGATAAAAGTTGTGGACGGGGTAGAGTAGATACAAACAGAGCCAGTATTTGTTAAAGTGTCATTAAAAAGAAACCTTGAAATATGGACCGATAGAACAGAAATGGTGTGTTGAGAGCAAGACCCTGCCTATGTAGCAAGCAAGACCTTCTCCATCTAGATCTCTAGGACATAATAATGCAAGGATATGTGGGATGGGCAGGAGTGGTCAGGGAGGCATGGGAGAGGGTAGTGAGGAGTGGATATGACCAAAATATACAGGCAAGAAATCTCAAAGAAAATATAAATTAAAAAAATAATAGTTTGAAAGAAGAATGTCTGAAGAAAGAGTACCTGAGAAGACTGAGCTTCAAGGGCAACCTACAAGGATGCTAATGGAAACCCTTTCCCAGACTCAACCAGGCAGGCACGCGGGCTCATGCAGCTGTGGCCCAAGGGATCCAGGCTAAGGTTCAACCTGGCGGCAGAACTTGACGTTCTCCGCATGGTACTTATTTATGTGTTTGAACACTTGTTCTCCAGATGATGGCACTGTTCTGTGAAGTTGTGGAACCTACTAGACACAGAGCCAATCTAGCAGATAATGGTTAAAAAGGGAAGGACTGTAGGATTGTAGGTAGCTCTGGTTCTGACTACTCTCTCAGCTTCCTCGTTGGCACAATGTAACAAGCAGCTGCTGCATTCTCTGACATGGAGAGTCCACCATCATGCTTTCTCTGCCAGAATGTACTGCATGTCTTCCGTCAGGCAAAATAAATCTCTTTCTCTGTAAGTTGCTCCAATCAGATATTTTATCATAGCAACGAGAAAAATAACTAATGCGCATAGTTGCACAGTTCCACAATATTTTAGATTTTTCACTAACTCTCGGTTTTTTTCTGTCCATAGTCTTTTCCACTTATTCTTCAATGACCACAATCCTTCACCAATGTCCTTAGTGATTCTTGAATCAGGCCTGGGCATTACTTAATCAGAAATTCCAGTCTAGTCACTGTCCAAGCTCCCACCTCACTTTGGCCCTGCCCTGATCTCTTATCTGCATTTCTCAAACATAACATCTAGTTCTGGATTTTCCAGTTTTATGGGTCTCTGTATATTTCTGAATTTCTGAATATTTTCTTTTTCTCATATCCTGAACCAGCCATACCTTTGGTCAGAGAGTAGAATAAATCCATGGAAAACTTTCTTTTTTGAGAGTTATAAATTCTCACAGAAGCAAAGAGAAGGTTGTTTATCAGAAAAGCAAGACTGAATTTGTCTTCCCGATGTCATCTGCCACTCTCAATGTTGCTCCTGGGAGATTTGCAGAAAGATCTGCTCTGAAGACCTACACTTAGAAGCTCCTTGTAGGTATCCCACGCAAAACCCAGAACCTCAGAGGCAAGTTTACCCCTTTGTTTTCTAGACAAATTGAAGTTAAAGACATTTCTCATTTTTAATTAGGAAAACAAACTCGTGTGTGTGTGTGTGTGTGTGTGTGTGTGTGTGTGTGTGTGTGTAAATTTCACGTTGCTTTTGTTTTCTGGTATGTGATTAATAACTTTCCAAGGATTGTCAGGAGAGTTAAAGCTTTTCTTGTTGATCTCATTTGTGCTCTCAGCCAACTCATACCTAATACCTAGAAACAAGAATGTAAAGAGGGAAAGGACGACAGTAACACAACCCTCTGCAGTCACAGCCAAGCCCAAGCTTCTTTAAGCAAGTTTCAATCTCTCCAGCTAAGCCGTTTTATTAGGACTCCCAGGAAATAACAGATGTGACATTTCTAAGTTTTGTTTTATCTGTTTCCTTTCCTTCTAGTTGGGCTGCTAATGAACTGTGAAGAAGCCAAAGACAAACGGCTACACATGGGGGTAGAGCAGAAGATTAAAGGCTAGATGATCTACAAAGCCATTAGGATTAAAAGCAAGAAGCTGCGTACCTCTTATAAACATAGCATACATGACTTAAGAGCCCAAGAGGATTAATACCCTTTACAAAATAACTGCTCCCCCACCCCGCAATTGGACTTTCACTATGAGGTACATTTCTTAAAATTAAGGTCTCCGGCAATTTGCTGTGTTAGTTACCTGAGATCCAGAAATGTGAAAGAATGTTTTCATGATAAATCTTCAGCGGCAGGGCTGACACTCTATTTATAGCAAGGAAACGTTTTTATCACCAGCCTGCTAGGAAGTTCTCTAATTCAACTTTATTTACAAGCTCATTTGAACTAAAAGTTCAGAAGGCCAATGCAAGAACCTCAGGGTGTTCAAAAGCATTTTGAGAGTGAAGGGGACCATAACTTCAGGATTCAAAAGATGAGCCAGAACGGGAGAAGGAACGTTCGATCTGAGGGAGAGCTTCTGTATCAGAACTTTTAATTCAAGGCCCCAAATGAGCATCTGCCTCATCCCACATTAATCTGTTTAGAAATTCTTGAGCCCACTTCTAATGGGGCCTAATAAAATCCAAATCCCTAAAGGACTTGGATGTGAGAAGTTCAGAAATGGGTGTGCAAAGTGCATTCGTACATATGAACTCACTCGTAAGTCTTTCTTCATCAGTCACTTATCTACGTGTAGGGCCAGGAGTATGTTCTCTGGTCACACAATCCTGCAGCGGACAGTTCTGCAAAGCCAAAGATGGTTGGCAGAGATGGTAAGAAGAAAGTCTGGTCTGATTATATGGTCAAAGCATCACTATGAAAACCTCCAAAATAATTAACTGAGAATGAGAAAATGTTTTTGACGTTCCAACCCATGCTTAATTGGTACCGTTACAGTAGGACTGGCGGTGAGGCAGCACATCATAGTGGGAGCATATGAAAGAACAGGACCGCTAACTCCATCTGCCTGGAAGGTATGCCGTTCAAGGGCGTATCGTCAGTGGCCTAAGAGTATTCTCCCAGCACACCTGCCACTAAGTCCTGCTTCTCAAAGTCTCCACCACTAATGCCTCCCTGAGCACAAAGACCTTACCACATATGCCTTTGGGGTCAAGGAGAACATTCCATGTCAAAAGTATAGTATGTACCAAGGAAGATATGAAGCCAGGTGCACTGAAAGCCTCTTCAACATACAACCAGAAGCAGGAAACCAAAACAAAACAGGAAGATGGACTGTTGTAGAGAAGAAGGAAATGCAGATGAATTCTGATGTAAGTGTCATCCATCCATCCATCCAAGGTTTATTAAACGCCTTGTGCCTATTGGGCCGTGTTCCAGGCACAGAATAGAAAGGGGCAAGAAAATGAACCAAAAAAAAAAAAAAGAAAGTAAAAACCACCCCAACAATCCTTGCTACCCATGGCTTACATACTTGTGGAGGTGGGTCGTACTACACAGGAAAGTAAACAAGCACACCTAGAGAGAATGCTGCGGGTGGGTGAGGATGCTGTTCTTTCCAACAGGCTGGCTAGGGAAGCTGAAGCAAGGAGGAGACAGCGCTTGTAAAGATCTGAAAGGAAATAAACAGAGAGGATTCCTGCAGGGAGGGTTTGCCAGCGAGGAAAAAGAACAGGAACGCCTTCGGGGTCTGAGAGGCAGCGCGAGTAAGGAGTGTAGTCTGTTCTATCATGACACATGTTTTAGTAAAAGTTAGCTCAGATGCTACTGGCGAATAGAGGAATGATGCTGATATAACACGGAAGGATTTCTCTTGGGAAGGAGGAGCCAGAACAGCACTAGGATTATGAGCTCCGCAGGATAGGGAAAACCCTCAGGTCGGCTGCTCTGCATGACTTCATGTAGCAGGATTTAAGATGAGCATCCGAAGTCAGAGCTTTCACTTAAGCAAGGCCTCTTCCTCCCACCCGAGCTGCTCTCTGCTCAGGGAAGATTGTACCTCAGTGCCCGTCTCACTGACTCAGATCTCCATCCACCTTTATTGTATGGACTCCTCAGCAGGCATCTCCAGGAATCTGCATTTGTGTTTTGAAGCAATATTTTGTAAGGTGCAAGTGATCTGCCCTAGTCTTAATTTTCTTATAATGTCTGTTACTTTTAAAATATACTTTATAGAACTCAAGGCATTGGAAGAACACATGAGCAGTGTCACAGTAGAAATGGTTGCCCAGACGTCAAGACTTACATAGAATCTGATTAGAAAAGGCCATCCTGGGGACCTTTGAGTGAAGGCATGAAACAACGTGATGGGCTCAAAATGAACTGAGGAGAGAAAGAACGAGACACAAGGAAAACCAGCACACAGAACACTTGAGAGACTTGCGGTAAGCTGAGTGAGTGAGGGCGGTAGCAAAGGAAACGGTGAAAAATGCCCAAGATTTGATGATGAACTTGGTCAATGAGATGAAGAAAGGAGTCAGATACTGTTTGGACATTTTTAATGTGAGCAACTAAGGGTTAGACTGTTACCAACTGAGATGGCAACGACTGAATCTGAGCTGGGTGTTAGTAGGGGTTGGATTCGTCTTGAGTAACTTAATATGAGCGCCCACTAGGTATTCAAGTGGCGTTATCAATGAGGTAGATGAATAGACATGTTTATCATTCAAGGGAAATGAGGTTCAAGGTTTTCAGCCTACAAAGTGTTTAAAGCTGCAAGAATAATATATCCAGTCTCTCATAAAATGCTGATTTTCTCCCAGCAATTCCCTCGCAGCTGAGGCATAGACTACTACTTACAATTCTAGTAGCTCGATTTTTTTTTTAAAATTATTATCACAAGAGCTTGCATTTCTGAACAGAATCAGGGAGTGGTTATTGTGGCAAAGGGGTTAAGAAGGAAAAAGAGGAAGAAAACCTGAAAGGAAGGGAAGGAAGTAGGTAGGTGGGGAGAGAGGGAGGGGGAGAAGGAGGAGAGAGAGAGAGAACATTCTGAGGCTTAATATTCTGAGCTATTCTGAAAAATGGAGGCATGATGGACAAAATATGGAAAGGACCTGTGAGGGTTGGGAGTCTCACGGAAAGGTGGAACCTCAGAGATAAATAAAGTGAGCCAGATGGGTCAAGTAAGATGGAAATTAGTTACAGCACCATCAAAGGGGCTAGGTGAGTGAATGTCACATCTCTCATCTCTGTCTCATAATCAATATATAGATGAAGTTACTAAAGGGTCTTACTGAAGAAAATAGGAATGAAAATGTGGCTAATGAAAGACACAAAATCAACAATTGTGCATTTAGGTTTTACAGGATTAGATGGAGGCACAGCCACATGTTTGCACGAAGTCTGGAACCGTCTAGGGAGGCAGCGATGGAAGAGGAGGGAAAGAATGATTGAGTTAATGTCCCTGAGTAGCAAGCAAGAGAGGGGAAGTTCTGTGCTAAAAGAGGAGAAGCGAGCATCTGGATGCCTGGAATGGGGCATGCAGCAGTGTGGTAAAGGGAACTTGTGGGTACACCTCTGATTACTTCTGATTTGTAAGAAAGGTTAAGTGCACACAAATAAAATAGAGAAAGGAAGAGGGGCTTAAGGATAGGAGAGGGGATATAAAATTATTGTCTGAGAGTTGGAAAGTGAAAAGACTAGAAAAATATGTGGGGAGTTGCCAGACATTACTAATAAATAGTCCAGTAAATTTAGGGACCATATACACAAGACAAGTCATCATAGCTCAGTTTTCCCCCATTACATTGAGCACTGAAACATAGACATGGCATAGGAAAAGACTTGGAATCAATCTGTTGGCAATTTGCAAATGTATGATGAAGCGAGACATAAAATAGTACAATAACAAACCATGAAAAAAATCTGTGATGCAGGATCATTTATTTCTTCTCATGCTAGAGAAGATATAAACAATATTTGCTTCAATAAATTGTGTACAAGAAATGGCAATTTAGAGATGTAAATTTCATTACATGGTAATATCTTTTCCTTCTCTCAAAGACTTTTTTATATCTATGTGTGTGTCTGTCTGTACGTACGTGCATATGCATATGTGTACCCCTAGAGGACAGAAGAGTGTGTTGGATTTCCTGCAGCTGGAGCTAGGACCTTATGAGTCACCAGATGTAGCTACTGGGAACCAAACTCAAATCTTACAAAAGAACAGCAAGGGCTCTTAACAATTGAGCGATCTCTCTAGGCCTCCATTATTTTTGTTTCAAATATTAATTTTATTTTGATAATTCAATATAGCACCAAACAAACTTCCCTCTGGGAGATGGGTAGAATGCATAGTAACCCCATTTATAGGACAATCTATCCTCTTTGGGGAGCTTATCAGTCAGGCTTGCAAATGATGCTTCCAGGCTTTGGCAGATGTGTGGGTCAGGAAATCATCACATGGTTCTGAGAAAATTTGCGAATGTTCATGCATCTGTCCATGATGGGCTTCCTTACCAAACAATCACTCCATTGCCAGCTACACTACTTTCTGGAGAGAGTTTCAGTGACTTTGATGTTGCTTTTTTTCTTCTTTGGATACTCTGAATTGGGTGGAAATAGGAGTCTGGACCCCATAGTCATGCACAGACCTTAGAACTAAGGCTGCAACAGGCTGGGTTGACCAGCAATTCTCTTGGGTGCTGTCAGGTGCCTACAAGGGTACTTGGAAGTAGATATCAGAAAGTGGACATCAATCCAAGATCAAATGAGGTCAGGGCTCTGAATTCCTTAAATATACCATAGTTTTTGGCAGAAGTTTAGTTTTAAAATAGCATTTCTAATCTGGGCTATTTCTTTCCTAGTTGGCCTATACCCAGCTCTATATTCAGGAAGCTGAGTGGTGTGGACAGAGTCTTCAGACTTATTTCCTGCCTCAATTCCTATTTGATGTGAACAACGAAGATCAGAAGAAGGTTGAAAGAGGAGTCAAGGATGTCTTTCTCATTCTTCCACATCTAGAAGAGCCCAAGTCACTCTAGGACTTCAGCTTCTGACATGAAGCCTCTGCCATGGTTCTCACTTGCCCAGGACTACAGTAATGTCTTTTCCTTGCATGGTGGCTGCATGCCCAGGAATCATCATGGCGCCATCATAGCTGTGACCAGTGAGCCTAAATGTATTCCTTGCTGGTGACTTCATTCACACCAATCCTTCTTCTGTATGTCTTCCTTCATTAAAATCTCTGGAGGCTTTTGACTTAAATTTTGTTTCTTTTTTATATATAACTTACTTTTTTCTTCTCTTGTATAATGTATCTCTACCCTTACCCTTCCCTCCCCCCATTCCTCCCAGGTCCTTCCTTCTCCCCTCATACCACCCCAGCTTCCCTTCAGCAAACATCTGGCCTCCCAGGGTTACCACTGGAACAGGGCAACCACGCAAGGCTTCCAGGGGTGGACTGTGGTATCATCTAAGCCAAGAAAACCTCTGATCTATAACTTATCCCTTTGGCAGGAACTTCTGGGGCAATGGAAGTGCAGAACCCAATGCCAAGGGAGGAAGCCATGCCTGACACTGCAGGGCTAGCCAGAAACAGGAGACTGGAGAGCACAGAGACGATGCCTAATGATATTCTGCTATGCTCATAGATTGGTGCCTAACCCAATTGTCATTATGGAGGCTTCCTCCAGCAGCTGATTGGAGCAAATGTAAAGGCCCAAGGGAAAAAAAGAAAAAAACACACAAAAACCCCACAAAAACAAAACAAACAAACAAACAAACAAAACGGACAGAGCTTGAGGAACCCTATGGAAGAGAGGGAGCAAGGACTGCAGGAACCAGGCAGGTCAGGACACCAGGAGACCAAGCCCCTCAGTGTCAATTGACCAGCACTCTTGGGGGATCACAGAGACTGAAGCGAGTTGCATGGACCCACACATATATCCTATGATTTTCTGGCTTGGTGTTATTGTAATTTGTTTCTTGACAGGACCTTGACTAATAGACCATTTCAAATTCCACCACACATAATTTTACAACTACACCTCCATGCCAAAGCTGCTCAACAGAGGACCACTGAGAAAGAAAGACAAGTGCTAAGCGTATACAACATGCTCAAACTTGTATTACCCATTTCTCATTAAAAACAGAGTCAGAAAGGATTAACAGGCAACTGACTGCCCTGGATACAATGCAAATAACTTTTTACAGTAAAAAAGTTTCACTTCCTTAATCAAACATTTTCTACAAAGACTAGCAAACTTTTCTACTAAGTGAACTTGAAACTGGAATCAGTTTGATGATAAGGCTAACCTGATACCATGGACAATTACCATGCTTGTCATTAGCTTGCTTGGAAATACCTCCTTGATCCTGCACAAAGCCCCAGGATTCTGTGTTAGAGAAAGAAGCACATACAAAATGCAGTCATTTTAACATACTTCAGAGGTTTCCAATAGTAACAAGTGGCCGATTCGATAGCTAATTTGTGCTCAATGTCATTAGATTAGTAACATAATCTTATATTTAACCAAGATTAGAAGTTTGGTTTCAAAGACTGGGGTCAAAGAATACTGCAGTTAATTTTCAATGAATTTTGCTTCATAATCAACTGTTAATAATTACAGCCCTGTTTCCTTGTAAGGACCCAGACTTTTGAGATAATGAAAGTCTAGGGAAAACTCTGCTATCATCCAGGTGTATTTGGGTCAAGTTCCTTTTGATAGATCTATGAATTCAATAGGCACTTATCCTAAAGTTAAGATTGGCAATGTCACCGGTCTATATCAAGCAGATAGTAATGTTAAATTGAAACACACACACACACACACACACATGCACAATTTATTATTCGTTTATACGATACATAATATACAAAGTCTAGCAACAGTGACACACATATTCTTCTTAATATCTAATACATAGGACATCTACAATTTATTCTAGTGATAGATTAAAAATATTGTATCATGGGAAGTAAAAGGAAATAAAACTTGTATGTTAGCAACACTTTTTAGGTTTTGCTCCCAAGAGGTTGATTAAAACTGGGAATTGTATCATGAAGCAAAACTCAGATGTACTATTAATCCCTTAAACTTGAGTCTCAATTTTACCATTTACAATTTAGAGAAAATATTCATTCTTTTTGCTTCAGGGAATCAATCAGTTGTAAAATACACCATCTTACTTAAAAATGGATATTGAGAAAGAAAAAAAATCCTATATTTAATGCACTTATAAGTTGCAGATTGCACTCTGATGTGAAATACATTAGAAAAGAGAAAGTACACATTTACCATCTTGAGAAGGGGACAAGGTAATTCGTCTCCCCGAGTATGCTGTAGGGAGTGAACGATGCAGGAATGTGAATAGCCATCCTAGCTCTTCGCTCCCACACAAGTCTTCAGTAAATGTTGGAGTTTTATTGTGATCACTTCTATTGACAATAGGAAAAGGTGTATACTGAGGCTTTTATTCTGAAGACTTTGTTTCAAAACACTGACTAGTTCTGGAGGGAAAATAAATCAGAAAGCATCTGTTCTCTTTATTTCACAAGTGATTGATATGGATACGGATGTTAAACAATTGTTGGTCAAGTCTCAGACCTATTTTTGACAATTATTAATCTAACTAAACAGGTTTGATGATCTCACAAAGACACTTTGGTTTAAAATCTAAGAGCTCCCTTCAGCTCAGGACTGCATAGCTCTAAATGATCTCTACTTAGTTTCGTAACTTCCAAGGAGTGTTTTCTTTTTTGTTTTCTTGAGACAGGGTTTCTCTGTTGTAACTCTGGCTGTCCTGGAACTCACTCTGTAGACCAGGCTGGCCTCTAACTCATAGAGATCTGCCTGCCTCTGCCTCCTGAGTGCTGAGATTAAAAGCATGTGCCTACCACAGACTGGGCCGAAGATTTTTCTTTAACTTAATTAAAAAATTTAGTAGGCATTCTTTTTCTCTTCTTTCACTTCCTATTTTTTAAACAAAATTATGAATTCTAGAATTACAAGTAGACTGTTACCTAGTTTTTAAAAATGCACAATACAGAGCTTGAACTCTGGAGATGATCAAAAACTGCCAAATGTATGATCTATAGCAATTTAAAAAAAGGAAGTTATAAATTTAAAAAAAAAAACCCTCATAATCACCGAATCAAGTGAAACATGCACAAAGTTGTTCAAGTATAACTTGTACACGGACTCCGTCCTTTACCTGGACGCATTTCCTTGCTTCCTTGCTTGTTCTATTGGTTCAGCCGTCCCAAGATGGGGCTTAAGCAGAATTCTCCATAACCCCAAGGAGTAGACTTCAGATTATTCTCTGCTGGCCCCATGCCAGTCCTACTTTCTCTAATGGCTGACAACTCTCAACATGCATGCTCAAGGCCCCTGAGGCAGGCGAAGCTGGAGAAGCTGCTTGGTAAAGTCTGTCCTTGAAACAGAGAAACTGCTTCCAACTGGGACATGTGCCCTGGTGTTAGAGTTTAAGTATTCAAAAATTCAGGACATTCCTTAGCAAAGAAGGGAGGAGCTAGCTCAGACTGTCAGTCTCTTTTCACATTTAAAGGGAAAAGAAACCCTCCTGAGATAACAAGGAGGCTCCTAATAATGGAAACAGAATCAATTAAAAACCCAAACTGAAGGAAATCTGAAAATGAAAAATTTAGCAACCAAACAGGACCCTTAGAGGCAAGCCCTCACCCACAGAATCAAGAGATGGAAGGACGACTCTTAGGCATTGAAGATACAATCAAAGAAATAAATAGCTAGGTTAATGAAAATGTTAAATCAAAAATCATCCTGGCACAAAACATCCAGGAAATCTGGGACACTATGAACAGGCCAAACCAAAGAATAATAGGAATAGAGGAAAGAGAAGAAACCCAGGCCCAATGCACAGAGAACATTTTCAGCAAAATCATAGAAGAAAATTTCCCTAACCTAAAGAAAGAGATGCCTATGAAGGTACAAGAAGCATACAGAACACCAAATAGACTGGATCAGAAAAGAAATTCTCCTCAGCACTGAATGTACAGAACAAAGAAAGACTATTAAACTTGCAAGAGAAAAAGACCAAGAAGCATATACAGGCAGACCTATTAGTGGACCTGGCTTCTTGATGGAGACTCTAAAAGCAGAAGAACCTGAACGTATGTTTTACAGACTCTGAGAAATCACAGATGCCAGCCCAGATTATTGTACCTAATGAAATTTCAATTCACTATAGATTGAAAGAATAAACCATCCAATGATAAAACAAAATTAAGTAATATCTATCTATAAATCCAGCCCTACAGAAGGTGTTAGAAGGAAAACTCCAAACTAAAGAGGCCAACCACACCCAAAAAACACAAGGAGTAAATGATACCAGACCAACAAATCAACAGAGGGGAAGCACACATGCACAGACACACACACCACCACCACCACCAGCAGCAACAACAACAACAAAATACACAGGAATCAACGATCACTGCCCATTGGTACCTCTTGACACAGAATGGATGTGAAAACTGGATTCATCCTGCCCTATCCAAGAAACACACCTTAACATCAAAGGTAGACATCACCTCAGGGTTAAAGGATGGAAAAGGATATTCCAAGTACACTGACCTAAGAAGCAAGCTGGTATAGCCATTTTAATATCTGACAAAATAGATTTCAAGCCAAAACTAATGGAAAGAGATAGGCAAGGGTACACTAAATATTCACCAAAGAAATAAATCCACCAAGAGGATGCGAAATTAACATCTATGCACCAAACAGAAAGGCACCCAAGTTCGTAAAAGAAACACTACTACAGCTTAAATCACATACTGACCCCCCACACATGGATCCTGGGAGATGTCAATATTCACCTCTCGAAAAAAAAAAGTCATCCAGATAAAAGCTGAACAGAAATTTTTTAGCTATTCTGGTTTTTTCGGTGTGTGTGGACATGTTTCCAAATGAAGTTAAAAATTATCTTTTTAAGATCTGTGAAGAATTGTGTTAGAAATTTGATGGGGATTGCATTGAATATATAGATTGCTTTTGGTAGGATGGCTATTTTTACTATATTAGTCCTCCTCACCAAGAGCATGTGAGAGCTATCTTCTGATAGCGTCTTCAGTGACTTGAATGAGAAGCTATGCAGGAAAGGGGAGGGAAGAGGGAGATGAGGGAGGGGATATAGGAACAGGGACATTGTGGGGAGGGTAGTGGTATGGATAACTAATACAGTAGAAGCTTCCTAAAGTATGTACATATATGATGGTAATCTAAGTGAAATCGCCAAATAATGGGGGAGACAGAGCCCCAACTGGTCAGCTCTTGTCACCAAATTAAGCTTCCAGTGCCGGGATTGTGTTACCTCTAATTGAGTTGTTGGCCAGAGGGGTTTCATGCAAACCCCCAAGCAACCCAGGATGTCGGCAAGCTGCTCTCCACAAACTGACAAGACCCTATTGCTGATGATGATAGCACCCGTACACACCGAACATAGAAAAGATGAGCCTGTGCCTTCATAAAACCTTCACTCCTATGTGGCAGCATCTTTGGTCCAGAAAGTTACTCTGCAAGCTACTAAAAGAGAAACACAAACACTAACCCAGACACAAGCCCTTCAATGGTGTCCTACACTACAAGATATGCTAGTGCAATGGCGGCACAAAGCTTGTGGGAGTAACCAACCAACATCTGATTTGACTGAAGGGCAACTTCATGAGATGGAACCCATACTGACCTTGCTTCGGTGACCAAGAGCCGGAGACTAGATAGCCCAGGGACATAGGGTAAAACCAAATATTACAGTTCTAAGAAAAAAGAACTTAGCAAAAAAATGACTCCTAATAAAATTCTTCTATACTCATAGATCAGTGCCTTGCTCAGCCATCATCAGGGAAGCTTCCTTCTGAAGCAGATGGGAACAAATATGGAGATCCACAGCCAGACATTATGCAGAGAGTGAGAGACCTTGTAACACTGAGCCCTAAATGGAATGTCTTCATCAAATCCCTCCTTGTCATCAGGGCTTAAGAAACCCCTAAGAAGAAGAGGTGGAAACAATGTAAGAGCCAGAGAGGATGGAGAACACCAAGATAACAAGGTCCTCTAATCAACATGACCAAAGTTCATATGAACTTACAGAGATTGAGGCAGTATGCACAGGACGTGCACCAGATGGGGTCCTAGAGCGGAAAGGAGAAGTGGATACACGCCCCCAGCCCTAAGCCAGAAGCGATCCCCAACTGATAATTACTTGCAAATGAAAATTTAGTTTCCTCCAAGGGATTCTCGGTGGGAAAACAAACTGCTGTTAAGGGCAGGCTGCATGCCCAGCAGTAGACGGGCAACCGAAATGAACTCAAATGGTATCTTTGGAGGTTCCTTCTCCCATAATGTCATGTCAGAGCTCTTACTTTCTTCTTATTTTTTTAATTTAATTTATATTTTTTTCTTCCCTTTTTTACCCTACAAGTCTTTTGCATGCACACTGTGGCTTCTAGTTTAGTGTTTATATGAGATTCCTGAGTGTATGAATAGGCATTTCTGCTTCTTTTGCCTTCTCTTGGGCTCTTTTCCTTCCATTTGTTTTGTCCAATTCTGAAATGTTAGTTTCTGATTTATCTTACATTTTATTATATATGTCTTATGATTGTCCCTTAGACAGCTATTTATTTTCTAATTAGAAACAGAAAAAGGTGGATCTGAATGGGAGGAGAGGTAGAACGAGCTGGGAGGAGAAGAAGAAGGGGAAACCATGACTAGGAAATATTATTTAAGGGGAAAATCTATTTCAATAAATGAGGTGGGGGGGAAACTAAGGACTTCTAAAAGCCATTCTTGTAAAGATGCTCTGATTGAAGTCTACAACACCCTAGTCTCCGCCAGCAGAAGTCCTCAGCCTTCAGAACAACTGGCTCATACTGAGCACTAGGGTTGTAAAGTCCTAGTGGGATACTGCACACAGTCTCCTCTTGAGCCTCTTGTCTCTGTAACTGCCTTGCTTCTGTTCTCTAGCTTGGCCCTGCAAGCTGATGAAAATCACACATGCAATCTGATGACTTGGACCAATGCTTCTAGCTGCTTCTTCTCCTCACTCAAATTCATAGCACCATTTAACTTAGACAATTCATGCAGAATTTTGCTTTCTGAGTTCGTTAAGCTTTGAAGGGAAGTTTCAGCAGACAATTCCATGTTTAGTGCAGCTCACTAAAATTGTGCCTGGTGATGGGACTTGTTCTTAAAAAAAAAAAAACCAAAAAAAACAAAGATGAGATTTGCAGATACACAAACTTTAAGGTTTTTCCAATCACCACTGATGATCATTAGCTCAGGGTACGCATGTAAAGCTTCCTTTATGCTTTCCCAAAGCCCCGACTCCATCTTTTATCCCCCCTCTTTTCATTCTAAACACATATGGGACTGCTGTTTTGTACTCCAGCCAACTCCTATGGGAGCACATAGACTAGTTTCTGATATTTTTTCCTATTGACAACTCCCCCTTTTTTAATTTCCTCAATTCTCCAAGAAAATACTTCTTTATGAAAGAGGCATCCTATAAATATTCTAACATACTAACTCCTTCATCCAACCCTGCTTTACCCCTTTCCCATATTTTGGTTTCCCCCCTGGCATTTAACTCTACATGATATAATATATATCTGGTAGTGATTTTGTTTGTTTGCTTGGTTGGTTGGTTTTTTACTGTCTCTAATTAGGAAATGTAAGAGAGGTAATTATTGAGGAGTTCATATCACCTACAACAGTAGGCTCTTAAACTAATAGTTGTTAAATGCATAGACAGTGTCCAAATGGCTCCTTCATTTATATTCTTGTCAAAATGTGACAGTGTGTCTTAGGTTAAAATACCACATCCCTTTCAACTAGTTCTTAATGACAGCTAGCTACAATAGGCCGCAGCTCCACCCCCTAGACATGCTTTGATCTGTTTTGTTTTTAAACAGACCATGTGCTTACTTTAATAGCACATTCCAAATTTTGGCTGTACCCATTTCTGAATGAGGTCATTCATTTTCAGCCCAAGACAAGGTCAAAGACATTTCCTGAAGCCTTTCAATAACTTTTATACCAAACCACAGTAGGAAGTTTTCCTCATATTGCACAGAAGATTGAGCACTGGGAGAGATTTTTGAACATGACAGTAGGAAGGAAGCTCTGGAACTACTGAACCCTGAAAATCACAAGTGAAAGTTGGATAGCCCGAGACACACAGCCAGCAACAGGCTGCAGTGTGCACCTGTAATCAAAACTCGTACAGAGCAGTAAAATATATTCCACCTTTCTCTCAGTGATGTTCTCATTTCCCACTTGAATCCTGTCTGAACTTGATCATTTTCTGCTTTATTCATTTTTGTTGTTGTTGTTTAGATCAAGAATTACACAAAGAAAAGAAGACACACAAACACACACACACACACACACACACACACACACATACGGGAAGGACATGCACGAGTGTGCACATACTACAGATTTCAGATGTGCAATTAGTGATTTCCTAATTTCTATGAATGAAATTGGTGTACATATATGGCCACTCTGTGCTGATGGATTCAGTCACATGATCCCAGTTTGTGACTGCAAACTATAGGAGATCACAGTACTGTGTGGGAGCAAGAGGAAACTGAACAGTTCCAAGCCATTATTGCTTCATTCTTCAATGTCTTAATCATAATATAGTCAGCAAACCAAATAACTGTGATTATGCAAATATGTGGAAATCAATCATTCACAGTTGGCTGATATCATGCAATCATATGCCACAAGAAACAAGCAAATGCATATTTCTGGATGCCAAAGCAGAAGACAAATGTTTTCCTTAATTTGTGTGCTTTCAATTGGAAGAACATTTTTATTTTGTCTTTCTTTGTCTTCCTTATTTCTTGGGTTTTGAAAATTGCAATAAGAATGTGATTTTAAACTCTACTCAATAAAAATGATATATTCTCTGCCTATATTTTTGAAAATCCCAGGCTATGGCTTGAATTGCTGAGGCTTATTGCAGATATTCGTGCTGCAGATTCTGTTTTCTGGATGTCAGCATCTTGCCCTTTAAAATGAGAGAAATGGACATGAAGACTTTTGATGTCTTCCAGCTTTTATGTCTTGAGACAAGAGTCTCACTCTGTAGTCCAGACTATCCTTAAACTCATGATACCCCCACCTTAGTTTCCAGAGAACTTGGTTTATACTGGTGTACCACCATACCTACTTTTCTGCTTTCTGAATTAATGATCCTAGCATGTTCCGTTTTTATCTGAGTGTAGACGGACAAACAGTACTCTGTCTAGAAGTCTGAACAAACATACAAAAGGTAGGTGGCTTTCAGTGAGAACCCAGCCTTCTAGAGTGGTTTGTTGGCAAGCAGTCAACAAGACACATGGACCACTCGCTAGAAGGTTTGGCAGAAACATCTGCTTGCTAAACACAGTGACTGTAGGCTCCTTGTCTCATGTTCGTGCAGCATAACTTATACAAGGCCTTTATTGGTGAAAATTTCCCAACCTTAGAGTGTCTTCTACCTCTGAGGAGGAGATCAGAAACCAAATTCAGCCTGTTTTCTTCCCTGGAAGATAATCCTGGTGTGATTTTTATTTAGTGTAAAAGATATGAGAGGTGTTACCATGCGGTCATCAGACACCAAGGATACTGAGCACCTCACAGGACAGAATGCGTTCTCCAGAACGAAGAAACGCCTGGCCCTACAAGGCAATAGTATCAAGACAGAAATCTCGGTCTAGACAAGGGCTTCCCAGCTTTCGCAATGGTGCAAACCTCTAAATAGACTTCCTCGTGTGGCAACCTCTAATCACAAAATTATTTTTGCTGCTACTTCATAACTGTGATTTTGCTACTGTTGTGAACTGTAATATGAATATATGGCGTGAAAATATAAAATGCAAAATGTAAATGTAAAAGTGTAAAAGAAAATGTAAAACTGCAAATGGTCTTGGGTGACATAGGTTGAGAACCTCTGGCCTAGAGGGAGGAGCTTTAGATTGAGGATGGTCTGGCCAAGTTCAGGTTAAATAAATAAAATAGGAATCTGGGAGTCTCTCTTGTCTTTTCACGTCAAATGGATCTTACAAATATACATTTATGACTTAAGTGTTTATAAGAAGCTTCTACATTAACAAAATGAAAGAAAAATCTTCATTTAAATATAAGTGGAGCTAAATTTTCCCTGGACATCTTTTTCTCAACATGTTTTATAGTAAATCTGATAGGCTACACTTAAAAAAGAATAAAGCATTCAGACGTGATCGGGTCTCGCAGAGCGGAAGCACTGCGTTCAGTCCCGGTCGTACGTCCCTAGCGCTAAACACACATTTCGCTGCAGTCAGCACCCAGCGCACTCCTTCCAGTGCAGACACAGGGCTAGGAACCAGTCTTCTATTTAGAGACGAGTACGCCTTGGATGTAAAGGCAACGGTGACAATTTTTAAAGACAGAGAGCTGACTCTGTGAGGATTACCCAGTTTTGAAAGTGAAGGCGAATGATGAAGTACTTCCCACACCGAACCTCCAACGCTTTGTAATTGTTTCACTGTAAGTTATTCTAAAATGTAACCCACCCAACTTTGCCTTCTGTAACACACGCCGCTGAGCTTACTCTTCTTTGAGTGGCTTTGAGATGTCATTGTCAAGGGTGCTAGCTATCCACCTGTGCCAGAGCAGTAGTTCGTGGGTCATGATACTTGCTGTTTTGAGTTCTTTGCCTTCACAAATTCATCACAAGGTGAATTATGACATTCTCCTAGAAGCAAAAAGCCATGAAGGCCCAAGTTCTCACATCAATACTACATGCTTAGAATTGTTTAGCAAAATTTGACTCACAGAGATAGGCCAGTGTGAAAAATTAGCTTTTCACATTATCTTGATGTTGTCTCTGTGTTATTCCCTGAGTGGTTCTTTTTCATTTTTTAATTTTTTTCCTCATAAGAGCTGTATGAAGTAGGTTCAAGAATGAATTTATCCCAAAATAAACACAGATGTCTGAGGTAGAGAAATCTTAAGTCATTTGTATAAATGGCAGAATTCTGATTTAAAGCCAGACGCTCTGACATAGAACTTTGTTTTAACCACAGCTACAGAGGCTGTAAAATGTTAGCCTGTGGACTGAGAGCTGAGCACAGTCCACAGACAGGCTTTGTTCGGTTCATGAACCAGCAGTGATTGTGAGGGGTTCACCACTACACCTGGGCAGCTTGCACAGTCTCTGGTGAATGAGAGCTCAGTTCCGGCTTTCCTTTGACTTGCACAGGTAGAGGCCTGGCGTAAAGAAAAGGTGCTGCTCTCTAATTTGGACAAAGGAATCAGGTGAGGTAGTGACCTCCATGGTCATCAACACTAAGAAAGCCGATGAGTCACAAAAAATTCCAAATATCTGACTTCCATGTAAAGGGAAGGAGAGGGGGTGAACCAGGACCAACACTCCGGGTAGCGGCAGTTTCTCTAGAAGGGGCTCATCTCACACCTTTATGTGAACTGCCAGACATAGTGAGTTTTTCAAGCTGTGACCTCTGTACAGCACACTTGACTGGTGGCATTTCATTTTCAAAACCCTCTCCTTTCTCCTCCTCATGCAGAGTTCATTCATGGTGCTGTATCTAAGTTTCTTCCCTTATGCAGATGAACAGAAAACTAGTCTAGCTCCCCTGAGCTGGCTGATTCCCTCAGGTGACCAACAGGGTGGATTCTGTTTTCCTGTACAAGCTGTTTTGTAGGACACACTGTTCTCTTGTGGTTCCATGCCTGGCAGAGAAAAGAAAAGACAAAAAAAAAAAAGAAAGAAAGAAAAAAAAGAAACATAACTTTGCTCTTGGTATCAGGTGTCTGATAGCTGTTCCCCTTGGAGCATTTCCCTATCAACATGAAAATCACACCCATGAGCATTTACATTTTAAAGGCATCACTGTTTGTTTTTGCTTTTTATAGCAAAACAAGCATCATTGCTCAGGCCTGTAGCTTGTGGGCAACTGGAAGAGAAGAGATTTTGCTGAGTGCACGGTAGTCATGCAGAGACTGCCAGATACTTTCCCTTCCAGCTTGAGGTTCAGCACATGGCCCTTTGTCCTTGCCAAACCAATGGGATCCAGTAGTTCCACACAGCCTTCCTGTGCCCTTACCACAGGGTCAGCTGCCCTGTTCTGCAAAGACACACGATACGCAGTGAGGATCTGGAGCGCATCGTCGCCTGCCCTCAACATCTGTCTCAGGATACGGTTGACAACTGCACTCCTCACTGGCGCTTCTTTTATTTGACTGCAGACACAGGCATCTCCTGGATCTGTTTCACGAGCAGGATGTTAGAGATAGCATCTGAACCTTTATTCTGTTCTGTACATCTGAAGACCTACAAGTGTTTGGACCAGAGTTTCAACTTGTAAGTTTGACTTTTTAAACTGAGATTCATTTAACGATAATTCTTTCCTGCTTTTCGTGTCTACAGAACACATTTACAAAAAACTGACATGACAATGGGCCCAGCTTACTGAAAATTTTTTCCATGTCTCCTTAGAAAAAAGAAAACTCTAAGAGCTGCTGAATATTCCAACCAAGAATCTAAGGAAGGACACAAGCCTGGCTGGACTGTCATCCATTTGCCTTTGCTCTTTACCCTGTGCCTCATTACCCAAAGGCATGATGCCTGGATCTCCTGCAGCTCCTTTGTGAGCATAGGAAACAGGTTAACACTATATGAATTATGCATCAGAAAGCTAGAAGCTCACAATACTGTTTATGATAATAGAAAACTTACAGTGTGGAAATTTTATTGATTTTCTGAGCCTTGGTATCACAAAATTTGATGTAACACCCCCTGCCCCCCCAATATACAGGAATTTTATGGGGATTATTTAAATGATTCATGCATTTGAAATTGCCTTAAAATTATGATAGAAATCAGTCAACCAATCAATGAATACATTATCTTTTATTTTTTTCTTTTTCTCACTGTATCTCCTATTCAAGGGAAAATTAACCCATAGTTACTTGCTACTAGCTGACACTTTTAAGATAGACTTCTGCATGGAGTGTGGTTTTTTACTTGATGTTAATTGGCACATATCTGTCCTTGACTAAACAGAGCTCTGGGGACCTGAAAGAGATTCCTTTCAACATCAGCAGCAGCAACTGAGGGTAAAGCAGCAGCGTGGGCCATCCAGGCTGAGGCAGAGAGAAGGCACGACACTGCCGAGAAGGGAAGGGAACAATGTCAAAGTTAAAGTAACCTCCAGGAACTTTCCCTATCCGCTCACAGCCTAAGATATTTGTCTTCCTGGAAAAATATAGCGAAATCGAAAAACAAAGGGGAAAATCGGTCCACTGTGAGCTTCCACGGCCCAGAGGCACAGATGCAGAGAAAGACCTGCCTTCCTTTCAACATCTAAAACCATGCACGCTATTTTGATTGTTCTCTGCGTGGCCTGTTCCTCTGGGAATAGGTAATTGTTTCCTAGTGTTTTGCATTTTTTTTAAAATAGAAAGTTATACAATTCTACAATTTCTCTTTTCAGTAGGTTTATGTTTATTTTTTACACTAAATCTATCTGCTACTTAACTTCTCCTCAAAAGAGAGTCAGCAAAATTGTCTGTTTAGGTCAAATGGTGAGTACTCTAGGCTTTGCTCTCCATAGTGGCACGCATAGGTTCTGTTTCTCTTGCTCACTTGTGTATGGAGTGAATAAGTCGCTGCAGGAAATACACACCCAGGAAGGTCTGCAGTCCCTGATTTCAAGGACACTGGGACTGTGTGAAACCAAACAAGAAACATTTGGTAATTCATAAGTTTTTCTCACCAATAATCATTACCATAAGACAAGCAACAGGGTTTGCCTAGAAACCTACCAGTGAGAAAGGAATGACCTAGGAGAGAGACATTCTGACAATAATAGGATCAGCACCACGAACAGCCAGTCTCAAGAGTTCCAGGATCTAGGCAAATTGAGAAAAGCAAGGAAAAGCAGAAAGTCAACTGGATTTCTTTTTTTTTTCTTCTTCTTTCTAGACAAATAGATTTGCTTAAATAAAATGAAATACCCTGTGGACTAGAGCAAGATGTTTCCTGTCAAGGACAGCAGCCATTAGGAATAGATAAAGAACACAGATAAGCATATCACGCTTTAAATGAAAAATGGGATAAGAGACAGACATAAAGTGGAGACCCCATTACTAAGCAGAGCCTAGCGCCAATACAGACCCCTCGAGACAGCTTCAAGTCTTGCACTGAGGTTGTTGATCTTTGCCTTCACCATTTTGCCTTTTCCACTAACTCATATGCAAGTGGTTCCTGTACTGTGCATAACTCACATGTGATATACTGTAAGGGAGACCAAAGGCATAAACTCAGAATGCAATGGAGATCAACCAGTCAGAGGAGGGCCATCAGGAACGGCAAGGATTCCAGGAAGGCTGGACGCGGTCTACTCTTGGTTGTGCCATTTGCACCCACAAACGCATTTGTTTTTTACTGTTCTCCTTGCCTTGAATGCCTAAGTTTTCTTTCACAAATAGCACTAAGATTTATAAATTGTTCACAATATGCAGTGCTCTAGGCACGCTGGACACACATGTGGTGGTTCTTTTGATCTTCACAATCCCATGACTATGGTACAGATGAAATATCTGAAGGTCGGAGATGTCAAGCAATTTCCTCAGAGTTATGGAGCTAGAAAGTGACAAGACTATGAGTGGAACTCAGACTTTCTGGCTCCAGGTTGTGCTCAACCAGCAGCTTATTCTGAAGCCACAGATCTTCTTCCTGTCCCAAAGCTGGCCTTTGAATAGAGCAATAACTCAGAGCAATAACTGGACTTCGCCCTCCAAAGTGTATGATATATTTTGTCCTTTTCTCAAGACAGTTTATCCAATGCAATTTTTAGATACAATTGCCAATTTGTAGAAACCAAGGACATTAAAAACCACGCAGAAGTACACACGTGGAAACAATCCACAAACAGCAGTCAGTACAGAACTTGCCAAGACCTCAACTCGGTTTCTCCAATAAACAATAAACTCTATCAGAGTTAGAGTAAAAGAGAGGGATGGGGATAGGGAAGGTAAACGAGAAGAGGAGTTGGAGGGATTTGCTTTACAGATTAAAATTCACTTAAAAGATAGACAATCATTTGCAATATGTGGGTGGGTGTTACTTGGAAGCCTATTTAAACAAAATATAAAAAGTAAACTATATTCTGGCAGTGGTGGTGCATGCCTTTAATCCCAACACTTGAGAGGCAGAGGCAGGTGGGTCTCTGTGAGTTCGAGGCCAGCCTGGTCTACAGAGTGAGTTCCGGGACAGCCAGAGTTACAACAGAGAAACCCTGTCTCGAAAAACCAAAAACCAAAAGAAAAAAACAAAAAAAACTATGACATTTATGAGGCAATTGTAACGTGAACTTTATCTGAATATTCAATACTTTGAAGTTTACGGTCAAGTTTCCAGCATTGTAATGTGAATATAATGTAAGTGATTTATCTTTTAGAGACTTATATTGAAGTATGATGATGAATGAATTGCAACGATGCCTGGATCTACTTCAAAACGATATGAGAGGGCACAACTGGGTGGGGCAGAAATGATACTGGATTGTCCAGGAGTTGAACTGTTTAAGCTGGATAATAGATACGTGAGGACTGTACCTAAGTGGGAAGATTCTATATACTAAGAGCTGCATGCACGGTTAAAGGGAGAAATGTGCTAAGGCTTAAAATTAAGATTCCAGGCAAGAAGGATATTCTGGACTCACCCTATTTTGTTGGTATGAATACACGTAGTTTCTCTTCCCTTTGACAGGTATTTGGAAGTTTAAAGAGAGAATTTAGAAAGAATGAGAAGGAATATATTGCTCTTGTTCCAGAAAGATAAGCCCTGGAATTGTTGGGAAACCTGTAGCCTACTCCCATTGTGGTTATGTCATGAAAATATTCTCACAGCAAATGAATATAGTACTCTGTGACCTTGCCAATATGTCACCTCCTGCTCACTGCTGCATGGGTTTGCTCAGGTACAAGAAAATAGGAAGATTCCTCATAGGAGATCACACTCACTGGTTATAGAATCTAAGGCTGAAAAGTATGTACTCAGTGGAAGGAAATATGAGACATTCATCCCCATATCAGGGGAAAGGTCCCCATAAAATTATATTCAAAGCTTTGTCCTAAGATTGCTTTCTTTTGCACATTTAGCCCCATGATTTATCAGCTGTGCAATCTTAGATGAACAGCTAATAAGGACTTTAATGTCATATCTACAAGTTGAAAAACATGGATTAACCATCTTAGGAGAGCCATCATCTATGTGATGTTAACTTATGCTCTTCAAAGGGAATCTGAGCACACAAAGCCCAATGCATCACCTATTCCCATCTTCTGAAAGCTTCTTTGAAGTCTTACTTAGCACTGAGCCACAGAGTCCGAGGCTTACAAATACAGTGAAGGAAGGTTAAATTAATAAATCCAGGAAGGTACTCACTGAATAAAATGGAGCGTAAAAAGTGATCTGCTCTACAACGGGATAGATGTCCCAACTTAGGGGATGCGTTTCTGATAAGAGTGAGGGGGTCTGTCCAATATTTGGTTCTTTTGTTATTAGACAAAATCTCACTGCATATCCCAGGTTGACCTCAGAGGACTCCAGATGACTTCATCATCTTCCTGCCTCTGCAGGAGTGTTGGGATCAGAGGTATAGGGCACTACACCCAATCCCTACTCAGGTACTCAGTCATTCTAGGGTGCACATTCTCCTGAATCTAAGCAGTCCTTCAATAGCTGTGATAGGTATTCTATTGGGTAAAACGTACCCAACGCAAGTTTTTCGGGTCAAATTATGTTGTCACAAACTTCTAGAACTCAGGATCCCTGACGCAGCGCATGGGTTTCTGTTTGGTATCCCTGGATCAAGCACAGCTGTGACTTAATAGAGATGCATACAAGACACCAGGCTTCAAACTTCCTCATGCTCTGTCATTAGCTCTGCAGCAAAATTTTAAGAGAGCAATTTGCCCAATTTGCTAATGGCCTGCAAAGAGCCCTTGGAAATGATGGAGAAGCTTATTAAGTGAATTAGCTGAGGATACTTTTGACCTTAAGTTGTTGTGGTTGTTCACTAATCAAGAACTAATTCTCTCAGCTTGCAAAGCTTAATTATTATTGTGCTTATGGTTTTCCTTTTGACATAAAGTACCTCTTTGCGAAGAATGGAGGTTCCTTAAGGCATTGCCTGAACCGGTCTTGACAAGAGGAGGTGAATCATTGCACCTGGCCTGGCACCGTCTCCATCTGCAATGCTCTTTACTAATGGCTAAATCTTAGCAGGCCAGAAGCAAGGAGCTTTGAGTGTTCTCCTCACCCTTTCCTCTCTCCCCCTCGTCTCCCCTCCTCTCTTTCTCCCACCCCTCTGTTTCCACCTCATCCTTCCCATCACTAACTTTTTCCTGGTCCTTTCTCTTTTCAAAAAGAAAACTATTCACAAAGGTTTATTTCTACTCAACAAAAATTGCAACATGTGCCGTAGCGGACAGAATTGCTGTCAAGGGTGGATTCATGCATGAGGAGAATGGGACACAGACACGTTCAATGTGATCATCAGGAGAACGTTCAGTAGTGGTCTCAAAACTCATCAGTGGCAAACTGTTGAAATATTCAACAAGATCTTTTGCAGAGCAAAGATTGATCCACCCCTCATGAGACCACATCTAGCCATGCCTCCACTGCAAGTTCTCTTTGCAACTGGAAAATGTGTGTACAAGTCTTTATTAGCTGAACTCACAGCTCTCTGTTCAGCTTAGATGCTCTATCATCTCATATGTCTGGGTTGGGCTAATTCCTATGGTTGGGTACATTAGTTTCTCTTGTATTCTCCTGTATCTCCTTTTCTCCCTCCTCTTTGTTCTCCCCTCCCCCACTCTTCTCTTTTTGCACCTCCTTCCTCTCCAATAGGATCTGTCCAGCAAGCAGAGCATGAATTCATGAGCTTCCTGCATCAGCTTGCAAAGCTGGGATTACACTCATGTTTCAACATTTTTGCCCCACACACTCTTTATTGATCACATAGTATTACAGAGGTGATGAACTGCCCATCAATAAGAAATAAATAATTAAGGGATGTGGCCTGGGCTGGGTGTGAACCAATCTACATGAGTAACACATATCAAGAAAATATGTGAGTAAGTGGGGGAGGAGATGCTAGTAACATAGGAAACTAACTAACAGACAATAGTTGAGATGATTATAATCTCAGTGAAAAAACATAGCTAAGAAATAATTCATAAATGTCTGCATTTGGGAGGAAAAATGTATATTTACTCTTTGGTCACATCATGCCATTCTCAAATGAATCTATTTATATTTTTTTCCTGTGTATTTATTTCCTAATATATGCATTGACACCTCTCTTGACCATTCATGGTGTCTAGAAACTTCTTATAAGTACTGATTATCTTGATAAAGTAACCCAAATGTTACATGCACACGCACACCTTTCTTCTGTCTATTGTTGGGGGCAAGCAAAGCAAATAATTTCTTTCATGCTTTTCCATAAAAGCAATAACTACCCTGAAGCAATCTGTCTCCCCCAAAGGAGGAACTTGGCAAATTTGTCAGTTTCATACCTGTGAGATAACATCCTGACACAGTGCTCTATTGTCTCAGAAAAGTGGCAGTTATTCAGAAGCACAACGTAATGTGGGAGTTTCCACCACTATCCAACAGAGGAGTCAAACTGGAAATTAATTTTAACCACTTACATATTTATTTTTATTTACTTTTTATTAAAAATACATTCTTCTTCTCCTGACCATAGTTTTCCTCCATCTTACCAGTTCCTCACCCCCGTTTCCCTCTCCCCAAATCTATTCCCACTTCATTTCCCCTTAGAAAAGAGCAAGCCTCCAAGAAACAGCAACCAAACATGACAAAACAAGATTCAGTGAGACAAGGGAAAAGTCCTCATACAGGGCATAGACAGGGCAAACCAATAGGAGGAAAAGAGTCCCAGGATCAAGCTGAAGAGTCAGAGACACACCCGCTCCCACTGTTAGGAGTCACACAAAAAGACCAAGCTAACAGCCCTAACGTATATGCAGAGGATCTAGTGCAGACTCATGCAGGTTCTGTGCCTGCAGGTTCAGTCTCTGTGAGCCCATATGAGCCCTGCTTAGTTGATTCTGTGGACTAGGTTCTCCTGGTGTCCTTCTTGCCCCGTGACTCCTACAATTTTCCCTCCCTCTCCTCTACAGGGTTCCTGAGCTTCAAGGCCAGAGACCCAGTGGAGACCTCCAATTTAGGCTCTCTCTCATAACCACTTATATCGTTGGTGGTGAGAGCCACGTCCCTTACCAGAAATAAGAAATGCATTTTTATAGTACCAATAGACACATTCACTGCAGATTACTTATCTATAGAAGGACAATAAAGAGGAGTCAAAGATTCAGTATTTCAAAAAGCACCTATATTGAAATTAAGTGAAATTGAAGTGATGATGTCATCAACTTGTCTGAGAATTAGTTTTTATTACTGTTATTATATACGATTATGTATTTATATAACATATATTTATATACATATATAGTTATCTACAATTATAATTATATTACATGTGTATAACATATATTATATATTACGAGACATTACACTTTCTTTTTTACCCTTACATTTGTGAGAAGCTGGATTTAAATGTTTTAAAAAAAATCTCTTAATGTCTTGAAAAGAGAGTTGTGAGTGAATGTTGAGGATTGCACTAGGCATGCTTAATTTCCTGGGTTAACTAAACGGAGGTCATGCCTTCATGCCTTCTGGATACGTGCTCAATGACACTTAGAGAACTGTAGACAGAAGACACAGTTTTGCCAATGCTTAAAATAATGAGACTTGGTTTCTCACTATTAATTAGGAGTGTGGCTTGGTCTCAACTACTTTTTGTGCATACTACTATGCCCACCAGGAAGTACATGCTGAGAACTACTCACTATTCCTCCCTTCTGAAAGTATCCACCTGATAATTCTAACCAGCCAGTAGTTCCAAGAGGCAAAGAAGTACAACAAGGAGTCAAGGAGCCTTAGTTCCAATCTTGGTGTGTTTTCCTCAGTTCCTATTGGTTTTTTTTTTTTTTTTTTTAATTTTCCTAAAATGGTTTAGTTTTAGAACATACAAAACGGCTGATGATGAAGGGTAGAATTAAGCTTGTGTTGTCCATAGGATGTGCATTCTCTCACTCATTTACTGGGCATTCATTAGAGCATCCTTTCTCAGCTGCAATGAAGGGTTTTCCCAGAAGAATTTAACTTCAGTTTCTTCTCTCCAAGACCCCAGGGTCAATCTCTGAAACAATTTGCCCATGTGAATTATACACGGCCATGATAACTGACATCTACACAGCTAGCTCCACCTCAGATAGAAGTTCACAGCCCCCGCCACAGTCTAGGCTCTTTGCTAATGATAATGTGTTTTGCCTTGGCAAATGAGAGTATGAGCAATTGATTTAGTGTATTTGTGTGTGAAAAGCTGGCAAGTTGGCATAAACATATGAAAGTAATCCTTCAGCTAGCAAGATGGCTCGGTAGATAAAGATGCTTACTGCTAAGCCTGAGGACTCAAGCTCGTCCCCCAGAACCCCTAGGATGGAGAGAACTGACCTCTACAAGTTGTCGTCCTCTGATCTCCACATGAATATCATGGCATGCATGTACCCACATACATACACACAGAATCAATCCATCAATACTTAAAGATTATTTTTAAAGTAGTCTTTTAGAAATATCTCTTTTTTTTAGTTGGATACGCATTAAGAGATCCTACAATGAACCTTTATTTGCAGCTGACCCTATGAGTAAGAAACAGACAATGCATGATCTTTTTCTAATTATATGTTAGATATTCCTAGAAAAATCATACATCAATGGACACTAGCGTCCACTAGAAAGTCCCAAGTGTGTGTCTGAAGCTATGTATCTTATCTATCCATACAACCAAATACAATAACTTTTAGGCATAGAGATCATTTTTTAATTCTTTCTTTTTATAAGGCAGAGCATTGAAATGTTTAGATAGGAAATAATTTTATAGAATTGCTTTGTAGCCAAAAAATGTAAAAGAATACTTTCAAAACAGCAGTTTTGCATAAATATGGTCTACCATATTCCTTCTCTGTTGTAAACACAAGCTGGCTTTATTCTAAGAAAGAGCTTCCTTTCATCACAGAAAGTACCCTCTCCTCCCACCTCTACTGACACACTTGGCAGCAAAAGATTGCTTTTGGCCTACAGAGGCACAGAAACCAGAAAACGCCCCATCAATCATCAGCTACGAGGCTTGACCCTATGAAAACACCATTTTCCACTTTATCTAAGAGTACCAAATGATGGCATTTCTGCATGACACTTTAAACTTTTACTGTTAGCACAAATTGTGATTTCCCACTGCACATTCCTTTCATTACTTTCCTTGCAGGGACCTACGCTATTTCTGAAACTATTCACTGATGTTCCCACCCTTTAAATACTTGCAGGCTTATCTGTGTTTGAAGGTAATTTTTGCTCATCATATGCCAAAACCTTTATCCGGGGAACAGGGTGTTTGGTTCTCATGCTTTGAATTTGAATGCACATATGATGTACATTTTCACTTTTCTTAGGGATATGCTTAAATTGTGGAATCAAAAAATTACCCCTAAAATAATAACATTTAACTCATATCAAATATATTTTTTCAAAGATTTCTTTTTTCTGAATCAGGAGAAAATGGAAAACAGAATTAAAAAAGCATTAGTAACCATGACTTCACAATTCATCATTAGCTAATCATGTTTGAAAATAACTCTTTCTTCTACCTATCGACACAGCCTTACATCCAGAAGAATCACAGCCCTGTTCACAGTGTCTTCTCTGGGATTCATTCTTATTAATTCTGCCAGAATTAAAACAAAACAGAAAGCCAGTGACTTCCTATAGAAAACACCACTCAGTATCTTCCTATTCTTTGGAAAACCCAGCAGTGGAGCAGACCTCAAACTGTCTTTAATGACATGTATCAAGGACAGTGCTTCACTGCTCTGTATCATTTATATCTATTTAACTTGCAGAAGACCTCATCATTAGCACATCATCTAGTAATCTGAAGAAAACAACCAACAGGCTTCACGGCGATTCCACAAATGCAGACCTAAAATGATTCCCTTTTTCTCATTCTAGATTCTTTGCCTTTCTTGCAAATACAAGGCTTGGGAGATAGCTCAGTGGGAAATGTGCCCACTGTTCAAGCATGAAGCCCTCTGTTTGGATCTCTAGAACCCAGGTGAACCAAGCTAAGCATGGCTGTGCACATCTGTAACTCCAACATGGAGTATTCCAGAAGCTTGCTGGCCAACCGCTCTATCTGAAACAGCTGAGGAAAATACCGAAAGTCGACTTCTGCCAACCATATGTGCACACATGAGTATGCACACAACACATGGCACACATAAAATTTCTTTCAAAAACAGAGTAGAAAGAAAAGGCAGAAATGTCTGAACATGCTGTGGGCAAGAAGCGGGGAGGGGGGAAAAGAAGCTAGTGATTTTTCTTGCTAGCGATTGCTAGCTAGCAATCACTCTTCCTCAGATCACTTATCCACCTGATGCTCTAGGTCCCCATATCCAGACATACTCAAAACGTCCCAGTCTGTCACTTTGAACATGCCATGCATTCCCATTCTCATGCCTTGCTGGCACCCACACCTGTTCCTGGAATGCCCCATCCCCTGCCTAGTTAGTGAAGAACCAACTTCATGTCCTGCCTTAGCTCCAGCCTATTCTTTGAACTTGTGCCTTCCTCTCGGAGGCTCCCTGGGAATTCTATGCAGCCTTCAGGTAGCATTTCCCACATTCTGTCTTATGGTCATATCCAATAAGGTGTATCTGTTCTAGAAGATCAGCAATCATGTAGCAGCCCAGGTATCCTGCAGTCATTTCTAATGCTGTATGTAGTATGGTATTAGTCTGTATATTTTATACAAAAAGAAACTGGACCTGAGAAAATTTGTGCAATGGGATAAAGCCTTATTTTAATAGAAAAAATTAATCCAATAGAATCCAGAGCCATGAGTTGTAAAAACCATGTCTGTTACTATTTTTGGAAAGTAAATTATTTAAAGTTAGGACTGTGTTTTACCTCCCTGTCCCCAATTTTTATTCTATAGGAATTTAGTGAGAATTCATGAAAAGCTTAGATTCAAATGATATGGCATTTCCTGAAGTCACATCTAAAAAGGGAGAGAAGCAAGAGGCAGAAGAAGTAGATTCTGGATTAAAATTTCTACTGATAACCTAGAAAGTGAATGACTGCAGGCAGGCTAGCCCAGTATCATAAAGGCTTCCTGTTTGACTTTTACAAAGTCAGAGTGCCAGCTCCAGTGTTTACTTCCATGACTATTTCTTATCTGATGAACTGACTGGGCCTAGAATTAATCTTCAGTGGACATTAGAAATACTAAGGCAATAGCTGGCATTTGCATTTTCAATGTCTATAAGGAAACTTCCATGATTTTCTCCCTTAAAATTTAGTGTCTTACTTAAGGTTCCAGGTCAGAGCTACTTCCAAATTAAAACCTTTACTATCTCTTCCATAATTGAATTATCTGATGATTTAACACAGAAAAATAACTTTATAAAGGCAAACTAGCCTCATTGTTAAAGACTATGATAGATCAGGAATCTTACATAACTGTATTTAAGTGGACAATTTATGACTATCATTTTTCATGTGATACAATCAGAAGACATGGTACAATGGATGCTACTATGTTGGTTTTGGCACAAGATGGGAGTCAGTCTTTGCTTTTTATTTTTAAAGTGTTTTGTTGCTGTATTTTTGTTTTTATTAATGGGTGAAGAATTGGACGTCATTATAGGTTTTTTTTTTAACAAAATACATTTTTCCGTTTCTTCCCCCCGCCCCTTTATTTTTAAAGAAAAGCTATAAAGAAAATTAGTACCATTTAAAAATATTTGTCCTAAGGATTTCAACCTAGAAAGACCAGGCGGGGCTATGGGAGGCCAGTTAGGGCTGAGAGCATTGTTGACTAGGTCAGTGTATCTATGGAGAATAGCTCTTTCAGTCATTTAATATTGAACTGTTCATTTTCAAGCACAGAAATGTGGCATATGTCAATTGCAGTTACCCCAGGTTTCATAAACGCAAACATAGCTGGGAAGACCTCAGTGTACAGCAGGAATATGCTAAGGTGGTTTAGAGTCCTCTACCAGGGCTCCCCCTCGGTGTACACAGCCTAAAGGCATTAGAGAAATCATTCTGTGCAGCAGTGTGTATCAGAAAGGGGAGACTGCACTTCTGAGAGCCAGTGTGGACTTGGGTAGCACACAGCATGATCCATCGGGAAGAAGTGACGTCAAAGCCACAGATGAGCTGCTCCAGTGCTTCACTGAGCAAATGTCGGCACTCTCTAGTATCAAATGCAGCCACACTGTCCCATTGGCTGGGATCTTTACGTCAGGGCCTCTCCTCCTCTTCCAAACTCAAACTAGGTGCAGGTACCTGCCCAATTTTTGCGGTCCTCTGTGTGAGAATATGTTTTAACAAATATCCCCTTGTTACATTTTCCTTTAGAATCTATTACAGCTTTTCATGCGTGTTTTCTTTAGAGAGGAAAAAAATGAAGGATATTTAAACGAGATGTAGAGTCCACAAATAAACAGAAAGGAGAGTTTATTCAGCT